>JAAGKR010000006.1:527277-575073 GCA_011419295.1 Clarias macrocephalus | reverse complement strand
TAGACAAATTGCCCATAGTGTGTGAATATAGTGTGTGAGTCTGTAAACCTATAATAGATTTGCATCCCATCCAGGCTGTGTCCCACCTTGTGCCCTCTTTATTTCTGTAAAGCAGAGGTTTATTTCTGGTTTCTGGATGGATCTCCAGTGTCAGCACTAGAGTCAGCACTAACAGTCTAACTGGCAGAAGGAAAGCCGTAAAGTTTTCAAACACAAAGAAGTTCTCAGGGTGAAACGCTCGTAAAATGACGAGCTTTTTTAAAATTATTATTATTGCCTTTGAGAGACAAAAAGAGGCTGGTGAAGAAGCTGGGAACCAACTAAAAAATGTATGGCATGTTGTACTTAAAGGCATACTAAGCTTTTTTTTTTAAGCAATATCACAAGGAGGGAGTACTGTTGTACTGAATATCAGCACGGCTCTGATGCAGCTGTAGGCAGGAGAACGCAGACCAGGTGCCAAAAAAATCACAACCGTGCTGATATTCAGCACAACAGCACAACCTCGAGCGTGATATTGCTTTTATATCACAGTTCCGCAAACACCACTTATTATCAACAGATAACAGATTTGTTTGTTTATTTAGTATCTGCCAGTAGTAGAAGGATACGTGTCTGGCGGAAGCTAAATACTGACTAACCAACTAAACCTTGGACAGTCCTGTAAACCTTGTGCCTCTTTTCATTTCCAATTATTCCACTTGAGACTAACAGTTCCATTAAGCATTAAATGGAAAGCTGGGTGTACAATCCTTTTTTCCCCACACACTAAGTAGTGCCCTTGATTAGGGCTTAGAGAGGGATTTGGGATTCAGCCTTGTTTTAAAAGCTACTTTGTAGCTCACGTTAGGTGTTAATAAAACAACATGGAGGCAATTTGGAAGGAGTAGAAGCAATTATTAAGAAGACGAAAGTGTTATTTAAGATGACATTGTTGTCAGATGTGTTGTCTTGCTCGAAGTGCTTATGTGACTAATTAATGATTATTAGGCCATCTGAGACATGAAGTGATACATATATAGTAGCTAAATGTTCCAGTGCTGTTACTGTCTATTATCAACACTCATGGCTGTTGTATAATTTTCTATATCCGTCATTCAGATGGTTCACAGGTTTATATTTAGCTCTTCAGTCTAATAATTTGTATTGTCTCTATCTGTAACTACAGCACAAGGATGTCTGTGGTAGACAGTTCCCCATTTCTGTCTGGAAGGAGTCTCCAGTGTCAGCGCTAACAGTCTACCAGTCTGTTGGAAAGTTTTCAAACATGTTTATGTCATGCTAAAATCCTGAAGCTGAATCTATCTTTTAATCAAGAGACAAGATTAGTGTTGGCAGACAAAAAATAATACGTGAAAAAAATACATTTGGGGGTAGTATTAATAATAATTAACAGTGTTCTTATTAATTAATCCTTTAGATGTCAGGCTCATTGTTAGTTATTTTCCTATAGCAGCATGAATACGTGTTATTCTTTATTGTTGCTTTCCATTTTGTTTGTATGCAAACAACTGCATTTGATATTCGGTCTATATTCTACTTTTATTAAAAGTGTTCAACCTATAATCATTTGGGCTGTTTAGTGAACAAATTAACATTACAGATAATATGACAGTATAATTTACCACAAAAAACTTTGAAAACCATTGAAAACTGTAATTACACTGTAATTAGAATTGGACAATATGGTGTTAAAGGGAGAAAAATAAAAAATAAATAAAAAAAATCAACCCAGAATGACACCAAACCCATAAATAGCTTGGCTGATTATATTCTTACACTCATCCATTTTTAACAAGATTTTTCTCTATTTGTAAATCAGTTTATAGCTACTTTTTATGTTGCACATAAAGAAAGAAAAAGAACGATTGAACAAACGAACAAAAGGTGCGGTAATTGAGACATGATTTCAACAAACTCTTTAAACTTTTATTTTGTTTGTTAACAAAAATTAATATTGCAGTACAATATATCCTTCTGTTATGTTGTAGAAAACGTTCAGAATGAATCAAAAGGCACAGTTGTTTACAATATTTACATTTCCAACTAAAATCATAAATATTCAGATAAAATACAGAAGCCCAAGGTAAAAGTGCTTAAAATAAATTTTAACTGGAAATAACAATAATAATAATAATAATACATACAATCAGTAGCACTTTTAATAAATGTATTTAGTTATGAAAGTGTTCATTTCATGATTTCTTTTACACTTTATAGACAGGATATAAAAGTTTGGGTAGAGAAAGAGAATAGAAATCGGACAACGGAGCAATCTCATCTCTTACACAGTGGGCGAGGATCTCAGACTAGAGACACGTCAAAAACAGTCAAAGAACCATTTACAATAACGCACAGTAAACAGGACAGTGATGGCAAAAAAAAAGAAAAGAAAAGAGAAACCAACTCTCCAATCAATGGTGGATCTTTTTTCCTTTTGGATGGGGTTATGAATTAGTATCTGGGATATCAGAAAATCCATTCTATAATCTGGTAAATATTTTTTTTCCCTCTTTTGAAATATTGAAAAGCTTAAGTCTAAGAAATACAGTAGTTAGAAATGCAGCACAGTATTTCACTGCTGTGTGCATCGCTCAAAAAGATTCCCTAACTTTTCCTGAGAATACACAAGACCAAGCAGGAGACTTTGGTGTGACTGGGATCAATGGCTAAAGCCTGATAAAGAGAGTTTTTTGCACATTTAGTGCGAAAGATGGCTGAGACATAAATGACACAGCGATGAAGGACAGGGTGCAAGGCAGTGCAACAGATTTGGTGGGGAATTAAAATAAGCTTTGACCGTTCTTTTTTTTTTTTCCTTTTATCTTTTGTAAATAGAGAATACACGGACAAATGAAGACCCGAACGAGACGTTTAAAAAGTGTTAAACTACTCAACAAGGTTATATCCACCACTAAAATGTCCCAAGGATATAAATAACAATAATTATAGTCATTATAACAAGAATACAAACATCAAGAACAACAACAGTAACGACACCAAAGACAACAAATTGCTTCCATTCCACCTATACAAGAATATCTTGACCTCATAAGAAACGTATCCTTAGTAATCTTCTGTTTTTTTTTTCTTTTCATTTTTTTAAATATAATAGTCATCTGATACATTTGAAAAATATTAAAAGGAAACAAGAGCCTAATAAGAATCCTAATCAAGCTTCAGGCTCTTTTTTAAACTTGTTCAAGGGGCGAATTTACATTTATTGCTAAATGTTTTGCTCCCTCAAGAAGGAGGCTGAGGTTAGCATGAGGTCCAGTAGTTTAACTGTCGAAAGTCTTTAATAACGCAATTGGTTCAGGAAAAAAAAAAAAAAAAAAAAAAAAAGAAGCTCAGAAGATAAACGAGTTGCCTAATACATAATTTGGTGTTCGACCCCCAAGGGAAAAAAAAGAAAAAAAAAAAAAGGTCCTTTAGTTATTTTAGTTAAATAATAATTGGTCTGGACAGTAACAAGTTTACACTATACCTGAGAAAAGTACAAAACAAGCAGTAAAGCGAATGAAGTACTTCATTAATCTAGGGATGATGTTTTGTTAGCTTTATTTTCATACCCTAGATTTTTCCAGCCATTCTGTCCCTCTACTCAGGCTCAGGCCCATGGAATTATGGGAGGAAAAAGACAAGGGGTCAATATGTAAAACAGCAGTATTACAAATTTTAAAGTCAGTGAACCCCTCTAGTGAAGTAGAGCAGATGTAATCGTAGAGGGAGCAAGATGATGATGATCATAATAAATAATATGCATTTAATCTGTTTTTATAGAACACACACATACACACATGAACGAACACACACACACACACACAATTGTTAACTGCATCTTAATGATACAAAGGCACTGACTGAGCTAAAGGCATTTTCTTCCAGGTCTGATTAAAATTTTCAACAGGAAGCAGGAGTAGGTCTGACAGAAGCCCAAAGGACCAAATAAATAAATATACATTGTGTATTTGAAGGTGCACTAATGAGGGTGTTCCAGGACGTCGGTAGTCCTTCTGATCAGCATTTAAGTGATGACGCTTGCATTTGGTCAGTAACAAGAAACTATTAATGAAAAATCTGCATTGTTCTTAAGCAGCGAGAGCTATAGTGATAAATATTTTTATTTTTAGTTAATGCTTTGAGATGATTAAGCCGTAATTCAGAAATGACGTTCATAGAAATATGAACTAGTGTACCGCTTAAAAAAAATAAAAGTAATAAATTAAACAAAAGAAGGTTGTTTTTCTATGAAATGGGAAAATGACCGTCTGAGGCATGTTGATTAAAATCCACTCAAGAGACAGAGCGGGTTTAGGGCACGCATGTGCACCAGAGGGGAAAAAATGCTGCACTTTTTATTAACCTTCACTGGACACAGGGCTTCAGATGGCAATGCGCCTAATATTTTTTATTTATTTTGCAACTAGTTTTATCTAGACAGATCCCCCGAAACAAGAATGAAGATTTTTAATCCTGTTCTAGACTTTCACCACTGCTGTGTCTGCCTGGCAGCAGAGTATACTAGCGCGCTCATAAAAAAAAAAAAACTGTCTTGGCTCTTAAATATTTTGGGTTTAAGTGCCAAGGGCTCCTCCTAAAGATTTATGTTTATCTGGAGCCCTGGCACAGTTCTCTTTATTGTCTTAAAACTATAAATCACAAATGCCAAAATGCTGTTGTGTAGTGGGACACATGGGAAATAAGGCAACTAATCCTGATGTAAGCTTTTACAGAACTCATAAAATAAAAGTAAAAAGAAAAATAATAATAAACCACTGAATTAATGGTCTTTAAGACTGCTACAGAATCAGGAGGATAATGGAAACAGCTCGGCTAATAATCTGTCAGTTAGGCTTAAGCCTTGAGCACTTTGATCTCAATGTTAACTAGTAAGCATTGACTTGGACTACCTGGTAATTAAATCAGGTAATGGTAGGGTCATTTTTCCACACTTGGATAAAAAACATTCAGGTAGCCCAAACAGGTTTAACTTCCCTATGTATCTGCCCCTTTATTCAAGCAGAAGATTCCCTGGTATTGACATTTTATGCAAAAGCCGTTTCCCATCCATTCCCTTTTAATGTCACAGACTGTTTCCCCTCCTCCTACAGGAGCAGCGCGTTTTTTCCCTCTGATGACCTATATGTAGCGCTCCGTCTCTATTAGCATCGTGGCAACCTCACCTAAACGACAAGCCATACAAAACCCAATGTCAAGCAAGCGCTCCTAATGTCAGTGAGTAGAAAAAACTAAACAAAAAACACTGCTGATGAAAACACTTGTAAAGAACTATAGCCAGCGGATGAATGATCTGTGGAGAGAGAAACTGGGAAAAAAAAAAAAAACACCTATGACAAAAATACCTCAGACAGACATGCTGAGAAAAAAAAGAGAGAGAGAAAAAAAAAAAGACAGTCCTGCCATGTGCATGTACAGTGGTGATAATGAGCTCGCAGGTGTTAGTGGCCACTAGGTGGCGTCCCAGTCCAAAGAATTGAACTGAATGACTGAGTACGGGCGATCTGTGGAACCCCCGTGACCCAGTCGGTCGAGGGCCTTGTGGGCATCCTGGGCGTCCATGCTGCAGTGGCCGTTGGGTAGTGGAAGAGTCAGTCGCTCGGACGACGCCGCAAACAGGGAGGAAGGGGAGATCGAGTCTGAGAGCGAAGAAGACTGGGGGTCTGAAGAGAAAAGCGATGACGTCCCAGGCGAGGACGAGGAAAATGAAGGGGAAGGCGGGGCTTGCGAGGATAACGAGTACTGAGAATGGAGCATGTCAAGGTTGAAACTGAAGTCGTCCTGTGGAGTCGCGGGGTTTTCTGCGACGGACTGACCGCCGAGTGACCCCTGCTGAGACTGCTGACTCAGTTTCATTGAAAGTGGTGGAGATTCGTAGACTGGCATTTTGATATGATTTTCCCGTACTGTATGCAAACTGTGTGCGTGTGCGCGCATCAGCGAGTGCTGATGACTGTCCTGCTGTAGAGGAGGAGGAGGAGGAGGATGCTGAAGCGATCTAGGTGGCCGTGACATGGAGTTCACGATCTGCTGAAACTGCTGCACGCCCATGCCTTGACTGGTTAGCGTGTTAATGTCTGGTTTGCTCCCATTGTGTCTCGGCAGCTGCGAGTTGAACTGAACGGTGTTCTGCTGGGGTGTGAGCAAATGTCCCGAGTTCGCCCTGTGTTGCTGCAGCATACTCACCGTGTGCTGCTTCCGCGGGTGGATGGTTTGCAGCGGGTTTGCGCTGTTACGGACCACGTTGTGCTGTAAGGGTGGTCGCCCCCTTTGCTGCTCCTGCGAGATCAGCTCTTCCAGGTGAAACGTCTCGGGGATTCCTCCTTCCCCTGTTCCTCTCCGCACGCCGAAGAGACCGTTCAGCGCAGCGACTCCGTTCAGGCTCGGTGCTCCGTTTAAACGAGGTGGTTTGTGCTCGGGGGAGGGACAGGGGCTGTTTGTGAGGTCCAGCACCTCGTCCACAGCCTGGCTCTTGTGCAGAACAGCCTGGCCAGGCCGTAGGCCTAGGAAGGTTTGCGGGCTCGACTGATGCATAGCATGGTGACTGAAGGCCTTGTGGCTGGAGAGGAGTTTCTGCTGTTGCTGCTGCTGCTCCTGCAACTTGAGGAACTCCTGGCGGAGGCGATGTTGATACTGCTGCGCACGCTGCTCCCGCACCTGCTGCTCCTTCTGCTGCCGAGCTCGCTTCACCTCTGTGTCCATCTGAGAGAGTTCACTGCGCACTCGCTCCACACAGTTCTCCGGTATCTTTATACCTGAAGGAGATTTAACATAACATCAGCACAGAACGACAATCTCAACTGATTGACTAATATTGGACTACCAACAACGAAAAAAGTGTGTGTGGACATTCCACAAACTGTCACACTCACCAACTTGCTTGCTATTCTGCTTGGTTTTGAGGCGCACAATCTGCAGGATGCTGGAGTTGGTGATGTCAGAGACGACATCTGCGACACGCTTCCACACTCTCAGCAAAGCTCCACACAGCATGTGGTACTGTCGCAGACGCATGCCAAGCCAGCACTCCTGACCCTGCTCCACCTGCTTACACTTACCTTTCCTATAAAAAAAAAAAAAAAAAAACACACACATACATATGATGACTCAATACATCAGATCTTGACAACAGAAATAAATAAACAAAAGAGGGAAATAAAAACACTGCACCTGGCTACATAGTTGGAACCTTACGAGCTTACGACGTCTTCATAAAACACACCAATGTTAACCTTATCGCTCTTTAACAAGAAAATATTAACTGCTTTAACTTCTATAACAAAAGTGTTGGAGGTTTTCTGACAATGTTTGACCTTTCCCATGCCTCTATCTCCTTCCACTCTTTTTCTTTATGTCATATGTGTATAACACAACCTCCTCATTGCTCGTCATCATTCCTTATATAGTAATACCCTATTCCCCTTGAATACATGTTAATGACTTTAGTTTTTTTGATGTAAGGGATGTACAAGGGGTGTCTGACCTAAGGATTAAATATGCTCTCTTTGTTGATAATAAACAGAGGACATAAGACACCACCATCATGTGTGAGCATGTGTGTTGTGCTGAGAAATTCTACTGTAGTGTTGCAGACCCATCAATCAATTTTTCTTCCTTTAAGCAATTCTAAACTTAAAAAGAAATAAGTTCAGCCATGACAGGAAGCAAAACCTAGAGAAAATCTAAATGAAAGTACAATTTTTTATTTGACTGTTTTAAAAGAAAGATTAGTGTGTGAATATCAGTACTTTAATCTCATTATAAAACAACAAAAAGAAAATTAAAAAAAAGTAATCATTGGGAGGGACGGAAAGACACACACAACATCTACCAATCCTACCCAGTCACCTGCTTATAGCTGATTTCACACTGATGTTCATAACCTCTCCCTTCTTTTTATAAATGCTTAACACAAAAATAACATTATAACTGTTTTGTTACTCACCAGTTGGCATGGCTGCACTTCTGGAATGAGAAAACAAACTGATTCTCCCAGCAGTCTTTGGCTTCTTCCGGTGTCACCTACAGCATAAACAAAACACACACACACAAAAAAAAAAAAAAAAAACTGAACCGATGACATACCTCTTGACATCCACTAGGTGTCACTGTGCAACAGTGATCTGAAGAGCATTATAGGTTTACAGTGTCATTAACAATGCTCATGAAGCATCACACATGAGATTTATAATGTTTCATAAAAAAAAATATATATATTTCTGTTTGTCAAACTGTTATGAGTTTAATTTTAATGACATCTCATGAAATTAGGCAACTTAATGAACGAATAACGGAGCGAACTGCATTGCGCCCCTGGCTCACTCCTGACCTTGCGGTACCGCTGTAGCAGATTATCCAGGTTCTCAGGGTGGGCCTGCTTGCCGATGTTGGGCTTGTAGACAATGAGATTATGACCTCGGCCTTGTTCTGCCAGCAACACACATGGCTGGCTTCCACGCAGCTGGAGACAAAATGACCATCAACAACAAAATGAACAATTCTACAAGACTCCAACACAAAAACAGCATAAAACAGCAATGATTACTTATTATTGATGACTGTGATTGTTCTAAATACCTTGTGCGAAAGGTAGAAGCCCTCATTTTCTCCAGTCAGGGTCTCCGCTTTGCTACAGGCCTCAACCCACGGCATCCCCCGATCCACACTGATCTAAAAACAGAGCGGCAAAAGCACTTCAGTTTTTTTACACACTAGCAGTCAAAAGTCTGCACTCAGTAAATTCACTACATACATCTTAAAACCTTGTTGCTGTTTTACCTTTTTTTTTGTCACCGCATTAACTGATATTACAGAATGTTCACATCTACTATTATGATGATAATATTATACACTATTATGATACACCGTCTATGTGTATAGTGCAGTGCATCACATTTCTTCTAAACGCCCATTATTTCTTTCGCCTGTGTAAAGCTGCTTTGCGACTGACAACTGTTAAAAGCGTATACAAATAAAATTGAACTGAATTTTCCAAAGAGTGTAATTGGATGGGCCAAAGTACAGTACATATGCCCACACTTTTTAAACATCTGCGTGGGAAAAAGATGCTATCAACGATCGAGGGACAGTTCCCTCCCGCTCTACCGCTCCTGTACCAGTCTATTTTGCTATCCGGTGTACTGAGAGGCAGTAATCGCAGCGGATGCCAGCATGCAAATAAATAAATAAATAAATAACAAGGTTGTGCTGACAGTTATGCTCGTCGTTTTGCACGGTGAACAGACTCGCCTTAAAAAAAACAATAATAACAACAAAAAAAAAACCACACACAGGAAGACTCGAGCAGCATGGATCTGTGTAGCCACAAATGTTGGGTCAATGTTTTTTCTTTTTTTTTTTTTTTTTTAAATCACACACAAGTCCTGGAGGCGTGTGTCGACATCAAACTGCATTCTGGTTTTCTGATATACATCATGAAGAACCGA
The DNA here is from genome assembly GCA_011419295.1 of Clarias macrocephalus. Taxonomy (NCBI): domain Eukaryota; kingdom Metazoa; phylum Chordata; class Actinopteri; order Siluriformes; family Clariidae; genus Clarias; species Clarias macrocephalus. Next base: position 565,606 of record JAAGKR010000006.1, on the reverse strand, counting down.
GGTGATCATTACTTTTATAATGCATAAATTTTACTGCTATGGGAATGACAAGCAAAAAGTACAACTCTCAAAATGCATGTTATAATTGTTGGTCATAGAAAAAATCAAAAACAACCATAAAAAATATGATCTTATGCATCTGTGCATTTCTTTGGCTGTGACCCAATTAGTTTTTTCGCCTCAGTCATGATTGAATATTATTAGATTTTAATCAAATATACAATCATTTCTCAGATTGTGCTGAAAATAAGGATGCATCACTCTATATTGTATAATTCTAACCCATATATATTAATTAAAACATAGTAATGCAAAAAGGCAAAAAAAGCTTTTTTTAAACAACTTCTGACTCTTCAAATATGGGTAGACAGAGGGGAGAAGGGTTTGTAGGTAGGATCTCCGAAAAGTAAAGATAATATCAAATAAATCAAAACAGAGTGTTGAATGCATGCGTTGAAAGTAGTAGACCACTTTTGTGCCGTCACGTTCCGCTATCTTCCACCACAAGTATATTTCAGGCCTGTGAGGAAACACTTTAGTGTGTCTTAAAGTAATTAATTGGTAGTGTTTTAGTAGCTTTTTTTTTATTTTTATTTTTTAAATAATACAGCTTTCATGTGAAATCCAAATTAGTTTTAGTTTCTAGTGTGGTTTCTAACGTCTAGCAGTTTCTATTTTTAAACATATTTTTGTTTCAGTTTTAGTAATTTCAGTTCTACAGATTGCTGAGATATTTTAGTATCGGTCCTTGAATAAAAATAAGCAGCTCCACCCTCCACTCTATAAATGTCATACGATATGCTCTCATGCACGTCCTGCCAGCTCCATGCTAAAGTCAATAAATACTAATACCGCATGGAAAATTAATGGAAAGGAAAAGAAATTATGTCTATTTGCTTTTTAAACTATATTTAGCAACACTTCTAGTTTCTGTTTAGTTTTTAGTGTAGTATCGTTTATTGTAATGAATGAGTCGAAGTAGAGAAACACACACATTATCCAATACTGCATTCTTTATATATTGCATTTATACTATGTTGTATATTATACACTGAACATTGTGACTACTTTAAAATTGAAAACATCAATAAGTGACTAACATTTTAAATACAGAAAGTCCCCGGTACTGTCTTTAGGTAATAAAGAGGAAATAATAAAAACACATGGGATGTGAGTACCTTGTAAAGGATGACCTGGCCTTCTTGGGGGTTCCCAGGAGTCAGAAATACTTCCTGTTTCTCTTCATGAATCTCATCATTACCTGGAGCCAGATCTAATAACACAGACCAAACATCAATCAAGAAAGCCATACACAAATACAAGATATAAAATATAGCTCTGAATCTGTAAGCCAACCCAAATTCAACTACAAGATAAACAAGCAAACTTAAAAAATAATAATAAATACAGATGGGCGATTCATATATTGATGCACATTTGATTTAGAGTACATGGAGTTCAACTTGTACAAAAATACAAGCTGTTTGAAATTCTCACATTCAGAATAAACAGATTTTAACGAACACACACAAGCCACTGTGCGCGTGTGTAGGATCATCTGCTTACCGAGTATACCCATGTCGTATTTGCCTTCCTTTTTGTCCTTCTCAATCAAGTATTCAAAGTTTTGGATGAAGTACTGGAAGAGAAAGTTCTGCTGGTGCACCTCCAGGCCCAGAATCCGATTCAGGAATTTAGTGATATTGCAGTCTTGGTTATTGAAGAAGGAAGTATCGTTGGGAAAAGGAAGAAAAAAAAAAAAAAAGGAATCATGATTAAGCTGGACTTAAAAGCCTTTCAATGAAATTCTGACAGCATCGTCCTGGGCAAATAAATATGCAGTGCAGACGAACTCAACTCCAGTGGGGACACACTGATTAACGGTTAATCGCAGACACTGGCATCTTAAATGTTTAATGCCCCTATCCACAGAGCTGCCTACCAGAGAGAACTATAATTTCTAAATGAGGAAGGAAAGAAGGACTCTCATTAGAATGCACCGGAGTGATCCACTGAAGTACTGCAATAAATGCTACTTTGTACCTCGGAATTCTGGAGTTTTTTATTTTTTAATCAGAGCAACACAACCAAACAAATGAAAATTTTACCACACTATTTACCACCGGTGGTTAAAGTATAATCTCTATACATGAATTACACTTTATTCACTCAAAATAAACAACATTTTAAAAGTTTTGAGAAAATATATCAACTCTGGTGTAAACAGATGTATATATATTTTTTAAGTAAAGCGCAACTGGAATTATGGTCTGTTGTAACTACACAATTAGGCTGGCGACAAAAATGTTAACACACAGGTGTCGATATTTACCTTTCTCTGTGTTGAGGCCAAAGCGTGGCTCCTTGTAGAAAATGCCTACGTCTGTCATCCCTTTCTTCATATCTGCCACGCACAGATGAGTAAGTAATTTATTATGAGCAGCTTTAAAATTAAAGTCTGCCTAATATTCAGAAAACGCATGCATGATACAAGTAATATACAATACTTAAATACATTGTAGAGAGTGAATAATGTTTGTACCTGCAAAGAATCTTGCTTCACCCCCTGGATAGCCTTTAGGTGGCGGAACTTTGTTCTCAATGTAACCCTGGATGGCTTTAGTGATCTTATCCAAAGCTTTTGTGCCATACTGTGTTGTGAGAGAAAAAAATATATTTATGCGTATTCAGGACAACGTCTTAAAGGCCAAGCTGTATTATTTTTGCTTATGCAAATAGTTAAATTATATTACAAAAGTTACAACATTTGGAGAACAGGGATGTGAAGTAACTCGTTTACCTGACTGTAATGTGTACTATTTTAAATTCCTAACTTAAATGTATCTAGATGATGGATTTCTCTATCATGCTTCAACACTGATCTGAATGCTATTTGTGTAACTTATAAACAATGCTCACTGTGCAAGAGACAACACTTTTTAAGCTTTAAATTATGTAAAATAATTTGTGTGCGCTCCTACTTTGTTGTCAAAGTTGTATTTGCTCAGATCTCTGGACTCGGTGGCTCGTCTGTCACCATGTGTCAATGCCCCCTGATGAAAAAGACACATCCATGAAGTCTTCTCGTAGACATATGATACACTGCATGTGTATTTGTGTGAATATACTGTATACCACGCTAAACAGTTACGACTATGGTGGGTGTGTGATTACCAAACTCTCCAGACGCTTGGCCACGATGGAAGCGAAGCGTCTCTCTCCCGCTAACTCTGAGATCAGGAAGATGTATTCTGGAGCTGTTACCTGGTTAGAGCGATGAGTGCGACCTGTTGGAACAGACATACTCCACCTTCACTGAACAGAATACACCATCTTGTGCACGCGCAAGGAGAACTGATGTCTTAACACTATGAGAGTCTTTCCTCGTAATAGAATTTTTCACCCCACACTCACCGAATTGCTGGATGGCGCGGTCAGCACTCCAGGGCAGCTCAAGTGTCATGTGCACCCTTCTTCGTTTATTCTGCACACGTTTATCCGCGTGAAGAGAAATCCCTGAACTTGCAGCCTCTGAGATGATTGCTACCAGCTTTGAAAGAGAGAGAGAGGAACGTTTATTATTTATTGTTTACTCACCAACTCATATATATGATTTCATGCCAAGCTGAATCTTTACCTTTTCGCCTGTCATAAATCGTTCCTTCTCTTTGATGTTCACGTGGTCTATGGTGAATCCTTGCTCAGCACGTGATTCGTACTGCACCCTACCATCCGGCCTCCGCACCACTCGGCCCTTACGACCCGTCATCTGCGCACACGACTAGGTTTTAAGCGGACATTCTCACACACTTCTGAAAATTACAGGCTTTTTACAAAGTCATGCAAACCCTCACCTCAGACACTTCCTCTGGCCCTCCAAATTGATCAATCAGTTCATCCAGTGTGTTAAGAGGAAGCTCCTTTCCCAGCTCTGCTATCTTCCCCAACAGCTGCTGCTTCATATCTTCCAGTTTTGCTAAGGGCAAAAAAAAAATGACTACACAGTTTTAGCAGAGAGAGACAGGAAGAGCTGAACCTGTCCCATGTGATTTAGCAGTCTAGACTCAAATTTAACCTCAGATTTAATAAGTACACCAGAGCTATAATGTAGACACTCTGCAACACAGAGCACAAGAAGGAAAGAGACTTTATGAGACCTTTTAAGATGCATCTTGAAGCTTGAACAAGTTTTTTTTCATCCCCCTACAGAAGTCTAAAGCACCATTTCTAGATAACTACTTAACCCCACCCCAACCTACCAGTAGGTCCATTGATGTGGTTAACAAAGATGACGTCATCGTTGTCTTGCAGTGACTCAGGGGACGAGTTTGAGTCACTATCCATGTCCTGAGAGTCTGAATCTGAACCATCGCTGATTTTTATAACTCCACCGACCTCGACACAGCCTTTTAGAAATTTGGGTGGTCGACCTCTTGGTTTACCTACGAGAACCCAAATATATTTATTCCTTATAACCTTTCAATGCATATCTAGATACTACAAACAAACTGAGGTTAAATGCTCAAAATTGTAAGGATGTAATATACACTTTGTGGTGATAAAAAAAAAAGGGGAGTACTTCATCATGCGACCAAGGAGTTACTCACGTTTTCTTTTATTTGCAACATTCTTTTCTCTCTTCGGTTTCTCTAATGGAAAGTGCTTTTGAACCAGAGACTGGAACACTCCCCTGGAGACACACAACCCAAACATTCTCTGCATTATTCACTTACATTCATGTTCCATACTGTACTTTGGATGAGTATATACGTAATCTCTTGACCCACAAACAAATAAGCCGACTATACGATGAGGCTATGGCAATTTATAGTCATGTGAATCTAACTGCTTGATCTGCAGGATATTCAGACCAACATGGGAGATGCACAAAATTAGCATATGCCACTTTAACCTAGAAATATATTTAACCATTCTAAAGGTGAACTTCCTCATGTTAATAACAATGTCTCAAAATAACCTGAGAGATCTAAAATCTCAAGTATCAAAAAATCTAAATGGTTTGAAAAAAGAATGAATTTGTGCTTTACTGCATTTATGCAGTCTGATGTTAAAAGTTCTAAATTAAGTCTTAAGTTATCTTCCATAGACGACTGACAGTTTCAACAACTCAAACGCATTTCAACATCCTCGCCATTTATTGCTCATGCTGCCAGCTTCACGTAGTCGGAGTCCTGCTATCCAGCATGCAGCAGAACAAAGTAATGAAATAGCAGGGTGACACAGACTCATTTTGATTGTAAGGAGTGCAGCATGCTTTTTTTGCAGCTGCTCTGCTAAGACAAAGTAATAACCAGTTAAGCAACTCTGCACAACATGTTCATGCTGAAAAGTGCTCCTGAGAAGACTTTGCAAATCTTAACCAAGCTCTGATTTCCAAACCAGCTACAATTTCGCTCTCTTTTTTTTTTTGGTGGATGGGGCAGTTTCTTTGTCTAGCTGGCATTTTGATTAACCCTGCTGTTGTCACTGAGACGGTGAAACAGGAGCATCTGAAGTGGACAAACCAAAACAACAAATATTGTCAGCATATACACCACTATCTTTCATTGTTACTCATGATACTACAAATATGGTTTTTATATAGCTCATTAAAACGACGGAAAAAGATACCAGGGTATGACTACAACGTATGCCTCTACGCAGAGATGAATCACCGTCTAATCGGAATTGTTATTTAAAGAAAACAAAAGTCTGTACTCTTATAGCAAAACAACGTATTGCAATTGTGAAATTGATCTTTCCAAAATCAGGTCCTTAAGTGTTTATCACAGCAAATGACAACACTGTTTATTGTGCATTAATAAATACGCTTTAATGTTGTAGTAGATCCTAAAACTACCACTTCCTTGATAACCACTATAAATAGATTTTCCATCACCAGCCCTGCTCTCTCTCACGAAATCTATACGATGGAAAAAAAAAAAAAAGTCTTTCAATGTTACTGAGAAACCACAAAGCCCTCCACCCTGTAAACGGTGTTGTGTCGTAAAAGAAAAGCATTACCTCTGACTTATACAAAGTGCTGACACTGGAGACTCCTGCAATCATGTTACAGAAGTGTTTCCTTGCAGAAAACCTCAAGACCCGGCTCACTATTCGTATGGTACATGTCTTGCTTCATACTGGGACGGCTTACAACTCAAATGTATTTCAGCTTAAAATTATTATAGCCTGTGCTAAATGGCTTATTTCTATATTTGCGTGCAACTTACTTGTTTCTAACCGTGCTTAGGCATATCGTTTATAAGAATGCGTCATTTCAGTAGTGAGAACAATAACTGTGGTTATCAATTCTTTCAAATGTTCCCACTTCCTTTCAGACCTGAGAGTTAAACCTCCCGTTCTTGAGTAATACACAAAGTTATTGAATCCATCAAATCAAAAGCAAGTGCAGAGTCAAGGACACAAGCAGGGGTCAGGGGAAAAAATAAATAAATAAAAAGTTGCTTTGATTAGGTTCCAGACACTCACTCAGCTGCAGAGACGAATCGGTCTAGGTGTCCATCATTCTCATCCAGAACCTCACGAGTGCGGGCCTCACCGGTTGACTGCAGACCGATCACTACACACTAGACAGAAAGACACAGTACAGAGTTATCAAATCAACAAACTCAACTCACAAATTTAGTCAATCTGTTGATCTGCAGATTCCTTCCTTCTGCTGCACCGGCGTGGTAAAATAAACAAACAAATAAATAAATAATAATTTAAAAAAAAAAAGAAAAGAAAAATAAAACACACATCCATTCACACAGATAAACACCCAGTTGACCTCTATATTCTTTCCTAACACAAAAAGCTTTCAAGATCATCATGCACCGTTACCGAGCCTCACCTTGCCCTGACTCTTCTCGATCTTAGCGAGCTCCACTAGGCGGCGCACTTTGGCGGCGATGCAGAGGTATTTAAAGAAGCGCTGGTGGGAGGCCCAAAACTGGCCCCAGAGGGACTTACGAGAGACCAGACCCAGCAAATCCGCTGCCTTAGAGAACGTTTCCATTGCTTCAGCCCACTAGGGAAAAGCAGAGGTTACATTAAACAAAAAGCCAGTACTGTCATGTCAGTGTCAAGTGCGCTTTTACTTAAAGGGCACGCAAAAGCAGGAGTTTCTCAAATACAAATCAATACATGGAAAAATGATATAAGCTCTTTCTAAAATACGCTTAAAAAAATGCTTATACGCCATATACAGGTAACCATTACCTGCACAGAACAACCATTAAATTACATACAATTATGTAGCAAATGTTGTTGCACCTAATAGACTAGTCACTCTGTGTGTGTGTGTGTGTGTGTGTGTGTGTGTGTGTGTGTGTGTGTGAGCAAGTCCGTCTTGCTCTTTCTGCAGCACAGTCATGTTCACTCTAGCCTAAAGCCTCTCACCAGGCGGGCTGCCTTGTTGTAGACCACTTTAAACTTTTCATCCAGAGCGATTTCCTCGATCCGGAACGACACACCAGAAAAGCTGAGCTGCCGGGCTATGTACATGCCACTGACTTTCATATCCATGGCAACTATCTCCATGGCGCCGACACCCCTGTGAATGGCAAAGCAGGCATAGTTGTTGGCTGCTGAACATGAGAACAGTGGCTCCTCATTCGTCATTAAGACATGCATAAATAACTGAATTTTTCAGCAAGGAGCTTCCTCACGGTTAACAGCTTAACAAACATCTTCATCATGCGCTTTAGGTTGCTTGATTTTTTTTTTTTAAACAGCACAAACCTCTTTTCAATGGCATGCAGGAAGTCCTCAAACGCCCTGAAGGGTGTTCCTTCTCCCCAAATGCCCAACCGGCTCATATAGATCATGTTCTTTGGCTCAGAGGCACCTACAGAACGAGAGGGGGCAAATGTAGTATGGAGATAAAAAAAATTTTCTTCATGTAGAGAAAGACACGTCTTTAATCGAGAATCTAGATTATTAATCAGATAAAAAGCAAATAGAAACTTTGTTTTAGAAACACATTAACTTCAGCAGCTAATGGATTTGCTCTCAACCTCTGAAATTCGCGGGGGTTGCGTTCCTAGAGCACCTGCCAATTGTGGGCATGATTTAAAAAAAAAAACAAAAAAAAAAACGATAAATGTCCTTTTTAAAATAAAAATAATAATAATGGTTTTAAACCCTAAATAAACCACCAAATATGCCCCCTTTAATTTAATTTCAAACTCGGCTAAATACATCGCCCTTAAAAAAAACAATGCAAATGTAAACTCGTATACTGTACAGTACTGCGGAAGAATGTAAAACGGTTTCCTCTACAATTGCTTTGTGTTCTCTCTACAGTACTAAAAAATTTCAGTATTATATTTTATATGAAAATTTTGTTGAATGCACGTTAATATTCATGTTAGAAAATTAGTTTTTAAAAAAAATAGTTTTGCGTTAAACGCATGAAAAATTATTTATTGAGGGGTTTTCCACTAACAGGTTTTAGTGGGGTTCTAAGAAATAAAAAATAATAATTTTTTTTTTCAGCGGACGACTTGAGGCTGTGAACTCTGAACCGCGACTTTGCGTGGGTGGATTGTATTCATCTTTTATTTGTGGGTTCATGAAGCATGTGAGAAATTCTAAAAACAAGCACTCTCTCTTCCCTGCCACTCACTCACTAGTCAACTGCAGACATACACATGCTCACAGAAGGCATTTAATGTGTCACGCTGTCCTGTACTGTAGCATGAGCAGCAGTTTTATCTGCCTGGAGGCATGTGCTAGTCTTTACCCTCACTGGCTGGTCGCTTCAGTATGATGGAGAGAGTTGGTTTGTGGGTAAAAATTGTCAGGTGACCAAATTGGCGAGAAAACCGGTTCAAGTCAAGTCTCAAGTCTATGTTTTTAAGTCAAGTCTAAGATAACAGAATCTACATCTGGAGTACTTGAAAACTTTATGGCAATGAAAAACATAATGGATTAACAGCTATTTGCATTATTCCATTAAAATTTTTAATTTTATTATTTATATTCTTAAAGAAATAGCATTCACTTCCGTAGTAAGCAAGGCTGAAAACAGAACAAATGCCACTTAAGATGCTTAAAAAAATCTTGCATTGACACTATGCATTTTACACACTTAAAAGAAATATCAAGGCCCAATATGAAAATGCCCATTTTGTTTTGACATCTTAAAAGCAATTAAATCAATGAAAGTCAGAAAGATCACATAAGATTCCAACTGGGCAGCAATCAATAAAGACTGGAAAAAGCCCAGGAGATTTTTTTTTCTCCAATGTTTTTGATAAACTCAATCATTATAGTCCGTCTGTGCCATCTGTAGACTTAAACTTTTGTTCTTGGCTGAGAGAAAAGGAAGTGAAGTGGAACCCAATGTGGTTGTCTTTTATTGTAGCTATTGCATCTACCTCAAGGTTTGATGATGTGCATGTTCTGAGACATGCTTTTGTTCACTGGAGTTTTTAGGTTATTATATCCTTCCTGTTGGCTTGAACTTCTCTCTCTTTCATCAACAAGGCATTTTGTTTATTTTTATTTGTTGTTGTTTTACACTATTCTCATTGTTTCTAGAGCTATTCATTTAATTTAGTCACTCAAACCAGCCTGTAAACAATCACATGCCACAGTCCAAATGACATTTTACCTATTTTTAAGGCATAACCTGAAGCTGCTGGCTGATTTCCACATGATTTTAATGCACTGCAATACTTCCACACAAAGGCCCGATTAAACATAATTTCGTGAATGAGTAGGTGTACAGATGTTTCTATTAAAGTGCTCCATGAATGCATTATAGATTATATTATATATGACTAGCAACAGTTCCACGTTTTAAAACACATCAAGCATTTGTTCAACAAACTCAGTAGGTAGGTCAACCGCGGAGGATTATGCCATGGTAAATGCTAATATTTGCTGATGTAAACGGAGACGCATCTTAGTAATAATAGTATCATGTCTGATGCGAACATAAAAACTAAACAAACCAGTCTGGGTGTGTTTTCAGGGAAACTCTTAGGTTTAATGTAGTCGATTAAGTTTAATGTAGTCAATCCAGTGTCTTTAAATTCCTTCCCACGTTTATGTTTCAATTCTTCTGTAACTGTAGCAGGAGCTCCTGCTGAAGCCCTGTTTGCCTGCTCTGTTTAGACCAACGCTAACGGGAGCATGTTGTGATGCCTTACTAGATTGGCGTGGAGACTGGGTAGAAAGACTTATTGGCCGACAAGATCAATTCTAGTCACGAGTCATAAAGGACGAGTTGCTCTATTTTTATGCGACTTAAGCGTAAATCAGATTCTAGACACAAAAGCAACTGTCGATCCCAGGATCATTGGGTTAGGTCGTTTTAAATTATGCTGTGTGACTGGTACTAAAAGGTTAAGATGCGGCAGCGTGGTACATGTGTGTGTGTATAAACATAGAAAGGATTAGTCTACAAACCTGTGGCACTAGCATACACCACCCTGGCCCGGGGCAGCTTGTTCTGCAGGTCCAGGACAGCTTTGCCCATTTTCGTTGATGTCGCATTTTTGGCTTTATGGCATTCATCAAAAACAATCTGAGAGGGTTTAAATGTTAAGGAAAAAATATGGGTTGACCTTGATTACGTATTGAACTCTATTACTGTTGTGAAAGCATACAAAACTTTGTGTACATTTAATTAATCGCTAAGACTGTTTCATTCATTGTTACTAATAACAAGTATACTAATAACAGCTGAACAAAACATAACATACTGTTTTACATACTCTTTTTTTTGTAAAAAGTAAATTTTTGTATTGACCATTTAATACTTGTTGGTTTAATAATAATAATAAAAAAAATCAGACCTTTTTTTTTTTTTTTTAAATAGTGTTGTGCTACCACGCACTCCAGGATTACTACCCAGAAGCACTAAATGAAAGGATACGACTCCGTCATAGCCAGGTTTACACCAGTCCAATATCTGTTTGAGTCGGGTGCGGTGCTGTCCCCCTGCCTGACTCTCCCCAATCAGCGCTGAGTACGTGGCAAACAAGATGCCCTCTGAGGTAGCTGTGTTTCCATACTTAATCTGACAAGCCAAGAAAGGTTCATCATAGTCAGTGACAAGGCACTGGGAAATCCATAATACAACTCTGTACTTATAAATGCAACTGATTATATATTATAGCAGATTTCTTCACACCAGCAAAAGAGAATTAGATGGACAATTATCTTACTAAACAAGAATAGCACTTTACCTTGTTTAAAGCAAAAACAGGAATATTCGGCGCGTGTATGTCCTTGAGGTCTCTTTCTGCATCGTACTTAAGATCATTAGACACACTGAACCTGAAAGACAAAGAAATAATTTAATCACCAGGTACAAACATATTACTACTACTACTGTTAATAATAATAATAATAATAACAAACAACTCTCTTACAACATGGTGTAACTCGTTCATAAATTTAGGCTGAGAGCGGATGTAAAAGTTAAAAGCACTGAACACTACAGTCTTTTTTCTTTTTAAACAAATTATCTTATTAGCCACGATAATTAAAATATAAAGGCCTTCCAGTGAAAATAACTAGGGGAAGTGTATTATCTTCTTTGGAATCGTATCGCAGATTACTGTAATTTAATGTCTTACCACAGGGCTTGCTTCCTTCCTTTTAAAAAGTTCTCCACTATGATGCCAGCTATGGTGCGACCCTTCCCCACACCGGCTCCATCTCCAATCAGAAAGGCTGCCCTCTGGTTGTTCTTCAGGATAACCTCGTGTTGCTGATACGCAGAAAACAAAACAACAATTAATGCACAGGAAATTCCTACTATTTTCTGGAACACAAGCTGGCTTAGAAAAAGGAATTTTCTTCTGACAGACTGAGAATCGGGTGCACGCGCAAAAAAATATATATATACAGATTCAAACAAAATAACACTGCAAGTCAAACTGCAAATGTATTTTTGGAAACAGTGGGACTGGCACAATTAAATCTTAAGCAGGCTAACATGCATCTAGGCAGGAAAAAAAAGTCCATTTCCTTTGGTCTGTACAAACTGCCTGCTTGTCATTATTTAAGAATAATGATGACTTGTGATGCGTCGTACAGCGCGAGCACGAGGAGTGTTAAGATCCAAAATTTATAAACAGAAAAAATAATCAATGACTTGATGCTACTGATGCAGAGTGTTAATGTAGCTGTGTAGCTACACGCTAGTGAAAAAAGATGACTAGCAGGCAATGCAACATGACACGAACACTTATGGACAAGGATGTAATGTGAAGTACATTACTTGTGAATGTTTGTGCTGCTCTAAAAACAGCACTTCCTTGTGATGTTTTAGTGCAAGTATACTTGACTTTTATACGGCCAGTTCTCAAATATGCTAGTCCAGTATGAGGTAGACTACCTAAAGGTCTTTCTAAGGATTTGGAGAGGGTCCAAAAGCAATGCTGTCGGATAACGGGTATTCCGATTACAACTCTCTCAACATTAAGTGAGAGGCGTGATAAAGCCACCAAACATACTTTTACTAAAATACTCAGGGACAGTTCATAACCGCTGCATTGTTACCTGCCTGTGGCTTCAACACCTACATATTCTCTTCGGCGGCACAAGACATTTGCTACACCCAGGAGTAAAACTGACCGTCATGAATTACCTCTCCTTTATTCATCATGCTCTAAAACTGTTGTATAGATAACTTACATGTGCTTGATTAGGATGCCTTTTTTGTGCATCTGTATATGATTTATTATTATTTTTCTTGTATATCAGTTATTTTACTAGTTTTATATTAAGTAAATGATTGTCTTTGAAGTATGTGTGTATTTGACATTTCAGGGTTTTGTGCTGCAATATCCTGTCTTGTCAAATTTTAAATAAAATCTAAATCTAATGAAGTTAACAACAGCGGTGGATGAGGCAGGGGTATATTGGTGGTTAAGGTTTTGGACTACTGATCGGAAGGACATCAATTTAAACCCCTAGAACAGCAAGCTGCCACATTTGAGCCCTAAACAGTGTAGAGGTATAAAGAGATACTTTTTTCGCTCTGGAAAAGGACTTCTGCCAAATGCCATAAATGTAAATGTAGGCTAACTGGCAATCAATATAAATGTAAAAAGCGACTAAGATTAAATGTGCAAGTAGGCAAGCGTCTGTCTGGGTGAAACAAAGCGAAATTCTCCCAACGGGCAGACCATTGCTGTTTTTGAGTGTGTGTGTTAATCACATTACAAAAATTGCGTCTATAAACTAATCTACTTGGGGTTTACTCGTCTTGTTGAAAACTAATGTGATTAGTATACCTGGCAGGCATAGATTATGGCTTCCAGCTGCAGGGCAGAGAGCAGGCCTGTCCGTATAGTGTTGTCTGGGATCGAGAGCGTGTAGTTGATGTCTGGGGGAGGGACACTGGAAAGAGTGCTGGTCTCTACCACAATGTCTGGATGAGAAATTCCTATAGTAGCTGCATACATATAGAAAAAAAGATAAGATGATAATTGGAAAATAATAATATTCAATATTTAAATAACATTACAGCAGTAAATCAGTTGCGTTTTAGGAGAAGCATGCGTATAATACTTAAGCAATGTTTCCAACCCTCATGGGTTGCTTTGCTATTATGCATATTTGTTATGATTCGATAATCCGTTTACGTGATTATAATTGCTACTGCACAAAAATAGATGCAGCTCAATCCTGAGAATAAATCTCTACATCCACAAGAGTGTGTTTGCGCATACATCAAGCTCAACAAGATTAAAGTGCTTTCCTACATTTGGAGGGCTTGTATTCAGCATAGGTGTCTATGTGACCGAGTTCTTCCGTCTCTTCCTCATCTGCCTCCTCTTCCTCCTCTGGCGGATTCTGAATAGGTTCAGGAGGCTAGACAAAGTCCAGGTCATAGAGAGAGATAGAGAGAGAGAGAGAGAGAGAGAGAGAGAGAGAGAGAGAGAGAGAGAGAGAGAGAGAGGGAGAAGTCAAGCACTATTATAGTAAGACAAGACACAGATATTGATCTCTTGTAATCTGACATTAAAATACTTCCTTACCAAAGTAAAATGAAATGGTAAATCTCTAAGCTACCTTATATCCTGCTAATGGGCTGTTCAAGATGGCATTGATTTCATCCAGATTGGGTAAACCTGGAAACTTTGTCAACTGATGGCAAATGGACAACATGGAAAAAAAAAAAACAAACAACAAACACAAACTTAACGATGACAAAGACAAAACATGATGAGTTGGAAATATGGATATTCTTCCATGTCAAATATCGTATACAGTAAATCCCTGACTTACAAACAAGTTCTGTTCTGGGAGCACGCTAATAAGTCGGATTTGTTCGCAAGTCTGACAAAGACCTTTCAAAAACCTTTGACACAAAAAACAAACCCACAGGTTTAGTGCTTTGGTTCCGCATTATAGTCTAGCAAGACTGCGCCTCCAAAACACGAGGGGAATCCCGGTGACGCAGAGGGGTCAGCTGACCATGTTTAAAGGGAGTCCGAAAAGACCCCGGAAGGAGGACGCTTGAACGGACGCCATTTTGTCTCAGAGTTGTATTGAACTTGTTTTATTGAATATTTTCCGAAATTAGGATTATTAAGTATCAGGAAAGCTTTAAAAGACAACTATTACGTGAGCTACTTCCATTTGTTGATGAAAGGTCCGTTGGTATCTGCAGAAATTCATAACTTGAATATGTTCGCCAGTTGGAGACTTACTGTACTCTATGGACTTAAAAGCTTCTGAGAGATTTGGACGAGGTCTGACTTTAATTTCAGAAGTAATGTGTCACAGATGAAAATGAATACATTCATGGATAGTCAATTCAATGAAGGCAGATAACGCATGCTCGGATTGTTCTTGCTTATAAACTGCATGCATTTTGCAATCGGCTATTTCTTGATTCTCGGATGTACAATTACAGAACCAATTAAATTGTAATTATATTTCTTATATTATATTTTTATACAAAAACCTGCCCATCAGGCTGTGACATTTCATGACAATGACAGCTGTTTTTTTTAAATGAAATCTTAATTAATGCTTGCTGGTGTGTGCGTAGCCACAGAGGAGAACGGAATGTACAGTGGACCAAGCAATTTTCCCAGATGTGTCCTAAAATCCAGAAGACATGCAGAGAAAGCAGGTGCGTTCGAATTCTCACCTGTCTCTGGCTGTGTCCAGGTGTGTCCCAGAATGCTAGCGTTGAGGCAGAGCCCTCGCTGGTTATGTGGGACAGGTTATCGACGCCAGCGGCGTCGGTGTATTCGGACAGAGAGTCGGGGGTAGAGGAGAACAGAGACGCGTCATCGATACACGACAGATCCTGTAGGAAAAACAGAATGGTTAACAAGGCAGAGTATATACTGTATTATATGACAGTTTCTCACTGAGTAATCTGATTGAACAAGAGGCATTTCACGAGTGATGACGATAAACAGTAACCGCACTGGAACTACATGTTTGACTCAGAGCTGTGTGAGAGAATCTAATGAACTGGCAGCTCATATAAAGAACACTTCATGACATCCCAGGTGTTAATTACACTAACTGTCGGTCGCAGCATGGGTTAAAATAGGTCAGAATGATCCACCATACTAAGAAGAGAGCCGTTACCTGTGAAAATCCACTTTTCCAGTCACAGAGGAACTTTTACTACTATCAAATCTGATAACTTTAGATCATCTTAAACAACATTGTATCTACTTAACTGCTTCTAAGTGGTTTAGAATTTCCCCTGTGTTGTTTAATTTCCATCCAAGGCAAGCCACAAAGCTTCTAACACAAGGCTGAACCCCAAATCCCTCAATCACTCCTGATCAGAGGAAATGTAAAACGAAACATATGAGGCAATATAGTACCGGTAAATATTTTAAATTACTTTCATCCCTGTTAATTAAAAACCACCTCTCAGGTCAATAACTGTTGGGCGCCAGCTCCGTCAGTCACGGTTGGTTATGTCCGCCGTATAGGTTAATGGAGAAAAAAAAAAAGGTTACATAAACTAAATCATAATCTGTTGATACTAAATGGTGTTTGTGGTAATGTTGAATAAAAGCAATCACGCTTGAGGTCGTGCTGGTGTGCTTGATATCAGCATGGCTGTGGCTACGCCCAAGACTGCATCATAGCCGTGCTGATATTCCCCACAACAAAACTCCCTCGTGTGATATTGCTTAATTTTCCGACTTCAATCCCAGAACAAAAATAAATAAATTAGGTCTAGTAAATAATTTACAACGCATCGCTTCAATTCCTCTATTTACAGAACAGAAACCTTAAAACATGACTTGGACATGATTCAAAACATTTACTGAAAACTGGTCACTCGATGTTTCTCTTTCTGGGAATCTGGTAGTCCATTAACCTCCAGAGAAAGCTGCTTTAGCTGGAACTGGACCTAGTTAGCATGAACTGCATAACCAGCAGTCTTTCCCAAAAATGGTCCATTCAAACAAATGAGTGTTTAAAATAACACCAGATGAACACACTGATGTGATTCTGTTATAAAAAAATAAATAAAATATTTACCAATACATGCAAGCTATGCCAAAGAACCTGATTTGTATAATCACACACAAACCAAAAATCACACACTGCTCCTCTGAAATTTCTCCTGTAGACATGCAATACACTGCACTGTAATCACACGTCTGGTGCAATCCCCGAGTCTCAACTAAACTGGAGATGCGCCTGTCCAGAGAAGATAAGGAATTCTCTTGGCATGTTGTCAGCTCTCTCTTTTCTCCACATCCTGTATTATAATTGAGAAACTCTCCAGTAAATGTAAAACCTGTAAAATGTATATGAAATGTAAAATGTAATTTACAACAAATTACAGGTGTTACGGACTCAAATACTAATCTAGTGCAAAGTAAAAGCATTCTTTACGTTCACACACATAATGATGTTACAGTATCACAAAACAAACAAAGTCTAACTTTCAGTTACGCACCCTGCTCAGATGTAAAAGAATGATGGACAATTTGGCAGAGATGAAAAGCAGCTGAATGACAGCAATATAATGGGTATTTCAGACGACCAGAAAAAAGTGCTGATTACACAGACAGGTCGACACTTAAACTACAAAACACACAAAAAAAAGGAAGTCTCTAAAAAGATTTCAACAAAAGGCTTCTTAGGGTTGGGTTTAGTGATGACGAATACTTGTATAACCCCATGTCAATGGAGGGAAAAAAAAAAAAAAAAAAAAAAAAAGATTTCACCCTGCCTTCAGTGGATTAATCTCACTACTATATTTGAACTTCATATGCAATCATAAAGACCACCCTGTGCTTCTATTCACAATCATCTACTCATACTAAATATCCTGTAATCACATTAACTTTTCTTTTCTGTTTCTATCTGGGTTTTAACCTCACTGTCAGGTGTGACACTAGGGATTCTAGTCGAGGTTTCTCGATCCCTCATGGCCACTTCTGGAAATCTAATTAGTGACTTAAATCACTAATAAGATGTACATTTCTGTAAAGATGTTTTCTTTTTTAAAAGTGCATGTGCGCACACGCGCACACACTACAACAACCACCACCACCACCACAAAAATCCCCTCTTCCTAGATAAAACTCCCAGCACTGTTCAACTGATGATGCAAGAACAGAAACTCCTAATGTAACTTTCTTAATACATCAGTTGTCAAAATATTATGCACAGTAAATAGCAGACAAAATATCTAAGGCAGGAAAAACCAGAATACAAAGCAGACACTTCATACTTAGGGTTGTTATAGGTAGAAATGTTTTTAAAGACTAAAATAGCACTGTATGTATAAATGTATGGAGTTTAAAATAAAACAGTAACTAGTAACCCAGTGCAAGTATCTATCCAATGACAGAAACTTCATATAACTTCAGATAAGATCGTCTGCAAAATGCCCAAATGTAAATGTTAATCAGGCACTAACTTACAAGATAGTGGTAAATAATTTGAAGGAAATATTACGAAATATTTGTAGGGCAAATCCATATAAAGGTCAACCTTAACGAAGGGGAAGTAGGCGTAATACAGAGGATTCCTACTAGAATGCAGTGAAACACTACAAAACTGCTTATACTGACTAAACTGAAAAGTCCAATGCTGGAAAGGAAAGAAAAATTGTCAACGATTAAATAATTACTATTTTCATGTTAAAATTCACTATTTAAGCATGTTCTTTATATAGTTTGTAGACAGCTAATTCAAGATATCATAAATCATTTATTAAACAAAAAAAACACTACTTTTTTTTATATATAATTCAAGTCTTTTTCATGGTACAAGTGTAATGCATGGTAAAAGTGTAAAACAGTAATGGACCGTTTTATTTTGAGGTGAAGAGATTGCATTAAAAGTTACGGAAATTAATTCACTGATGCCAAGCTTGTTCATACACCTAATAGGCTTTTTATTTTTTAACCAGTATGTATCCCTTCAATACGGTCATATCTGTAATGATCCGCCAAGTTCATCCTTATAATGTACAACAAAACCTTACATACAATGCTAAAAAAATCTAAAATAATAATAAATAAAAAAAATAATCCATTCCGTAGTTACTGCATGTGTTACAATTTACTCTGTGTGTGAATATATGCATTTATGTATATATCCATGTACAGTATATACACGCTTATTTACTTATTACACCTTATAATTAGCAGAATGCCAATATTTGCACTGGTACATATACACTACTATTTGCACTTCTGGTAGACGCTAAACTGCATTTCGTTGCCGAGTACCTGTAATGAGAATAAAGTTTTCATACCTACCTTATTTTTTCTTTTTAGAATCGCTTGTCTAAAAACAGTGTTGTTAAACATTGTAAAAGAAAGCCTACGAAGAATGATGAATCATCCTTTGAGCCAACAAAATTATATAGATAATTATGGGGGGGAAAAAAAAAACGCAGAAATGTGTTGAAACTGATCTGATTGTTTGGCGTCGTTCTTGTGTGGGTTTGATTTCCCTTATGTAAGAAAGTTACAGAATATAGGAACTAGATTCGTCAGTGAGGTAACACTCAGGACTGTAACAAATTACAAAGCCAACAGGTTTTAGTGTCCCTTCATGGGGAAATAGCGACTGCTTAAGTATCATTTAGGGGGAACTCTTGAGGTAACAACAACTGAATGCAGATTAAATGAGAACCAGCAGAGTAAGGAACTAAACTATACAGAAGAGGTAAATAGTATAGACCGAAATGCATTCTATTATGCATTTTAAATGAATTTTTCATAAAATATTTTTTAAAAAAGGTAATATTGAGGTACCTTTCCATCATTCACTGAGAAACCATGATTCTGTAACAACCCTAATTAAAAAACACTTGACTCACACTAACTAGTAAATAATAATTTTACAAAAAAAATTAATATGAATCACCAATTTTTTTTAGCACTGCTAACACACTACCCATGCTACAATTAATTCCTGTTTAAAATCATATGCAACAAGTAAGCAGTCTACCTTTGACAGTAGATGTCCAACCTTGGCAAAGTGTCTGTTCCAAAAGTGCAGCCCAGGCATGACTGACCTCTAATGGGGAAACGAGGGCTGGGCGATAAAACGATAACGATATGTATTGCGATATGCACGTGGTTGAGATCAATAAAAAATGTGTTCGATAAAACATTCGATATGTTTTATTCTCTGTCGGAAGAACACAGAGGTTGCGAAGCTAGTTTGGTTGCATTAACAAAGGCACTAGCTCTCTGGTAACCTAGCAACATAGGGAGTGATGCACTAACAGCCAATCATGTAACAGTATCACGTTTGGTTGCGCCATAGTGTTGTCTCATCCTGGTCTGCTGGATTCCTCTTCATAAGCAGAAAATGAGTGCCGCAGCGAGCGAGGAAATTGTAAATAAAAGAGGAAAAGTCAGCTAGTCAGTATGGCAGTTTTTTGGATATTATAAGTCTGACCGTTGTCAGACCAATGTCGTCTGCAAATTATGCAAGACTGTCGTCCCGTATGCAAGACTGGTAATACAACGAACTCTCACCTACGCGGTTTCGCTCGGTGGCCGAAAGTACGGTTCATCATGATTTACCGTGAGTTTTGGCGCTGCAATTAAGTTTCCATCTTTCCGCGCGGAAAATTAAACAGGGTTAATTTTTTTGGCGGACCTTACAGAACGTCGGCGGGCAATCGCGGCGGCTCACTGTGCCCAACACCGCATCTCACCGCGAGTCAAACCGCATAGGTGAGATAGCGGTTTTAGCTGCGCTCACCCTTTTGGAGCACAGCTGTATTCAACCACTAACATCTGTAGCTGCAACACCGCACAAGCAGCAGACCATCATGCAGAGGTTCTCTGCATCAGTGCCTTATGACAAAGAATCTAAACGGTACAAAGATATAACGGCGGTAGTGGCATATCATATAGCCAAAGACATGCTTCTGCTTAGCACTGTCGAGAAGCCAGGTTATAAAAAGCTTATACTAAACTAAATTCTCAGGTTTTCTCTGTTTATATTTAACACTTTGCACTATTTTATTACACTTTATTAAGCATTTCTTACATTTTCTTTCATTTTGCACCTTAAATGTTAAGAGATAATTGCTAAGTGTTCCTTGTGACTTTAGACTTATGTTTACATTTTAATTATTTGAGTTTTCCATGGTTGTTGACATTTCTGTCTTAACCTTCCCCTGATCATAATCCCCTCAGTTATTAAGTTTTTTAAAAAAAATGTTTCAATGTAATATATTTTTCTCCTGGTTCTTATTTTAAATGGGTCATAAAAAATATAAATAATTATTGATATCGACCGATATGAAACACTGATATCGTGATACAGTTTTCAGCCATATCGCCCAGCCCTAGGGGAAACTAACTCAAAAGTGGAAATAAACATAGTAGCTAAAAGAAAACTCAATAATCATGAAATCTGGAAACTTCCACTAAACGCCCACGCAAGGCGTTACGATCCTTTCAACCATCCATTGGATATCCAGTGCATTTTATCCCCAACACATAACCAGTATTACAGGTAAGAGTTTCACAATTACACCACGGGGCACAGATAAATATCTGTCTAACTGTCTTTCTACGTGCGTTTGTGTGTGTGAGAGAGAGAGAGAGAGAGACAGAGAGAGAGAGAGAGAGAGAGACAGAGAAAAAGGGGTGGGGTGGTCTAATTTCAGGAAGTGACTCTTGTTGGAGTGTGATCAAGCTTACTGGAAATCAGACTGTAATTTTACTAGGAAGCAGCCACAGCTTTAAAATGTGAGAGAATCACTGTGAGAATATGGTGAACTGACAGCTCTTATAAAAAAAATTTAATAAAAAAAAAACAAAAAAAAACATTGGTTTTGATGAAGACACTGGCTGAATAAGGCTTGAATAACCTTGAATATTTAATCGCCAAGTTTGTATAAATGATTTGCATCTTAATCACACTTTTATCTCTCTGCTGCTTTAATGCACAGTCATGTACAAAAGGTAGTAACCTCTCTCTCAATTTATTTTAAAAACGTTAAAAAACAATAATAAATCATCTGATTGTAGCCGGTCTTAGTATTAGGTAAAAACAAACTCAGATGAACAGAACGCAACTGTTCAAAAAAAACAAAACAAGACATGGGCAATACTAAGTACCCAATTACTCAATAGCTTGTAGACCCACCTTTAGCGGCAATAACTTACAGTCATGGGTAAGATTGCGGAGTAATTTTGGCCCATTATTTTACACAACATTGCTTTAGTTTATTGAGGTTTTTGGGAATTCGTATAATACAGCTCTCTTAAGGTCCTCCTACAGTTTTGAAATGGGTTGAGGTCTGGATTTTGTCTAGGCCTTTCTAAAACCTTGATTGTTATTTGTCAGCCATTCTGGTATAGATCATTGTCTTGTTGCCCAAGCTTTAGCTGTCGGACACATCGCTTCAAATTTGCCTTTAAAATATTCTGGTATACAGAAAAGTTCATGGTCGACTCATTGACTGTAAGGTACCCTGGTCCTCTGGCTGCAAACTAAGCCCAAATCATCTCCAGTCCACCGCCATGCTTGACAGTGAGTATAAGGTGTTTCTACTGAAATGCTGTTTGGTTTTCTCCAAACATGACACTGGGTATTAAGGCCGGTCTTTTTCTAATTGTGTTATAATGGACTAAAACATTTAACATGCTCAGTGAGGCCTGTAGGGTCCGAGATCAAACACTTGCATTTTTTTTTAAATTTCTTTGAGCATTGCACGGTCTGACCTTGGGGTGAATGTGCTGGAACGTACACTCCCGAGACGATTGGTATAGGTCTTGAATGCCTTCCACTTGTGAAAAATCAACTTAACTGTTACTGTGGATGCAGTAAGGGGTACCAAGTATTCCCTGCATGTTTTTTTCTTTGTGGTTACTTTTTTTGTGAATATGTTTTGTGAATCAGGTTCGGGATACAGGTACAGAGGCACAGGCTCTCAGGCTCATATTTGATGACTCAGTCTACGGACATACTTAACGGTCACAATACCTTTATAAACTCCGGATTTAATCATCACTATTATACTCTTTGAATCAGCAGCAGCATGGTGCTTAAAGTCACGCAGGTACCTTCTTTTAAAAATACTCACACTGCGGAACAATATATTCACAAAACATACAATACACTGTGGTTTACCATATGAAGACAATGTAAAGCTGGACACTGACTGCCTAAGTCCTAGTGTAAATGCAATAAAGTTTGAAGTCCAAGTACTGTATTTTACAATATTAAAAATATACACAATTTGATTTGAAGTTCTTCTATCGAATACATGTTTCTCTTTCAAACTTTATTTTAAGAGTGGTAAAGTATGGCACGGCAAATCCGATGTGTAGCAAGTGGTTATTTTTACTATGCATTACACTCAGGATGAGAACACGTCAGCTCAAAAAGAAAATGAAAGTGGGAGGCATGCCAGTTGCAGTTACAAGTTACTCACCCTCAAGCAAGTGCATTAGCAATCTTACTACGAACATCCATTGTAAAGCGACCAGATTATGCTTAAGGTGCAAGTTAAATGTGGCTACTCTCGTCAAGCCGAATGTAAAAGCAGCTGTTTTCCGGTGATTAGACTAAAGGCAGCCACTCTCAAGCGACCAAACTGAAAATATCTACTCTTAAAGGACTGATGTAAAAGCTGACAAAACTTTCGAGCAATCAACACTAAAGGCCATGACTAAGATCAGACTGAAACCTACTGGTGCGAAGTCTTCATTCCTGCCTGATGTGAGGTCAGAGAAATCCACTTCGGGGAATGGGCTGTACTCATCCACAGACGGCGGGTTGACCTGGAACTGCCTGAAAGAGCAGGAAATTTAACATTTTAATGCAAATCGAAATGAAGCATTAGGACATTTTTTGTGTCTGTTATTCTTTATGTGGCCTATTAATCAATCTACCTTTGTTATCTCAGAACATTACTAATTAAAATATAATTTGTAATTAACACCAGTCATGCCAAACAGAACTGGTCAGGACGGCGTTAAATGCGACTTAAACAGGACTCACAAGCTAGATTAATATGCCATAAAAGAAAAGCAGACAATTGCTCTGCTGCACCGGCAAAAGTTTTACAGAGACATGCCTGTTAATTGAACAAGAAAGAAACTGCGTAGCTGAGTAAACAATGACGTATTTAATTCTTAAGAGCCCAGGCAAAAAAAAAAAAAAAAAAAAAAAAGAGAGAGCGAGAAAAAAAGAGAGAAGTCCTAGAAACGTCTCAAAAGAAAAAGCACAGCTATCTGCTGCGCTCCTGAACAAAAGATACCCATCAGACAGGGGTGTGCAACTATATGCATGTCTCAGCATGCTCAGTACCAAGGCTGAAATCTACGAACGGCATTGTTATACCATAAGAACTCGGTATGAAGAACATATATGGAATTAAATTTCTAGGAAATATAGAAATTACTCAAGCATGTTTAAAGAATTGAAACAAAAAAAGAAAAGGGAAAAAAAGTGTTTGTGTCGTAATCAGACTTTTGTTCTGTTATCTTTTGGCATCTCTTATTTCTGTCTCTGTCCTGCCTGGAATACATCCGTCATCTTGCATCTGTTTCTGGATCTGCGAGCGAGTAAGTGAATGAGTTTGGGAAAATTTGTTGAGTCACTCACCTCTCAGATTGTTGCATAGGATAGCTGTACTGGTTGTACTGAGGCGGCTGGGAAACCGTCCACGGGTTAGAGGAAAACAGCTGACTCTGGAGGCGAAAAGGAAACAAACATCACATTTTTCACAGGACACAGTAAAGGAATTGAGGGGAAAAAAAAACAACAACAATGATAACACCTCATGTGGCGCAAAAGTTGGAAAGCTATGCCATTTCTGACAACTGCAAACATACTGCTGACCATACAACACATCAAAACACACCTCAATAACCCCAACTCGATGAACTTTCATAGTTTAAACATGTGACACAGGGATTTAACAAATAATCACACACACACTCCACCAAGTGAGCAAAGTGGCTCTTAAGGTTACCATGATGAGTACAGAAGTGCTAGAAGCGTTTTTATTGGAGTAGCATGTTTTTGAAGTGGTTCAGGCTGAATGGAGTAATAGTCAAGTTTAAAAAGAAAAACAAAAAAGAAAAATTAGAGAGGAACCAAGAAATACCAAGGGCCAGATAAAAGGAAGAGAGTCGTAACAGACTCAGCACCCACATTTCTTTTGTAACAAGTCCAAAAACTAAGTTTACGGCAGACAATCACTTAACACCTTCATGTTCATGGTACATCGAGTGGAGTAAAGAAAAAAAAACACAATTTGTTCTGCTAGAGGATAAAAAACATCAACGAAATGATATCATCCTGTAGTGTTTTATTTCCCCTTATGCCACAGAAATGTAACATTCACTACAGCTTTTCGGTAGAAAAAGGGAGCTATAAACAATTTTAAGGAATTTCCCAGATTGAAAGTCTCACTTTCAGCTTTTTCTCTGACATTTTTAGTTGAGAGGCACAGTTTTAGCCACGGATTCTTTTTTTAAGTGCTGACATTAACATCAACATGACACCAACTTTTCCTTACAGAAGCTTTTCCACATTAACACATTTAATCTGCTCAAGTCATAGGCTTTGCATTCATTTTAAGGAACATTCAAGCATTTTTCAAACAGAAGCTCTTATGGAAGACTGCCATGAGCAAAGTAACTTTGACTGGTTTCCTTTGTGTGGCAAAAGAACAGAAACCCCAACAACCAAGCCCCACTCAAAGTGTAGGAAGTACAAAAGGCTAAGGGCAATGACATGTTGGGTCATTCTGCAATTTCCTTTCTTTTCTCTGTACAAGGTAACTCAATTTGCACACAGTGCTATGCTACAAATGCATTGGAAAATGTTCTTCATAGGGGGCATGGACCAGGCCAGGCTACAAGAACTTTACAAACCTTCAGCACCAGGAACAGCAAATAACCAAACAATTAAGAGGGGGAACTTCTTAAAAGTGAATTAAAGTTAACAATAATAGTGTGTATTTCGCATGCTCTAACATAACCACATAATAAGAAATATGTTCCAAAACTGTCCAAAGGTTTGTGCTTCTTGTCATAAGCAGAACAATACATCTGATAGGAGGAGAGACGATGTCTGGTGAAGATGTAAGCTGAACATTGTGCACTCGTACCTCCATGTTATTGGGGAGTGGAGGACTGGGCACCCTCTCCAACTGAGGACCCTCTGGGTGCAGGAAGTCCTCCGTGTCCATGACGACAGATGTTGCGAGAATGGGCATCAGGCTCTAAAGTAGCGCCACAGGGACTGAGGCGGCCAGTGGGTGCAACAAAGCGGTGCGTTTCATCATATCCCAACCATCTCTAGGGAAAGAGAAAAAGACAGACAGGTCAGAGTAGAGACAAGGTGTGAATGTAAATGATGTAAAAAGAAATGTTAAAAATGAAAAAGTCAACAGTTTATTGTAGTTTTTATTTGCAATTATATTTTAGACTTTCTACGCTTTGACATCCGTGCCAAGAGTTAGATGAAGAGCAACACACACGTTTAAGCCAGCAATTCATAACTAACATTAACTGTCAGGGTTTAAATGGCTAGAAATATGAAGGAGTTAACCATTTTAATAAATTTAATCTACTAAATGTAGATACCTACAATTTGGTTTGGCTCAGCAGCGAATATATAGTATATGAAAATCATATACAGTTTAAGAATACTATAAGTAATCTACCTTATCGCTCACCACTGCTAGTCAGCGCAACAAGCTAACTTATTCTGTTCATCCTTAACGAAATGTTACCACAGTTAACTTTACTAGCTATATAAGTGTCGGTTTTAGCACGACCGATATATTTTTTTGTTTAAAAAATCTCTAAATTTCGGCGTACAACCCGGTTTTGTTCACGCGATATACCAGTTCTGGCGTATTATCCCGAATTTATTAACAAGGCCAAATCCCTATTGTTTGACCAGCTAGCTGACTGCGACTAGCTAAACTCGTTAGCCCGCTTGCTAACTAGGCTAACGATATGCGCTCGAGCGTCTATTGGCGACATTTTTTCCCCCTCTCACCGACGGAAGAATACACTTACCGGATACAATTAAACCTCATTTCCCCGCGACTCCCACCCACCTCGGCGACCGGCAGTCGCTGAAATCTGTTTTGGACCGTGACAAATTCCGAATTTAATCCATATTTCTCTAGACACGGTTATTTATCTCACTTCCTGGTCAGCGTCGCCATCTTAATTTTAGGAAGAGCAGGGGGGGGGGGCATCTTCCGCTGCCCTTGATGACGTCACGCCGCTCTCCAGCTCAGTGTGGAAAGTTCAGCTGTCTGTGTGCTGTCTGTCTGACAGAGAAACCAAGGTGTTAACAATATACGATATTACGTTCATGATGTATAGCACCAGTCAAAAGTTTTTTTAAACATGTTTTTTCAAATTATAAACATGAAAATCAGTGCAAACTATCAAATAAACAGCAACTAAAAAGGGGAAAGAAGAAGAAGAAGAGAAAAGAATATAGCACCGATGAGGGCCCAAGCACCCTGTGCCATCGCCACCCCAGGCTCACCGCACAACCTGTGTGTTATTTGAGTGTGTTAAGACAAAAAGAAAAAGAACTGGACTGCTATGTGAAGTTAAGTGTGAAGTTTCCTCAGTCAGTGAAGTGCCATGGTATCTGCTGGTGTTGGTCCACTGTTTTTTCCAACACATCCTGCTTGATTGGGCATCCAGCTCTCTTGACCTGAATTCCATAAGAGGAATATATCTAAAAATATATTGTCACTGAAGTGGTGAAGCTTTTGCTATTAAGATGTATTTTTGTATATTCTATCACAATATTTTTTGGTGATTTTTCCCCAATTTTCTCCCAAATTTTTTGTCGTGTCCAATTCCTCCCCATCACTAGGGGGCTCCCACATTAAGGCTACTACTACCACTCAGTCGGGAGGGCCGAAGACTATCACGTGTTTCCTCCGAACCACGCGACGCCAACCGATCGCACCTTTTCGAAACTGCTCGCTCACACTCCATTGGAGGCGGCGTAACACACTCACTGTGCTGCGAGAGGTTGCAGCATCACCCGGGAATCGAACTAGCCTTCTCCGGATGATAGGGCGAGCGCTTTACCACTGTGCCACTGGGTATATGTATATTTTTCAGTTAACTGAATTTACTATGATAGAACACACTCACTCACTCATCATCTGTATTGCTTTATCCTGTCTAGAGGGTCGCGGAGGGCTGGAGCCTATCCAAGGAGACTTAAGGCATTGGGCAGGGTACACCTGCCAAAGTATTGCAGGGCACACACACACAAACTACGGGCAATTTGGGAACGCTACATCTGCAAGGTGTTTGGACTGTGGAGAACTCTGAGGAAACCCACCAAGCACGGGGAGTAAACACAAACTCCACACACATAGACCAGTGATGGGAATCGAACCCGGACTCTGGAGGTCCAAGCCGACAACTAACCACTAAGCCATTGTTCTGCCATATGATGAAACAAACAATGAAAATGATTATGTACTTGGTCATAATCATTACATAATACTGAATGAATGAATGAATGAATGAATATAGGTTAGCCAGGTTGCCTCTGTTGGGCCCTTGAGCAAGGCCCTTAACCCTGTCTGCTGCAGGGGTCTGTATCATGGCTGACCTTTCTCTGACCCCACTTACGCTGGGATATGTGAAGAAAGAATTGCACTGTGCAGTCACGTATATGTGGACACACCAAAATAAAATGAAAAAACAACAACTAAATAAATGAAATGCAATGCAATATTGCAAGTGCGAGAAAAGCTAATTATATGATATGAAAGAGACTGAGCGCAGTTATCAAGGCCGGAACGAATATCTGCATCATTTCGAAGTATGAGCTGAGTGTTTTGTTTTGTTTTTATCATTATTATTATCTCGTCATTGTGTCAGATTTCTCTGCATGTTCAACCTCTGTCTGTGTCTAGGTTCCTCCCACCTCTCATGGTTGGCCTCTAGGTGTAAATGTGTGGGTGTGAATACACCTGTATGGTGCCCTGCAATTCTCTGGAATACCATTCTCTTCCCAGGAAGGCTAATTGGTGTTTCCACATTCCCCGTAGAGTGTGTTTGTGTGTGGGTGCGCGCATGTGTAGCACGTGATGGATTGGCCCTCAGTGACCCTGTACGGGATAAGCGGTATAGAAAATACGATAGAAATATAAATAAATAAATACCTAAATACATACATGAATACATTAATTCTGGCCTGAGGTATGCAAACCTTGTGCTTGGCTTGACTGTACTTTCTTGGCTTCAGTGAAAACGTCCTGACGCTGCAAGTGCGTCTGTAACATAATGCTATTGTCAGCACACTGATAAAATATTTACATTCAATTTTGATTTATAAGCTCATGTATCAGAGTGCAGCACCATCAGCCTTTTAAACAAAAGCCATGGCCCATGGGAAAGCGCTCACTTCCTGAAGCTTGTCCTTCTGAGGCCTTCTAACTCCCCCTCATGGAAATAAGAGGTAAGTACACCACTTTATGATCAATACACTGTATTGACTGCTCTTCCTTAGTTCATGGACTTTGACACAGAGCAATGTATTACACTCGGCTGCAGCCTGTATGAAATCAGTGTGCTGGCACGCAGGCTGCATTGCACTTCCTGATACCGCCTTTAGGAAGAGTCTACATGGTTTTCTTTTAATATATATTTATATATATTTCTTCATCGCTCACTTTCTCAATAGTCTTTTGGTAAGAAGATGGCTTTTCCAAAGGAGATCCTTACGTTCTTTTTATCTCTGTTGGCACCACTTGTACTTTATACAGCAAACAACATTTCTGCTTTGCAAAAGTAAGTCATTAGTCTTTTATTGTTTTTAATTTTTGGTCAGGAGTTATCGATTCATTTTGAATAACAACAGTGCCTCTGACAGCTGTTCCAGCTGCAATGCACTTATTCTAATACGTTATCATTTCTATAATAGCAATCACATGGGCTTGTACAGCAAATGCACTACTTAGCATATTATACAGGATAATCATTGTTTCTCTGTAAGAAGGAGTTTTGTTTTTATTCTTATGGAAGGAGTCTCCAGTGTCAATGCTTTTTAACACAGGAAATTCTTCAGGAGAATACATGGTAGGCTGGTGACATAAAGTGACCAATAATGAGGTGAAATGTAATTTTTATATTATCTACAAATAGATGTGGTATAAGAGGAATAAACACTGGGGGTGTGCTGCAATAGAAAAAGTATAAATGTGACGGTGTTAACAGGAACCCCGCTACGCCATGGACCATACTGTCTAGTCAATGATTCCTTTTTGAAAGTGTTTTATTCTAGCTATGCATTTTGATACGCAATTCTCTGTCTAGGTAATTTAGAACTTCACTAATAAAATATGTTATATTTTTAGAATTAATTCAGAGTTAAAGCAGGTAAAATTACGACACCAAATATGACATCTAAAAATCTAAGTCTAAGAATCGAAAGGGCGTTCAAGTAAAACCGGGACTCGTGATGAAATTCCCCTGAATGAAGACATAAAACCGATTGACATTTACAGAATACATCGAGCACAGTACAATGATGAGGTTACCCCACAGTAAAGCATTTAAATGGAGCACTTCTTTTAATGAAAGCTGTACATCCATGAACGATGATCCCGGCTGAGATGGCTGGGAGATTCTCTGAGTGGAACGCCTGATCCTTGAAAACGGACGGATAACTTGTCACTAATTTAAGGAGGAGACGTATTTGTCTCAGAGTTATCACTACAAGCCCCCGTACAGTCCTGACCACGCTCCAAGCCATTTCCACATATTTGGGCCATTAAAGGAGTTCCTGGGAGGCCGGGGTTTCAGATGTGAAGCAGGCGAGTCCAATCAGGGTTCTGGCATAGTAAGAAAATGTTTTACCTTGATGGTATCTGAGCGCTAGTGAAACACTGGGATAAGTGCATTAGTGCATTAGGGGATTATACAGAGAAATAAAGGTAGTTTTTTTTTTTTTTTACAGTAACGGTGTTCTGCAGTTCTGCACTATCAAAAGTCCCGGTTTGACTTGAACGCCCTCGTACAAATCTAACTAGCTTGTGGTTAATGTGGTATACTTTGATTTAAAATTTTTATGTTTAATAATTGTCATAGAGGCAAAATATACGGTACCATACTGTACGCATGACGAAACATAGTGTATTCGCTTGATTAATGAATCTGAGCTCCAATTAGAAAGTGGTCTGTGATTTTTCTTTCCACTCTGTAAGGGCTCTCTGGAAAACCCAAAATAGGTCCATAGTTATACATTTCTGGTGTGGACGTCATCTTTAATCTTACTCTCTATTTTCCTCTAGGCCACTGGTTATACTGGGAGTCGAAGTAGCTAGTCTTGCTGCAGTTGTCTTCGTCGCATACCTGTGTGTCCGGAAAGAAAAATCCGTGGACGTCCTGTTTTATGGTAAGACCGGCGTATGGAGCACTGATAACTTTCTATTTCTGCTCAGATAAGACCTCAGGGGTTTTTATATGGACGGAGGAAGAGCATGTTAAACATCAGGGAAAGAAATTTAAGCCTGTCCTTAATCCTTGAGCAAGCCACAGTCGAGAAAACTCACCTCTGAAACAACACGGCAATCAATCAGCAGCTGGGCCCCAGAGCTCCCTTGGGTTTTCTCCTCCCTCGCTCCGTTTTCCTGTCACTCCTAATTTTCAGCCTTATGCCTCCACCCTCACCCTGCTGCTCGGTCTGATGTGGCTATTCTTAAACATCAGGAGATGCCCTTTTCAGCACTGTGCAGGTCTGTTTGTCAGTGATAGAGATCCAGCTTCACCTACATAGCCACGGGCCATCATAAACTCGCAGTCGGGGAGAAATCAATAGCTGGAGTGGAAAGGAAAGTGAAAGAGTGATGGAGAGAACAGTGTGGAGGGGAACATGGCCTGATGAAGAGGGAGACAGAGAAGGAAACACAGAGCCGCTGGGCTAACTGTGATCATTTTCTCCTGCAATGTTTTCTCTTTGTTTCAGTGTTCCTTGTGTTTTCTTTCACCTCCATCGTTGACCTTACGTGCGCTCTTGAGCTGGAGGGGTATATCAAAGGCTTTATGGATTTCTACATTAACAAGGTTAATGTTAAACACACAGACATGCACACAAATAGCTTTAGAATAAAAAACAAAACAATTCCAAACACACTCTTTGTCTGGTGCAGGGTGAACCATATTTGAACACAGCACATTGCATCATGAAGAACTACTGGAATGGAGGGGTGCACTTTGTTTTGCTCCTCGCCATCATCCATCGCATGCGTAAAGGGTGAATATTGCACCCTTTTTTATTAAAACCTTTCACTTTAAAATGTTGTGAATGTTTCAGATACTGTTTTTGCTTAAAAAAAAGAAAGAAAAAAAGAAAAGAAAAGCTTCTCTCACTTTCTCGACAGGAAGTCATATCGGAGTTTGGCTTTCCTTTGGGCCGGCTCCATGCTAGCCACTCAGATCGTCTTCATTCCAAGCATCGTCATAGGTGAGACGGCTAAGCTCTTCCTCATCCCATGATGGATCTGCTGTTTAATTTCAGGAAACCCCAGACTTAAATCATTTAAATGAATGCAGCTCATTAAAATGTATGCATACTGTATGTGTGTAATAATTCACCCCATATCATTTCCCATGATGCAATATCAGTATCATCATGGTAAAAATTTAGCTATAATTATTTTTCTTCAGGTAAACATGCAAAGAACATCTATCCAGCTTTTTGGCTCAACCTCCTTTTCCTGATGCTGCCTATTTGGACAGCAGTGAAGCTTTTCAATAGGCCAAGAGAGCTGCCAATCATTCCAGCCGACAAGGTGAGGCTCCTGATGGGAGCATATTTATGCATTTAAATATATGTGTGCAGTGTTTAGATTACAGTATAGTGTGTAGTGTCTATGGTTTATAGTGTATTGTCTTTAGCATATATTGTATAGAGCTTAATGTGAAGTGTTTAGTTCAAAGTGAAGAGTGTATATTATACAGCATATAGTGTATAGAGTATGGTGTCTAGCATGTACTATTTAATGTATACTCTATAGTGTAGAGAATATACTGTATATGTGTAGTGTATAGTCTATGCTATATGTTGTATAGTGTATTGTGTATATTGTATAATTACAGAAAGTATTGTATACTGTATAGTAAAAAGATATAGCTCGCTTTGTATAATATGGACTGTGTGTAATGTATGGTCTCTTTTGTATAGTGTGTGGTGAATAGTATTAAGTGTAGTGTGTGTGTATAATATAGACTATTTATTGTATAGTTTGTATTGTGTACAATGTGTGGTGTATGAAGTATATTGTGTAGTGTGTACTATATGGTATATACTTTATAGTATATTACTATATCACTGTATAATATACAGTGTATAGTGTGTGCAACAGGGTATATAACGTGTGTAGGGTATAGTGTGTAGAGTATAGTGTATCGCATATACTGTTTAGTGTACTGTGTATAGTGTGGTGTTTAGTATAGTAGTGGAATAGTTTGTAGAGTAGAGTGTGTAGTGTATGACATAGGGTATAGTGTGTAGTGTATAATATATGGTGTATACTATATAGTGTGTTGTGTATAGTATATATGGTATAGCATGTAGAGTGTGATGTGTATAGTATATGGTGCATAGTGTATATAGGGTATAGTGTGCAGTGTATAATATATGGTGCATACTATATAGTGTGGTGTGTATAGTATATAGGGTATAGTATGTAGAGTAGAGTGTGCCATGTATAATATATGGTGTATACTACATAGTGTGGTTTGTATAGTATATAGGGTATAGTGTGAGGAGTAGAGTGTATAACAGAGGAATAGTGTATTTTGTATAGCATAAAGTCAGTAGTGTATATTATATTGTGCATAGTACTGTAGGTAGAAAATAATATATGTTTTATACTGCATAGTGCATAATTTATAGTATACTGTGTAGCATATAGCAGCATATGTTTAAATGTTGCTTGTTTCATTAGGTTTCAGCAGAACAGAAGAAAAGCCTTTTGTTCCGTCCCATAGACCTCCTGCTCTGCATCACTGTACTCGGAGCCATGGCCTTCACTGTATTCAGAGGATTCGTACGTCTTTTTCTGTTTTACTTCAGATTTTTTCCCTTTTTATTTTTTCATTAACTGTAGCTGTAGCTCATCCTGTGTTGTGGAATGTCTAGGTTGTTCTCGAGTGCACCCTGGATGTGTGTTTCACCTACATTTACCAGTACGAACCCTACATGAAGGACAGCGTGGCCTTCCCTAAGCTCATGGTATGTGCTCTTTAACATTCTGATATTTATAGGATATTTATTAATGAGCCTATTTACATTTACTAGAAGACTATATTTTGTAGAAGACTATGGTAGAAGCTATAACCCTTAACGTTTTAGAGCATTCAAAACACAGCTGTGGCTGGAGTGCCTGTTTTAAATGAAGCTTAAAGTTCTGCCCCATTGCAGATGCTGGTGTTCCTCTTCTATGCTTTGCCCCTGCTAACCCTGTTAGTCTATGGACTGACTGTTCCAGGATGCACTTGGATGCTGGACTGGACTTTGTTCAGCGCAGGAGCTATAGCTCAGGTAAAGAAGTCTCATGCATTTTGATACCCTGGCTTGTCATACATTATTAATAAAAGCATTAATGTAACAATCGGGGCTACAGCTTTCGCTATGCTTTTTCCAATTCTACATCCATATACGGGAGTAACGGGAGCAACACAGCATAGGTCAATGACGATAAAAAAAGAAAAAACGAGTGCATATAAAGAAGTAGGAGGATAACTCAAAAACAAGATTGCTTAATATTATGTGTGCGAGAGAATACAGTGAATAAACATGTCATGTTTCGGTCTCGGACCCGCAGATGCAGTGGACGTACATCGGTGCATCCGTGCACTCTCGGACACCCTTCACGTATCGCATCCCTAAAGAGGAGTGGAGGCTCGTGATGACCCTGAACCTCGTGTATTTGGCCGTCCCTGTCCTGCTGGCCATTCGCTGTTACATAGACCCTGTCTTCTTCATGAAGCCGGTGCCACCTGGACAAGCAGACAACGACAAAAAGAACAAGTAAAAAAGTAAAAGAAAAAGACACCGAATCTCAAGCAAAGCGAATGCCAGACTTAAACACAGGCCCCGAGACTCCTGATTGTGTCTGGAATCTGGAGCACCCTTCACTTCTTCTCCTCTCCTGAACGACCCTTGTCTCGATGCCGTGTGTCAGCAACACTCTTCCGGAGCTTATCTCCGCACGAAGAGCGAGTCATTCGATGCAATGCAGGCACAGCTTTGCAACTCTGGACTCTGACACACACCTTTCTGCCAACACAACACAACACAACAGCGAATGTAGAAATACTTCATCCTGTGATCCAGGCTTGCTTTCAAAGCAGTGTTTATCTGCAAAGGTTTCTGCAAAGATATCTGACTGTTCAATCTTCTGCTCCTAATGAGCCATTGTGATGTACAAGAAATGTGATTGTCTCTCAAAGCGTTTCGCCGCCTGTGCGCGGTTTTCTCCCTAATTGTCTTCGTCAGGATTTCTTTTTTTACCGCTGTTGCTTGTTTTTGTTTTGGAGGCTTGTTATGAGGATGAAACCCATCTTTTGGTAAAAGAAGAAGAAGAAGAATTAGATTTTTTTTTCTTCATAGAAACACACCAGCCGCTTTTATTATCAGGGACTCGTGTTCCCTGATATGAATCTACAGTCTTGTGAAATGCATCGTTTATTACACTTGGCGAGGGAGGCGCAGGTTGCAAAAGACACTGTAATATGTATGAGGTTTTATTGATTAGATTTCCTTTAACTCATTCTGCTATTCTGGCCTACTCTGCCTCTTGGCTCCGCTCTTTATAAATGACATCATCCGAAACCAAATGATCCTACACCTGGCCTAGTGAACTCTGACCCCACTGTTTCAGTAAGTAGATAAGTAGAGAATGACTGAGGGGGTTTTGCAACAAAGCTGTTAATCAGAAACCGTTACAGTCCTATGACCTTTGGCAGACTATTGACTAATAAAGAGGTTTTGATAACCCTTTTATTTTAAGCAACACATTTGACTTGTTAACGATGCCCAAGCTATTTTCCTAAATGCTGTTTAAACTGGACACTTGTACCATGCGTGCTGCATAACTAGACATCTGTTGTGTAAAAAGTAACCAATAACTGCATTAATAGATGTAATAATTATCAATAAACATTTGGTTTAAACCTATATATAGAATAATAGAATGTATAGAATATTATTATTATAAGATAACAACCTACTGTATATGTCCATTTAAAGAACACTTAACAACAGGGACACCAGGGTCACATTGTTTTATTTTGTATTTATCTTTTTATTATTTTGAAATCAGAGTTAATTATTAATTTAAGTACGGTTAGTCTATGATAAAAAAAAAAAACTGTGTTGTAAGATACTGTATAGTGCATGAAAGAGAAAGAAGGATTATGTACAGTAAAATTATGTGCATAAAAAGTGTGTGTGCATCACAGTGACCTTGTTTCCATGCAAAGACTGAGAAACAGAAACATACACGCACATACATACATACTGTAATGTGTCGTTATTTTGACAGTGCCAGGATTTCTTTGGTCGAATTTCGTATCGTTTTGTTTCCTGACCAATATGGCAACATGTAACTGGTTTATAATGTAACCTCGTCTATATGTGTCTTGAACATGGTGATGATGAACAAACCTGCTGTACTGAAGGCTCCTAAACGGTCGTTTATCTAAAACCATTTAAAAACAACTGCTCGACTATGTGTCTTGGGTGTCACACCCAACTGCGATAACTTCTTGACCTAATTTTTTTACGACTTCTTTTATATTAATGCTATCTCACCTGTGCAAAATCAATGGCCGGGTTGCCACTGTGGCGATGCATCTTGTTATGAATAAATAAATAGTGAATACACCATTTAGAAGCCTTTAGTTTTAGAAATAAAGTAAAAGTCTGTTTGGAATATTTTGTTCATTTATATATTTTTAAATCCCATTTACATAAGCATTCAAACCCATCACTTAGTATTTAATTAAAGCACCTTTGGCAGCAATGACAGCCTCGAGTCTGCTTGTGAATGAAGCTACAAGCTTGGCCCACCAGTCTTTTGGACGCTTCCTCCGTTCTCCTTGGCAGAACTGTTCAGGTTCGCCCAGGTATGATGGGCAAGGCCAATTTCAGTTCTCTCCAGAGATCAGCTCTGAGGTCCAAGTTGTTCTTGTTAACCGTCGTTCCAGTCTGAGATCCTGAGCACTCTGGAGGAGATTTTCACTTCCAGGACTTTCCTGGATCAATTCTTTTCTCTTCCAGCCCCAGTTGCAATAAAAGCATCCCCACAGCATGATGCCGCCACCACCGTGTTTGACTATAGGGATGGTTTTAATAAGGTGATCCACAGTGCCTGATTTCCTGATTCCAGATGTCTCGTCACACCAGAGGATTTTGCTTCTCATTGTCTGAGCCCATGTCCACATGTAGCTGGGTATTTTTAAAAACATTGTTGTAACGTCACCTTGTGTGGAGATGATGTCATTGTCTGTGTGCTAGTCTCCTTGATTTGACATCAGCCTTGTTTATGCGGATATTTTGTGCAATAGAAGACGTATGTACAGTAAACTAGTGACTTTGTTAATGCTGCTTACTGGACTTTTTACATGCGTGAACATACATGTGCTGTTACTCACACATCAGGTTAACAAACAGAGGTGCCTGAATGTACCACTACATGGCGGACCGGGTAATGATGTTTTGTCTAGACGTCTGTTGATTAGGGACGCTCCTAACAGCACTTGACAGAGCGTTGTGCGTTTTCATGTGGACAAAGTAGGTAGGTCATGTGGACAGAATTCTTTTAAAAAACAAAGTAAAAAAATCTGTTTTTACAAATACCCGGCTACGTGTGGACGTGCCTGAGAGTCCTTCAGTGCTTTTCTGGCAAAAAATGCTGGTCCTTGGTTAGCTGTCTGATCACGTTCCTTCATCCTTGATTACTCAGCTTGGCTGGGTGTTCAGATCTAGGAAGACTGTTGCATGTTCCAAATCTCTTCCATTTGAGAATGATGGACACGATCACGCTCTTAGGTGCTTTCAATGCAGAAATTTTCTTGTACTTTCCAAGATCCGTGTCTTGACAAAATCCTGCCTCATGGTGTTTTTTCTTTCTTTTACTCCGACTTACACTATTTAAAGTTGCACCTCATATAAACAGGTGTGTATCGTTCCTAATTATGTTCAATGAATTCAATTAGGCACAGGTGAACTCAGCATCTCAAGGACCACTGATGATGAGGAATACTGTAGGATGCACTAGAGCTCGACTGCAAATGTCATAACAAAGATTCTGACTGCTTATGTAAATGTGATATTTCAGTCCTTTTTCTTTTTCTTTTTCTTTTTTCTTTTTTTTTTAAACAAATTAACAAAACACTCCAAACAACACCTGTTTTTTTTTTACTTTGCCTTTGTGGAGTAGTGTGTGTAGAATGATAAAAAAAAAAGAGGATTTGAATCCAGTGTGAAACATGACAACATGTGGACAAATTGAAAGGGTCTAAAATCTTTCCGTCAGCGCCGAATGTGTTTCTTAGAATAGCGTAAATGGAGAGATGATCTAATAAGAGATTTATGTGTAGGCTAATGGAATAATTAAGCAAGTGCTGATTTCAAATTAAACCCGTGCGAACCCCTTAGATACACAAGCATGCTTTCTTCTTCTTATTATTATTATGAACACTCCGATAAGGTTTTCATGAATTAGGCCGACTGGCAGGAAACGACCCCGGTCATTCAGAAACGAGACGTCTTTCAGGTGGCTTTGTTACAATATCAAAAGCCACACATTTGCTGAATTACATCAAAAGAAAGAAAAAGCTCCCCCCCCCCC
>JAAGKR010000006.1:183830-526032 GCA_011419295.1 Clarias macrocephalus | reverse complement strand
CGCCCCCCCCCCCCCCCCAGTGTAATACTAAAGTCGCACCCTGTGGTGTAGGAGGTTACCGTGGCAACGCAAGCTGGTTGTAATTGGCCAAGGATGACTGGATTATCAAGATCATGCTGATTAGATGGAAAAGCTACATTCTTGAACTCAGATTAAGCTTCTGTGCCAGATTCTGTGCTGTGTTTAAAATGTAGTTCTGTGGACTAGTGTGTCCTTTATTTCTGCACTTAGGTGAATTGGTGTTTCCAAATTGCCCGAAGTGTGTGAATGAGTGCGTGACTGTTGCGTGTGTGTGTTTGTTTCACTGCAATGGATTGGCTCCCCATTATTAAATAATAATAATAATAATAATAATAATAATAATAATAATAATAATAATAATAATAAACAATATATCGTTATAGTTTATCTCTTATTTATAATTATTTAAAAAATATATAAATAATATATATATGTATATATAATGTTTTATACACACACACACACACACACACACACACACACACACACACACACACACACACACACACACACACACATATGTTTTAAAATATAATATAAAAACATCTAGCACCTTAGGAGTATTGTAAAAAGAAATCTACATCTTCCACTGCCTATGTTGCATCTAAAGAGCACAGTATTGTGTTTGACTAAAACATATAATTTTCTCTTTTGAGAAAGTAAATAAATCACGATCATGACTGTTATGATTTACTTTCATGGATGCATCCATGTTTAATTCCACTTTCTTGCGCAAATATTACATGGTTCCATGTTCAGACCTCTCACTTCTGAGTCAATGATGCCAATGATGGGTTTCATTGTTTCAGCAGATTAGCAAGATACTACCGAGAAGTGCAAAACAAATTAACAAAACTGAAAACAATATAAATTCAAAAACAAAATAACAAATCCCAAAACAAAATAACAAAACAAAAAAATTATTAATGTTTATTTTATGTTTATTTTAGTTATTTTGTTTTTGAATTAGTTTTTTTGTTTTTGTATTTTGTTTTGGGTTTTGTTATTTTGTTTTTGAATGTTTTTATTTTGTTTTGGGTTTTGTTATTTTGGTTTTAGTTTTGTCATTTTGTTTTCGGTTATGTTAATTTGTTTTGCGCTTCATGGCCACTGTAAGATACACTGCCTGGCCAAAAAAAAAAAAAAAAAAAAAAAAACCCCACCTGGATATAACTAAGCAATTAATTAAGACTTCCTTTGGATAATTGCTGCAGTGATTAATATAGTTCAGCTGCAACATGTTATTTAACCCAAACTGATACAGTAAGTAGCTTTAAAAATTTTTTAACAATCATGTCAGATGTCAACAAATTATTGTCCTGCATCAAGCAAAGAAAACTACTAAGGAGAGCACCGAAACTACAACAGCTGGGTTAAGAACTGTAAAGCACATTATTAAAGCCTGGATGAATAGTGGTGATGCATTATCTTCAAGGAAGAAATGTGGTCACAAAAACATCCTGAATGAGTGTGATAGGAGATCATTTAAACGCTTAGTGAAATCAAATCATTAAAAAAACAAAAACAAAAACAAAAACAAACTATAGACCTCCAAAGATATGTTTAATAGTCGAAGTAAGAGCATTTTCAAACACAATGCGAAAATAACTCAAGGGGACTACATAGTTCAGTAGTCTTAAGAAATCCACTTATCGGTTAGGTCACTTGAGAAAAAAAAATTGTTCAATTTACTAATGAGCATAAAGAATAGACTGTGGCGCTTCGGAAAAAGATCATGTGTTCTGATGATTCCAGATTTACCCTGTTCCAGAGTGACGGGTGCACCAGGGTAAGAAGGGAAGCCGTACAAGCCTGTGTGGACAGTGTTATGATCTGCAGGAGCTCCTGTTGCTCGGGTCTAGATTTAGCCATGTTAGATGCCAAAAAAATGAGGCAGGAATCGATAGCACGCTCATGTTCCAATGCCACGATTGCTCAAGCTCAAATTGTGAAAGAGTGGTTCAGGGAGCACGAGACATCATTTTCACACATGGATTGGCCTCAAGTCTAGACCTTAACCCCACTGAGAATCTTTGGGATGTGCTGGAGAAGATTTCACACAGCCGTCTGACTCTCCCATTATCAATACAAGATTTTGTAGAGAAATTAATGCGACTTTGGACTGAAATAAATATTGTGACATTGCATTCGCTTATCAAAAAAATGCCGTAATCAGAGCAAACTGTGGTCCGATGAAATACTGACTGTTTTTGGCTGCGCACCATTAGGAGTATTTAACATCATGAGAATTATGAAACTTAATGAACAGCAAGTGTAGCTCATCCTTTTGAGACCGGGACTCTACTCTTGTGTATATTGCAATTTCTCCTCACTGTTTATTAGCACAAGATAAGTATGGACTTCATCAGTGCCTTCAAAGACGAGGAAGTTTGGCGAGATAATAATAATAATAATAATAATAATAATAATAATAATAATAATAATAATAATAAGCGGAATACCAAACTCATATGAGGATCATACAGGGATATAGAGACAATGTAGTCGGGAGAAAATGTGATGTCCTCATATGAGGACATTCAGGTCTAAAGAGGTTAAATAAGACTCTAAGTAAGATCTGATTTCCTGGTGCAGCCTAGTACATTCCGAACAAGCTGCAGAGTTATTAAAAAGGGCAACAGGGCAGCCAGCCAGCAACAGTTTACAAGAGTCCAACCGAGATGTTAGGAAAGCATGCGGTATTTTCTCAGCGTCATGTAGGTTAGCATATTTCTTATTCAAGCTTTCTTTCCCTGCTATGATAATAAGCAGTTTTTGAGATAAGCAGTTAAAAAAGTGTTGGGAACACAAACACTAAAATGTTGAATCTGGAACCACATCTTAGCCCAAACGATGTCTTTGATATCGTATATTGCTTCATTACTATGAGATAAACCTGTATAAGCCCTGTCCGTCTGAATGTGGGAGCGTTTCCAGATCTTTCTTTAGTTAGAGAATAATAACATCTCGGGTCATTTCATTATTTCTGCTCCTTTTCCTCCACACCACTTTCTGGACACTTTTGTGACCGTTCTGAAAAAGTGCCTGTATGATAATAGGCTGACCTCCTGCTGAGAAAATCAGAATGTCTTTCCTTTTAAAGAACAATCGTGTGATGAAAGGAAGTGCCATGTAATGAAATGATTCAAACCCAGGCTTCAAACCCAAGGCAGAGAACATTTTAAAACAGCCAGGCCACAACGGTTAGGAAAAAAAAGTGCCTTAAATAGCTTTTATCTGGCCTTTTAATGAGGAATTGTAGTTCGTAGCAGGCCTTTTAATGAGAAACATCAGTTTAACATTAATAATCCTGAGCAACGTACCTGAAATTTTGCACTAAAAGGGGTTAGTCCAGAGGACATTGCATGTCATTTAGAGCAAATAAAGCAATCCAACATGGCAATCCACATAACAGTCGAATTAAAAAACGCTTAAAGCATTTAAAATGTTTAATGCATTTAATGAAAACTAACTTTTTAAAAAGTGAGATTTTTAAAAAGTGAGAATCAAACCCCAATCCACTGAAAGTCATCAAGTAAAGAGAGGTTTAATCAGAGAACAAATAACTCTGTCCTCTGTTCACTCAAGTATTTCATCACGCACTTAAGGGTAAGGAAATTACTGGGCAGCTTCTATCAGTAACATAGGGACATAGAGTTTTGTAGAGTTGCAGCTGGAAAGAACCGAAGAAGGTACCTGCTGTAACTGAATGACCAGTGCCAACCGATGGGTATCAGGGTCTAACCAAACACAAGGGCAGCATAGTGGCTCAGTGGTTGGAACTGTCAGTTGCTCTTGCACCTCTAGGGTCTGGGTTCGATTCCCGCCTCAGGGTGTGTTTGCATGGAGTTTGTATGTTCTCCCCGTGCTTGGTTTGGTTTCCGCTGGGTACACTAGTTTCTTCACACAGTCCAAAGACATACAGATTATGTTAACTGGCGTTCCCAAATTGCCCGTAGTGTGGGAATGCGCATGTGAATGTTGATAGAGGGTCTACCATTTGTAAAAATGGGAATAAATACACTGGTCACCACTGGCCTCCACAGACCCTAGTCAGACTGCAGAGGTTCCTAGATGGATGACAGAAGACAAAAGTCAAAAATAGACACTTAAAACAAACAGGGGATATGGAAAGACCATGATAGAACCCAGCCTTAAGTCATGGCTGTGACTGGATGGAGCAGAATTCACTTGGTGGTGCATATTATACACTGGACTGAAACCAAGTATGTGGACTGGATAGAAGATTGATACTACACTGTGACTTGGTCAACAAACTCTACCCCTTCGTGGGCACTTGGCTCGTCCATCAGTCTCAGAAGCTCTGTCTTGGGGAAAGAGATGAAGACAAACGCCAGCATGTCTAGCCTGGTGTCAGCGGCCTCCTCATAGATGTCCTCTGCATCCTTGAGTAGCCAGTCTTGAGTCTTACAGAACAAAAAAAAAAAAAAATCAAAAAACCATCAGGGACAAATATGGGAAGACCATGACAATAGTGAAAAGATTTCTGACCCCTGCTACCAAGTTAAAAAACATCGACCCCTGCTGCCAAGTTAAAAAACTGCTGCACAATGGCCCCATTCTTGGGCTACCTCACTAAGCTGTTTACTGTGGAGGTAGAAGCTGTGCTCTTCCAAAGATTCAGGGAAAGCATACAAATGATACAGTGCTTTGCAAAAGTATTCATGCCCCTTGAACTTTTTCACATTTTGTCAGAAAGCCTTAAGAAGTCCTGTTGGAAGTTTGCATATGGGCTTTCTTTCAACAATGGCTTTCTTCTTGCTTTCTGCCTCTTGGCTGCTTCTCTGGTAGGTTTGCAGTTGTGCCATATTCTTTCCATTATCAGATGATGGATTGAACATTGAATTCTCCATGCTTGGGATTTTTTTCAATACTCTAACCCAGGGGTGTCCAAATCCAGTCCTGGAGGGCCAGTGACCAGCACCAACACCTAAACACATCCACTGAACCTAGTAATTAACAGATAAAACAGCTCAATCAGCTGTGTTGGACACTGGCCCTCCAGGACTGGATTTGGACACCCCTGCTCTAGCCCTTCTTTAACCTTCTCAACATTATCCCTGACCTGTCTGGTGGGTTTCATGGGCTTTATGATGCTGTTTGTTCACTAATGTTCTCTAACAAACCTTTGAGGGCTTCACAGACCAGATGTACAGTATTTATCCTGCACTTGAACTCTATTTAATAATTAGGTGACTTCTGAAGGCAGTTGGTTCCACTGGATTTTCCTGTCGTTAGGGGTATCGAAATAAAGGGGGCTGAATACAAATGCACGCCACACATGCGAAAATGTGGGAAAGTTCAAGGGGTATGAATTCTTTTTGCAAGGCACTGTCTCTAGTAGCATTCTAACAAACAAAAAAATAAAATAAAAAATAATAAAAAGTGAATCCAGCAGAATTATGGCATTGTTAACAAAGAACTTCTTGCAGTAAAGCTTGCTGGAGGCGGCTGCTCACCCATTCATAATCTTTATAAGAACCCAGAGTATCTATAAACTCTGAAGGGTCTTAAATCTTGCCAGCCAAAGTAGACCTTTCTTCCACACCTTTTTCCATTCACACTCTCCTGGTTCAAAGAATGCAAAAGCAGATGCACTGTCACAACAGTTTCCTGCTAACGACAGATACCGTGGCCCTGAACCTATTCTGTCCTCTTTATGTGTGTACAAGCTATAACATGGGACCTTAATAAGGAACGCAATGACATCCTGCTGTCCCCAAGTGCCCTCAGGAACAGTTTCGATATTTCATGTAACTTG
Organism: Clarias macrocephalus; assembly: GCA_011419295.1. NCBI lineage: Eukaryota > Metazoa > Chordata > Actinopteri > Siluriformes > Clariidae > Clarias > Clarias macrocephalus. Next base: position 520,229 of record JAAGKR010000006.1, on the reverse strand, counting down.
CATCACCTGGACACATGCCATACCAGCTAGGGGACATCCTGCTAACTAAACAAACTTACCACCTCCTTGAAACCAAAGAGTGGTGGCCCAGGATGATCACCAATATCCATCAGTACATTTCATCATGCACTATGTTTGCTCAAACTAATATCCCTTGCTCACTCCCATCTGGTCAGCTCATGCTCTTTCCCACCTCTTTCCATAACGTCCACAGTCTCCCGTTCTGATCAATTTCTATCAACGAGCCGTCTGAATCACAGTGACCAGGGTTGTGATTGATGAATTCTATTGATGAGTCTTATTCTGTAATAATTTCTTCTCATGCCTACAGTATACTGCAGCTTTTCTTCTCCCTATGTACTCATATATGATATCTCTAAAGATAGTATCAGTGACAGAGGTCCTCAGGTCGCTTCTCATGTCTCTGTCGGCTTTCTGAAGAAGTTGGAGGTAAGTTTGAAGTCGGTGGTTAAGGCTTTGGGTTACTGATCAGAAGGTTGCCGGTTCAAGCCCCAGCTCCACTCGGCTGCCACGGTTGGGCCCTTGAAGGAGAACCTTGACTCTGTCTGTTCCAGGGGCGCTCCGACCCCCCGCCCCAAAGCTCGGATATGCAAAGAAAGGATTCCACTGTGCAGCAACAAACAAAAAACGTTCCTCTTGTACAGAGACTGGACTGAAAATAAGAGCCAGAAAATTGCCAATACTGAGAACTATGAGAACTAAAAACAGCCTGGAGAACTGTTCCTCAAGACTACATTCAACATAGAAGAAAGTCTCAAGTCGTTTGCACAGTACTGTATATAATTGAGGCATATAAATGTGTTTTATTCTGGGGTTTGGGCCACTTCTCTAAGTTATAGGTTACGTCCTATATATAAAAAGAATATGTAATTAGAAATGATCTAACCATAATAAGAGAATGTTAGGATGCAAATTGCATTTTATGATAAACAGAATAATTAAGGCAGCAGAAAATAAGAGAACACAAGCAGAAGATTCAATTCAATCTGGACTAAGTGAAAGGTGAAAAGTGAAAAAAAAAAAAGTATCTTGGACAAGGAGACATGAAGAAGATATTGCATGTACTGTTTTTTCTATAGTATGTTTGTGTGTGTAGTGCAATGGGTTGCTCGGTATGCTGTGACTGAAACACACTTCCCCCACGAATACCACACAACAGCCGGAGTCACGAATGTGAAAATTGCCTTTTCAAGCAACTGAAAAACAGACCGTTCTCCTGAGCAGCAAATGAAATAAAGGCAACAAAGGGGCTGGCAACTTGAGTAAATTCAACACCATTAAATCACAAAAGGCTTTCAATTTGGACTCGTTTATCTGCGGCTGGCGGGGTTCGAGATGAATGGTTACCTCTCAGCCGGAGGGGGGGGGGGGAGGGGGGTGGGGTGTAGAAATTGGACTGTGATACGTCAGGACAACTGCAGGACAGAAGGCCATGACACTCTCAGAGCTGCGCGGGAGATTACCTGCCTGGTGCCAGTCTCTACACCTCTTTATGTTGCTGTGAGAAATTTCCTTTGGCTTCAGGGTAAGAAGTAAATGATTTTATTGCTGGGAAGTCCGGGTGCACAGGGCTTGGCTTAAAACCTTATCTTACCCATGTGATTGTCCAAAATTGATTAAAAAGTAAAGTTCAGATAACGCGACAATATGTGCAAGTCAATTGAATGATATAAAGCAGGAAGATATTAAAGTTAAAGTCATAATTTGACTTCTTTTAAAGCACCTCTAATATTGTAGAAATGAGAAGCTAAAGTTTTTAACTGATGAAAGTAACCAATGTCATGTTTTCTTGGGAAAAATAACTTGTGTGTTTACATCTGTTAGATGATTTCATTTTAATGCTACTTAGTTTTGCCTTTCTGTTCCCTCAACTATACAGTAGCTTACTAGTGAATTAATCGCAAATGAAACATCTCGTAAATATTTGTTTACTCTAACGTATTTACCGTTAGCTTGAATTTGACTTGCTCCCGAGTTAATTACGGGTGGTTTAGTGGTTAGTCGCCTGGCACCTCTAGGTTCTGAGTTTGATTCCCGTCTTGGATCCGAGTGCATGGATGTTCTCTCTGTGCTTGGTGGGTTTCCTCCTGGTACTCCGGTTTCCTCCCACAGTTCAAAGACATGCAGATTAGGCTAATTGGCGTTCCCAAATTGCCTGTAGTGTCTAAATGAGTGTGTGTGTGTGTACCCTGAGATGGATTGGAACCCCATCCAGGGTGTACGCCGCCTCGTACCCTAAATCTCCTGCGATCGATTCCAGGCGCCCCCATACCCCCCCCCCCCCCCCCGCGACCATGTATACACGATAAAGCGGTATAGACGATGAGTGAGTGAGTGAGGGAGAGCAGTGTTTACTGCGGCTGCTGCAATCCATGCAGTCTAACCTGACATTAGCAAACAGAACAGGCTGATATACTTTTGTTAAATTTAGCCATTTAAGGTTAGCAAATTAGCAAAACTTATCTCAACATGCTTTTTCAAATTCGAATTCGCGTTCACATCTTGTAAGCAGACAAAAGAGACACATCAACTTCAAATTCCACAGTTTATCCATATTCAAACACACCCGCATCGCTATAACGCTAATTACTAATCACCGTGTAGCACAAGATGGTCATTACAGATGAGATGGCTCTTAATAGTTTTCCCTAATAGCACTAATGAACTTGATTGGATGCTAAACTGAAAAGTAAATCAAATATGTATAATCATTGGATAAATGAGAGAAGAAGAGATTTTTGAGATTAATAACTCGCACTCGCTAACGCCCACATCGTCTATCCCGCTTTATCCTGTATACAGGGGCCTGGAGCCTATCACAGGAGACTTAGGGCACGAGGCGGGTACACCCTGGATGGGGCGCCAATCTATTGCAGGGCACACACACTCACTCTCCTGCTCATTCTTCGGGCAATTTGGGAACGCCAGTTAGCTGCTCTAATCTGAATGTTTTTAGTACCCAGAGGAAACCCGCCAAGCAGAGAACATGCAAACTCTATGCACACTGGAGGTGCGACTCTGCATTGCTAAGCAATGCACCACCGTGCTGCCTAGCAGATTTATAAATAAAATCTCAATTTAAATGTAAGCGCTTATTACCTTTGAAAAGCAATAAAGCAGAACTTATGGAAAAAATCGACAAAGCGTTGAAGAAAAAAGAACAAAGTTGATGAGGTTCTGAACAAATCATGCCAATGACAAATCTGTGATTTAGTGTTACTGTGTTCAGGGATCTTGGATTTATTCATCAAGGCAGGGGCATTGTATGACCCTCACTCGGACTCACTCCACGTTGGATAAACTTCAATCATCGAATTAGCAGCGGTCCGGCATGCGGTTTTTAAATGCTACAATTTGACAATTGTCGAGTCAGCAAATGAATTGGAGGAATGTAGGACTTCACATGAAACGCTGGCTTCACTTGAGCCTGCAAATTAATGTGCAAACTGCCTCTCAATCAGCTTCACTGGGGAGCGAAGAAAGTGTTTGTTGCTTGGCAACATTTGACTCCAAACCCTGTAGGAACAGACATAGACTGAAGAAACAAAATCGGAACGCGCAAACATAAAACCACAGTCTGGTGACTTCAAACCCATTTTGCCTTTGAACTGTTGCATTTGAGCGTTTTATCATTTTGTAATGATAGGCCTGTGTGAAAATGAAAGGCAGGCAAATACATGTATGAGCTCAAATCTTTTAGATAGACAGATAGACAGACAGACAGACTTTATTAATCCCAAAGGTAAGTTGTAATGTTACAGGCAGTTCACCGTTTGTACAACAACATACAAGCAGCAAGGTTTAGAAGAACAGTACGGCGAAAACCCGATGAGAACGAGAGCAAAGTTATGGAAGGTTTTTTCCCACATTGGGTCTTTGTGCATGTACTGTATGTTTGCATGTTCTCCCCGTGCTTGGTGGGTTTCCTCTGGTTTCCTCCGACAGTCCAAGGAAGTTCAGATTAGGCTAATTAGCACCACGCCCAGGGTGTGCCCCACCTCGTACCCTAAGTCTCTTGGGATAAGCTCCAGGCTCCAAAAGTGCAGGCGAGTCCATGGGGCTTCTGACGTCTATGATTGTGTTGTATGGTTATACGGTTGGATACTGTATGATTTCTTTCTGTCCAGTAGTAGTGTTTGTAAAGTTTGAGCATGCCAGTTTTTTGTCCTAAGTGCCGCTGAGGTGACCTGGTGGACATTTTTAATAAGGCATGGCCGCAGGAACATTTCAAGGCGACAGTCTGAATCTTGAATTCGCTAGAAAATGAATTATTGCATAGTGGACGCATGAAGCCAAGGCGGTAACCACAAATTGTGTGACTTGTGCCCACAACGTATAAATGTAATGGGAAGGCTATAAAACTAAATGGGCTTTGGTTAACTGTTTGGCAGGAACAGGGGAAAATTTCGTCTATGTGCACGTCTTTTTATTTTTTTTTTTTTTTATCATTCCAAGACTAAATACAATATCATCACAAATCTTCATTCCTAGCCCTCTCATCTGATTCAGTTCAATTCTGTCTGACACCTGCGGCCCAGTAATTTCAACCAATTCTCATCGGAAAGCAGGAATCTCTAAAACTTACAGTACTGTACGTTCTGTGCATGAGAAGCTGTTAGAACGACAACTTCTGTAATTCTGCATGAAAGAATAAGCAGCTGGGCTTGATTGCCCCAGCAAGAAGCAGCCTGCAGGAAAACAGCTTGGCTCTGCACTCGCCTCATGAGAGGTGACACGGGCGATTTCCAGCCCATTAGCCGATGAGGGGAGAATGAGGCTGAGCGAGCAGGTGGAGCGTGTGTAAAGGCAGCAGTCGGGGGACAGCGGCCCAAGCTGGGAGAAAGTCTGCCCATAGTAAATAGCGTAAATGACAGTTAAACTCACTCAATGTCAGGCCTCAGTGGTGAAACTATTAGTTTTGTATTAACGGCACAAGTCACAGGAGGCTACGCGGGAAAATGTGTTCTGTATCGCGTGCGTCATTCGCCGGACATGCTGTATGATTCAAAGGGGTTCTCTGGAGAGCTGGTGGAACTTTCCTTCCTGGAGACGTCGCAACCGAACAGAAAGTATTCTGAAAGCAGAACACTTTTTTTTTTTGTAAGGTTCACTGCAGAACTGTTTCACCAGACACTCATACCAAACAATTGAGTGTTCTGGATTTATATCCGTATTTGTATAATAAATAATTCGTTATAACTGGGGCCAATGTACAGGGTGGGTGGAAAGTAACTAGGCATTAAAAATTGCCAATAAAGTCCATATTTCTAATACACATTTATTGAAATAAGTTCTACATGTACTTTATGACATCGGAAGTGGTTTGGGATATTGCCGAGAACCTCCTGAATCCGTCCCTCCAAGTCCTCCAGTGTGCGCGGACTTGTACACCTTTACGCCCCCTCCTTTGCGTAGCGCCACATCGAGTGATATCTGGACTTCTTGGAGGACATTCATGAAGTCCGTGTCGTGCCAGCCAACGTCCTGGAAATTGCTGGTCCAACCACACACGCTACGCGCAGTAAGAGCAAAATGGGGTGGTGCACCATGGGGGCGGTGATCCAGTGATACTACTGTAGTTCTGTAGCCATTAAATATGGCCTAGTTCATTCGAACCCACCATCTGTTTAATGTATCTGGAGTTTACTTCAGTAGTTTTATTAGAGTTCATGTTCTTGAATGGAAAGCAGAGAGTACTGTACTTTTGACACTTGAGTAAATTCGAAGGTGAGTATTTCTGTACTTTCACTCAATTACACAATTAAATGGAAGACTTTTACTTTTACTTGAGGGAATATCTACTTTTACTCAAGTGCAGGATTTGTGTATATACTCATGTGCCCAAATTCTAACGAGACAGGAAATAGAACCATAGTTAAGGAGTTGGGATGTTGCCATAATCCCATTCATTCCATCCCTCATGCATTCATCTCAGTAACCAATTTATCCTGGTCAAAGCCGAAGCCTATCCCGGTAACACTGGGCATGAACTGGAAATACATGAACTGTGGATGGGATGCCTGTCCGGCTTAGTGCACAATATTGATGGATCGTTCATGAACGATTCGTTCATTTTCTACTAGCCGCGCATGCGCAAATCATCGCAAAACCACCTTAGGTTATGTACGAGAAACAGAATTGAACGGTTCTCAATGAATCTTCAAGTCCAAGTCTTTCGTTCTTTTGTCACGTGACTCCTATATGCAGTGCAATAGATTCAAAAGAACAAACGACTCGGACTCGTATCTTCGGACTAGAAAATACGATGGTGAGCTGCTCAATCTGTTTATCATAATATGTCCTTAGCTGCGTTGTAATATTTTCATCACTATAGCCAAAAATTGTATATGTAGATGTGTTGGAGGTCTGTTTATTGAAAATGTGACATTTTATTTTATTTCTGATCAATAGAACGAAATGAACTAAATGACTCAAAAAAATGATTCGTTCATTTGGATGAACGAGATTCAAAGAACCGAGTCACTAAAATGATTCAAACTTCCCATCACTAGTGCACAATTCACACACAAATCCACACAAGCCGTTCATACTCGCCCGACCAGTGCAAAGAAACCAGAGGATCCAGAGGAAAAATGTACAAGGACACGTGGAGAATGTGTAAAACTCTGCAGAAGTTAGAAGAAATAGAAGAAAATGAAACTAGTGTGATATGTACATGACACTCTTAGCTAAAAATATTCGTGAAGGATTCTTTTAAGTGCTTCTAAGTTCTAAAGAGTTTTTTCTTACAAAAGACAAAAACCTTTAGTGTTGAAGATGTAACCTTTAGTTCTCATAGGGTGTGCCTTCATTGTGTCTTTAGAAACAGCAGGGGTGTGTGTGAGTGTGTGTGTGTGTGTGTGTGAGTGTGTGTGTGTGTGTAGCTCGGTGGTCCAGGTACCACAGCTGAGTGCAGACATCCCATAATAAATCCAGGGAGACGTCCTTCCAAAGGGACGAAGCCTAATAGAGGAGTAATGAACAACAAACCACTCCAGCATGTCGAACCCGGCTGTGGAGAGAAGGACGTCCTGATGCTTCCTTTATTCCTCATTTATTTACGCTTCATAAACTGATATATAAGCCTCGTCTCTCGTGCTTGTTATGAGAATAACCTACCATTTGTTGAAAGTCATTCCCATACCTTCTATTCTATTTCAGTAACATGGGAACTAAAAACAGCACCGTGCAAAAGTATTGGCGCATTTCTTTATATTTTGCTACCCAAGAGCCAGACGTTCTTGTATTTTCAATGTCGTCCTAAGGGACATTTCTCCAAGCTTTCTAAAGGACTTTTTTTTCCCCCTTGGCTCTTTAACCAGTTTCAGAGGAATGTTTTTTGGTTTGTTGATTTGTTTGTTAAACCACACAGTAACCTATGAATAATTCAAGCACATAAATAACATCTAACTTGAAGGCATGAAGTCGTGAGAAACAGGTGCAGATGATGACAGATGATGATCAGGCCTGTGATTATTATACTGGTGATGTTGTCTGGAACAAAGGGGGAAAAGTTTTTAAAATTGTATCTTTGCTGATGGCTCAAGACTTTTGCAAAAAACTGTACGTTGCAGTAGATCCTCCTTCTGATTAAATAGTTGATCTTTTTTTTACTTATTGTTATATTGTTATACAGTATAAACATAAACATTAACTTCTGGATTTTGTCTTCAATACGAGATGATTTTTCCAAACTAGATAATTCTACTGTAAAATTGTGATGTTTCCAGTACTATATTTTTCAACTTTATATGCATTTTAAATATGCAGTAGATTATTTGTATAGGACATTATTCAGATTTTTTTATTTATTTATACAAGATGATTATTCAGTTTTAAATGATTTCCATTAGAGACGCATTTAACTTGTCAAACCGCACACAAGTACAAGTATTTCCATTTGGGTACTAAGTTTCGACGCCAGCCCCTGGCGTTGTCCCAGATTACAACGTGAACAGAACTTTTCAGAATGCCCCACATCTAAAGCACATCATCACTTACACCTGCTACTGCTTTGCTGGTGTGTGAACCCTGAAACTGCTTTGCATGTAAAACGACTTACTGCAGAGTAAAATCCTCATCAATGCACTGCCCTGTTAAACTGATGAGAGACACAGAGCTGACACTGCCAGACCAAACTGCAGTGATGAAGTCGGAGACTGGAATGTCCTACAGAAGGCTCTTCACAAAGTCAGGCAGCTTTGCTTGTCTGTTTTTTCTTTTTGTTTCAAAAATAAAATGATGTTTTATTACATGCAATTGTGGTTATTAGAAAATCTGTATACTATTACATACAGTATGTGATTGTTTTAATTAACAGCAAATACATTTATTTATTGGGGAGAAAATCACGTCCTTTCCATTTCTGGGCTCGTTGATGTCCATGGTTAGTACCATGGCAACCGCTTATAAGCAACAACATGTGAAATACAAAAAATACATTCTCCCCGTGCTTGGTGGGTTTCCAGCGGGTACTCTGGTTTTCTTCCAGAGAGGAGTAATCTAATCTAGGCGTTCTCAAATGTATGAGGGAGTGACTGTGTGTGTGTGTGTGTGTGTGTGTGTGTGTGTGTGTGCTCTCGATTCGTACCCTGTCCAGGGTGTACCTTGCCTCATGCCCTCATGAATGAATTCTTGTTATATTCTTAAAAAAATCTCTAAAGATCATTTGTGACCGCTGTCAACATCTTTAACGCAAAAAAACTATACAAATTAATTACTCCCACCACACATGACGCTGGACTCGCTGCCATCATACAGTATGAATAGTTTAAAGTGCACCGCCTGTAGGATAATAGAAGAACTGCAACATGTTACCTCAAATGCAAACATGTGTAAATTCAAAATGAATATTTTAAATACAGTGTAAATTAAAAATGATCTGCACTGTGGAATTGATTTTATTTCTATGGGCAGTAATCACATCAGTCCTCTGCGTTTAATCCGAAGTTTAGCTCTCACTGTAACGAGCACTGCTAATTGTTGAATGTTCCAACACTTGAGAATCCCAAAAACCTCTAAGCATTGATGAATTTTCCAGCTGATGGTCAACGTTTTAAAAACTTTTTCTTGTCGGCGATTGAAGAGGTTTAAGTTGCATAATCTGCTGTTTACTCTCAGGCTCGTAGTGATGAATCCACGTCTCGCCACCAGTAATGACTCTCTTTAAAAAACTTTCGCCTTCCTTAAAGTATCAGTCCAAATTTTGTTTGCAGATATCTAAAGGCTTCTGTTTATGCTCTTACGTGAGTTTTTGCCACACCGGGTACACCGGCAGAGAACAAACATTTCTGCAAGCTCTTCTTTCGTGTAAATCATAAGTCGGGTATCCATTTTTGTTCGCACCAAGTTTACTAATAAACCGATACACGTCTGCACAGCAGTGACTGGGGAGATTGCAGCCTTGAACCAGGGTGCAGATCATTTTTGACTCACAAACATAATAATAATAATAATACAGTGGAACCTCGGATTGCGAGTAACGTGGTTTACGAGTGTTCCGCAAACCGAGCAAAGATTTTTAATATTTTTTTATTCGGAAACCGAGCAATTATTAGTTTACGAGCGCCGAGTATCATGCTTTACACATGCGACTCTTATTTTGACACCGAGCGTCACTCTCTCACCTTCCGTTAAAACGGTGTTTCCGCTGTGTTTATGCGCTTGTTGTGAAACTTAAAAAGTGAGTCTGTTAATATACGCTCATGCCAGTCACAGAAAGATTTCTTTTTTTCCTGTTAAAACGGTGTTTCCGTTGTGTCTGTGTTTGTTGTGAATCTTAAAATGCGAGGTGGGGAGAGGGAGGAGGAGTGTTACTGTGTAAAACAAGGCGAGGGAAGGGGCTAATTCCACACACACACACACACACACACACATACACACACACACGGCGTCTGCGCGCGCCAACGGAAACACTCATCTGTCAGGATTTATTTGTACTTTTTTTAAAGGTAAAGTGCAGATTAATTTGTTTTATTTTCATTTTATAGATTGTATTAATTATTTTTATGTATTTATTTTTGGGGGCTGTGGAACGAATAATTTGAGTTTTCATTATTTCTTATGGGAAATGATGATTTGGTTTAAGAGTGTTTTGGAATACGGGCCCACTTCCGGAATTAATTATGCTCGTAATCCAAGGTTCCACTGTAATAATAATAATAATAATAATAATAATAATAATAATAATAATAATGTTATTTCTGTCTTGTTACATGCTGCTTTAAAAGTTATTTAATAGGTGTTACATTTACAGTATATTTAACAAATCTTGAAAGATAAAAAGGTTTGTATGTGACTGTGACCAGTAAGAATGCATCATGAACAGGAGTAATTACTGAGGCAATCAGTTTTATTGTTTTGTCTGTTTCCAGTTTAATAAAGAACAAAACACAGCAACGAGAAGTCATAAGAACACCAAATAGTGGACACATTAAATATCTCAAACACCAAAACCAATCCGTCCTTTCACACTCCATCATCATCATCATCATCATCATCATCATCATCATCATCATCAAATTACTCTGCAGTACAGGACATTCAGAAATATCTCCTAGTTTTACTTGTTTTAAATGAATTGATGTGAGGTAAATTCCAGAAGACGAACTCGCTAAAAAGATGATAAATAATTACGCAAACACTGTCGGTTGGTACCGAGACATCTGTCTGAAATATTACACACAGTTCATAATTTTTCAGATTGCAAACTCCAAGGTCGGTACAAAGCGTCTTTAAAATGAAAAGTACAGTAAGAGATAACGATGTACAAATCAAACGTTAGAGGAATCAAAATGTAGCGTGGATCAAAAACAGCTGTTGGAGTCTTTCTTTTTTTTTTTGTCTAACGTATACATGTTACATAAAGAAACACACAGAATCCAAGAAAAAAGACAAGAAGCTAATTTTCGAGATTAAATCGCATGTAGAGTTTCTGACCCGATACGCAGAAACAGATCATCCACAATGGGTTAGGTTATGAAGTTAATTGCTATGAATGGTATATATTGAGTCTTTCTGAAAGTGGTTAATGCAGGTCTAAAAATGATGAACAAACGAAAACACAGAAAACACACGCTCGTACAAAATCGATGCATGCTAAAAATCATTATCCCTATTAAAATAACACAAGAAAAAAAAGATATAAAAGTGAAAAAGTGATTTTTTTTCTTTCTATCTCTATTTCTATTTCTTATTATGAGATTAGAATAAAATCATGATGGATGCATTACAAACTTGATAAGGAAGGATGTCTAGTGGCTTTGATAACCTTATAACTCCTTACATTAATCTCATAATAAGAAGCATTACATTACCATCAAATTCACAGACACATTTCACACTGGGACTTCCTGCTTTAACAAGGTCTGGAATCACACACTCCTACAATTCCAATTATACACTGCCTGAATCCCATATGGCTCACTAATACACATATGCTGCACTACATACGATGGGATGAGAAATGTACCATCCTTCGTTTCTTAGGACAGATGGATTGGTATGTGTGTTTCCGAAACGGGAGCTCTTTGGGGAGTTTTATGCAGATGGCCAGACTGGTTTGAGCTGACAGGAACTCAAATGATCACTCTTTACAACCGTGGCGAGCAGAAAAGCACTTCACATTAAAGGTGGATTTACCACTAAGCTTTCCGTTCCTCTTAGGAAAGACCAGAAACCTAAGGCTAAAGTGGAGATTTAAAGGTGCCATTTTCCCCCTCTGTAGCTGAAGTTCGACTTATATTTACATGAGTTTATCTGTTGTCCTGCTGTCCCGTCGCTGGCTGATTAAATGAGAGCGAGAAGGAGAAAATACTGTAGATGCAGCATAGTGATTAAATTACCAGGTGGTTACTAGCCAAAGGTGTAGAAGCTGTTATTTCACACAATATGAGGAAATAAGGCGCCATCTGTCATTCAGCATGTGCTTTAATGATCAAAAAAAAAAAAGACGGAAAAAATCTCTGGAAAATCAGCTTGCGATCTACTTTAGATGTTATTTTAAATCACTGTCAAATTGGAACATTTAGTGAGAAAAGAGTTAATATACTGTACACCGATCAGCCATGACCAGGATTGTGCAGGTTCCCTTTGTGCCACCTGGGCAGATCAGGCCCCTTGGGTCAGGGCTCCACAAGACCTCTAGGGGTGTGCTGTGCTGTCTGGCACCAGGAAATCTACAGTAGGAGCTAGGGCCCTTTGGGTGCTAGGGGTGGAAGAGTAAATCCAGCGGATAAATCTTGTTTGTCTGGTGCATGCCATGGGTTATTGATTGGATTTGGGGAATTTGGAGACCTGGTTGGTGGCTGTGGGCTCTTTGCCTGCCGGTCCAGTGCGTGGCAAGCTGTGGTGCCTTTTTATCACGGCCAACATTGACTTTTCCCACAGATTTGTCCTAAATTGGGTTTTCTGTGGGATCAGACCAGTCAGCTGGCCTTTGTTCCCCAAGGGCATGGGTGAGCCTTGATTGGCCATGATCCTGCCACAAGTTTACTGAGAAATAACTGACAATCAGGGTTAACCTGTTAATGTTATGTGGGGTTAATATTATGGCTGATAGGTATACAGTAGCTAGACAAAATTTTGCCTTAACCTCAGATGTTTACAAGCCACCAAGCCCTCAAATTTAATAATGTTTGACCACTGATGGATGTACGGATAAAACACACCTTTACAGATACCTTCAGAATGACCCAACCCCCTCCCTACTGTACTTCCACCCAAACTCAATACAATGACACGATTCTGGGTTTAAAATGGCGGAAATGATATTAGTGCTAATGATACCAATTCACCTGAAATGGGCATGAACCTATTGTAGTCCAATCCCCTGGACTATCGATTATCCCATGGCGCTGGTGTCACATGCAAATGGTGACTATAAGCATTGACTACTTGTTATGTATATTATCCGCACAGCTCTAGCGTCGAACGGAAAAAGATTCTCCTTGTCAAGACTATTTGAGATAAATATATACAGTACAATTTCCCGTTGTACAGGTGGTGAACAAATCATGAATCCAGTAGCTATTCTATACTAGGCAATTCAAAATATTAGAATGTATTAAGGAACGGCAAGCTAGTTAGCTAGCTAGTCACGTGCATGAACACTAACAGCAAACAGCTAATGTCTGAGTCTCATTTCCTTTATATATGTTAACAGGAAGGTTAACCTCGACTAGTTCCTAGACCAAACGTCTGTGCGCTCTCAGACGCTTTCACTCCATTGTATTCTTCTTTTTTTTTGTATGATCATGTCAACTTCAACTATAGCAGGATTTAAACGTGTATGTTTTGTGCATTTTGTACTTTTTAATCGTCATCTAATACGATCACTCGCTAATTCCCGGTACGCAGTCGGTTCCAACACCTTATACCAAATAAACAAACATTGCTGATCATTTCAACACCTTTAACCATAAAATAAAGAAGAAAGTCGTAAAATAACCTCAGAGCTACGATGTGTTAATCTGAAATCTTCGCTTTTATCCAAACAACTTTTTATTTAACTTTGAAGGTGAAAGGAAAAGTGCTAAATACCTTGAGTGCAAATGAGAAGCTTGAAGTTGTTTATTAATAGCAGTTCCTTTCTGACTATTTTTCTTTTTTTTTTTACTATTTACTGGATTTACACTTCTCCATCTGTTTTGGGGCTGTTATTAAAAAAAAAAAAAAAAAGTTTTCCAGGATTTTTTTTTTTGCTTTTCTTCTTTCTTTTCAACCTGACACCTTTTAGAATGTTTTTTTTTATTATTATAAAAAATTATGAATAAAAACAAAAATCATTTATTGTGCCATAACATGAACTGATTATTAATGTTGATTACTGTAATGTATACAGTCATTCTTGGGATGCAATTCATTACAGAATTCTTTTATGGTACTACGCTAATCGAACTTTCTGCCCCTACAATACGATAATTAATACAGACGCATAACCCTGCCTCACACACCCAGGTTAATGACTTACTTAGGAGAACGTGACCTGCGAACAAGAACTTTAGAACACGCCCATGACTAGGTTGTATATTAACAGCGATGCTAGAAGACTCGCGTTGCTTTTTTAAAATTTTTTTTATTTTTTAAACGAGACGGAAATGAACACCGTGAAAACTAAATCCGAAGCGAAGAAAACACATACAGAGGAGAGGATGCGTCGAAAGACATTCTCTGAAGGAAGAGAACGACTGCAGGACAAAAGAGAAAGCGTGAAAGCTGGGGAGAAATAAAAGGCATGACCATTTCTGTCCTTGAAGGCCCTCTCGCTTCCAGCAAAGGAAGTGATGTCACACAGGGACCTGTGGGTGACGCGTGACAGCTCTAGTCCCGCCCCCTGTGGCCGGAACCGTGTCTGCGGTGCCGCCGGTGCTCGTGGTGATATCTGTGATGTTGCCGGCGGTAACGGTGAGACCTCCGTGCTGGGGGGGGCGAGAGAGAGAGAGAGAGAGAGACAGAATATGATGAGTATTATGAGATAAATTGTTTCGACAAGTAACAGTGTGCAGCAGAGTAAAGAAACCGAACAGAGTTTCAGGACGAGACCATTACCTGTCTAAGTGCTCGTGACATTTTACAGAACATGTTACCAATAAAACATCTTGCTCGAGAAATATTACCTGACGAATTGACAAGTACATATTTATTACTAAATAATATGGCTGTCAGTTTCATAACACGAGCTACTGTAAATGCCTTCTCGCAGGGAAGAAAAAAAAACTTGTGATGTTAGATTACGGCTACAAATTTTAGTTTAAAGATGAACGAACCTTTTGTAAATGACTTGTTATAACCTGCTCGTGTGTGTCGTATCATTTAACCCTTAAATAAAGCGTTTAAAAAATGTATGCAGACTATCAAAAATCAGGTTGTGACAAATTAAAACTGAAAACTATTTTAATATTAATATTTTAATCACATCATGCCCTCACTCTCCTTATGTTCCAGATCATTTTCAGTGACCAACAATAATATAAATTAAAAACGCCTAATCCTGTGTCTAGATGCAACTATCTTTAAACTGCTTGAAACGGCGCTGAAGTCAAACCGGGACTTTTGATTGTGCAGAAAAGAGTAAAAACTCCCCTTACTTCTCTATATAATCCCCTGCTACACTTACACACTTATCCCGGTGTTTCCCTAGTGCTTAGATACCATCGAGGTAGAAGGTTTTCTCAGTACACCGGAGCCATGACGAGAATGTTCATTCAAATGTTTTCCTGTGACTAAGAGTCTCATCACCGTTCTATGCATGAAGTCTTCTTTAAATGAAGCGGTTTTAATTCACAAGGTCGGTTTGACTCGAACGCCACTCGTACGACATGCATTTCCCTCCTACAGCCGATCTAATCGTGCACGTGCAAGCATAAACACGCCCGTCTTCGCACCATATCTACTTGCTGGTACTCACACTTGGTGCAGACGATCTTGGGTCTCTCCCAGGTGCCGTTGGGTCGGCAGCGTACCGTCGGGACGTGTCTCTGGAAGAAGCCGTCGGCACACTGGTAACGCACCACCGAGTGGATGTCGTAGTGCGCCCGCCTCCGACCCACGAGATAGGTGTTTCTGACAGCAGGAGGAGTCCCGCACATCACTGACGATAAAGGCATAAACACACAGACACACACATTTAATTCACGTGAATTTAATTTACCTGCACGTCCTGGTAATTAGCGTTGCACAGCAATTAAGCTTAGAAATAAACAGATTCAAATATCCCGTAAGCATATGTGCATTATCCTCCGAGTGGTAAAAGCGCTCGCCCTATCATCCGGAGATCGCTAGTTCGAATCCCGGGTGGTGCTGTAACCTCTCGCAGCCGGAGGTCTAGAGAGAGCTGATTGGCCGAGCTCTCTCAAAGGGGAGGGATGAGAAGTACTTGGTGCTCCCACATTAATCACGGCTCTACAGCCAATCAGGGGCGTCTGTGAGCTCGCGCAACGGAGGGAGCGGATAGCGCTGTCCTCCGAGTGTGTTACGCCGCCCCCAACAGTGCGCGAGCGAGCGGTTCAAAAAGATGCGGTCGGCTGGCGTCACGTGGTTCGGAGGAAGCACGTGATAGTCTTCGGCCCTCCCGGCTGAGTGGTAGTAGTAGCCTTAATGTGGGAGCCCCCTAGTGACGGACACGACTAAATTAGGGAGAAAATCGGGGGGAAAATCCAAAAAAAAAAAAAAAAAAGAATATGTGTATTATATTATATTTATATGTGTATTTATATTTATATTTAATATATGTGTGTATATTTATGTATATATATGCTTTATCTTTATACGTTTGCTACAGTATTTAGGCTTTCTTACATTTTTTTTTCAAAACTCCCAAAACTCTTTTACATTCTAATTTAATAAATAATGCAAAGATATAAAGGTTTAAAAATGAACAAAAACAAAATTATGTATGCGCCATACAAAGACATTTTTTCTAAATGAAAAATTGAACATGATTTTTTTGCAAGATACATTTCTGCACCTTTATTGTTTAACTGAAGTATAAATTTAACTGAAGCGTATATGAGACATCACAATCGATTCATTAGCCATATATTTTTGGCAGCAGTCTCACAAATCGACTGCGCTGAGAGCTTCCTGTGTGTGATCCTTTAAACCTTACAATATGTTCCATATACAATCAAACAGCTACATCCTCTGGTTTGATGAAACAGCAGTTGTGCTCGTATTCTATTAAAAGTCGCTTTTGAGGAAAAAGCAAACAAACTAGTATTTGTTAAAAGTATCGTACAGTAAGCACACAGGGAAAGTTGAGTTATACTGTTTGTTCCAAATATACATAGTACCGTCCCAGTGGAACTTTTAAGAAGAAACTAGTTCAGCATGATCAGACTCTGTCTCACCTGTGCCCTTCTTGCAGATGTAGGGCAGGTTGTAGTTACAAGGCACATCGTTCCACTTGCCGTCCTCTCGAGAGATCATCACTACACAATCTTCCCCACCTGCAAAGAAATTATCCGGCTGGTTCTCGCGCCAGTTCTCGTATACCTGTTAGAGCACAGAGGCACAGATGGAACGCACCATGACTGGACAAAGAATTCAGACTGTGATTGGTCAGTGTAACAGGCTGTGAGAGATACGCTGTAAGTGAATAAATACGGTTAAAGTGTACGAGTTATTTGGGCGAATCTAAGCATTCTATTCAAGATGAAAAACATGAGCACGTGATGATAAGGATAATCTGGACTTAGTGTCAAAACTAGGAAACTCAGGCTTTAACTTGAACACAGAACAGATGAACACAAGCAGGAAACAAACTAATAATAGGACTGGATTGGAGACAGGACTAGACCATAAACCATTACAAACAAAGGCAGTTGTCCGCCATGGGAAATGAAGAGCGAGAAAAGCCAAATTAGACTTTGTTGGCTCTGAGTTAGAATGGAAAGATTTGACTCTGGTCACAGTAAGCATGAAAAGATCAGATCCTGATTGGTTTGAATGTGCATGGAAAAGTAGCATTCTGATTGGTACTGTAGAATGTACTTTATGTGGGGAAAAACAGTTCTTGTTAGTTAGAATGTGTGCAGAAAAATCTGATTCTGATCAGTTAAAATGTATGTGGACAAATTTGAATGTGAATGGAAAAAATAGATTCTGGTTCCAATTCTGGTCAATGAAATAATCTGATTCTGATAATCTGGCTAGAATGTTTGTGTGAAAAAAAAACACAATTCTTATTAGTTAAAATGTGCATGGGAAAATCTGATTTGATTACTTAAAATGTGCATGGAGTTTTGTTGGTCAGAATGTGCATAAAAACAATTCAGATTAGTTTTGAATGTGCACAGGAAAACCAGATTCTGATATGTTTAAAATGTAAATGAAATGAAGCCTGATTCTGACTCCTTCATTTGTTCAATGTGAGCAGAAAAACTGGATTCTGAAAGTTTGAATATGCCTGAAAAAATCTGATTGTGATTAGTAGAAAAAAGTGGATTCCGATTAATTCGAAGTGTGCATGGAAAAATCAGATTCAGATTGATTAGAATGGACAATCTGATTCTGCATAAATCTAAATCTATCTGGTTGGTAGGATGTCTATGGCGAAAATTCTGATTAGTTTAATGTGCATGAAAAAAGCAGATTCTGATTGGTTACAATGTTAATGGGAAGTATCTGATTCTGATTAGTTAGACCATTGCAAGGACAAATCTGATTTAATTACTAATTACAAGTCAGAGTTTGATTGGTTAAAATGTTAATTAAAAATCTATTCAAATTAGTTTGAATGTGCATGAAAAAAATCGGATTCAGATTGTTGTGAATATAGATGTAAAAAAGCTGGTTAATTAAAGTGTGCACAGAAAAATCTGATTCTGAAAAATCAGCGTGGCTAAAGGGACTGAAATTAGGAATGATTCTCATCACATGAGAGATTAACAAATAAGAAAAAAACACAACAAATGGTTCAATCTGACTCGTTATCCTCGTTCATGCAGCGCTCACCAGGTCCATGTTGTCAGTCCACTGGAAATCGTCCTCCACTGTTCTGTCATTCAGCCCAATCCACACATTATCATGGCCCAGGCCTGCCAAATGGAGAACCACATGTTAATCACCATGAAGCACAAAATCACTTGCTGGCAAAAGCAGCAGTTTGTACCCAAAAACATGCTAGCTTCAGAGACATGACTTTCAATTTGTTAAGACAGCAGCGCAAAAAAACTCAAAGCAAGAGTTGAATGCTTTCTGGACCGACTCACCGTTAAGGAAGTCCTGCTCCATGCCGGAGGTGATGCTGGTCAGATGGCCGCTGAGCTCCCTGCAGTCCTTCTCGGCGTCCTCCCAGGTGTGACGGCGGGTGAAAAGTTTGTAGCAGTGACCGTGGAACTTCTTCCAGCCGTGGTCACAGCCTTCAGTGTCTGTGGAGAGACAGAGAAAGATTCAGAGAACATTCATTAGAACAATCTAGACCAGTGTCAGTGACAAGAGTGCATTTGAGGTGGTACAATGGTGTCGTTGTTCTAAACTAGGAATCGGTACCTACTGTAGGTATCATGATGATGATATTGTATCGGGTGATACCTGGTGATTCCTGCCCCTCCTTTGTACCAATAGCCTTGTGTTTGTCTTTATCGGTGGTTGGCATCCATTATGTTGTGTTACTGCCACCTTCTGGTATTGATCTCCCTCATCTTTATCCACTTTCTTCATTTATTTTTTCCCTGATCTTATTCCTAATTTAGTTGCGGCCAATTCCTACCCGTTATTAGGGCACTCCCCAATCAAGGCTGCAACTACCAACCAGGCAGGGAGAAGGCCATCATGTTCTTCCTCCGAGACATATGATGCCAGCCAACCGCAATGTTTTGAACTGCTTGCTAACACACTGTTGGGAACGGTATAACACACGCAGAGGATATCGCTATACGCT
Organism: Clarias macrocephalus; assembly: GCA_011419295.1. Taxonomy (NCBI): domain Eukaryota; kingdom Metazoa; phylum Chordata; class Actinopteri; order Siluriformes; family Clariidae; genus Clarias; species Clarias macrocephalus. The sequence continues at coordinate 500,827 of JAAGKR010000006.1, read as the reverse complement.
CCTTTCACCTGCGTGATTGATGCGAGTGCTTCCCATCCCAATGAGCTCCCTCCAAACTCCCGGCTACATCATTCCGGGATTTAAACTTGCAATCACCAGATGATAGGGTGAACTTTTCTCCATTTTATGAAATACTTTTCACAGCGTACTCAATCTTTCACTCGTATCAATAGTATCATTTGCCTTTACTCTTCTTCACCTGTTTACGGTTATGATTTATACCCCCAAGATCTGTTGTTATCCAGAAGAGTTCCTTATTGCATCCAGTTCCTTTCTCATTTCAACTCCCAAAGACTTCTATGTTTTACTGAATACTGGATTTCTGCCAAATAATAAAAGCAAAGTTTCCAATGCAAAAGTTCCAGGACACGGTACAGTACCTATAGATCCCGCTCTCAAAGACATAGAGCATTTCCAAATGTCACTGACCTAGGGGCATTATAAAATGTTTCTGTCAAGTCAGGAACTTTTTAAAACATCCGAGCGATGTTCTAGCGCCGTTTTTAATATCCGAGTTCTGCACTGTCCAAGCAATAAATCTACTTGTAAATGTGCTGACATCGATCAGTCACGCAACGGGGCTAATAGGATTGCCATTGACAAAAATGCAGTTCCATCATATTCCGCTTACTTTGCTACGCTTTTGTAATCCATCACGTTAACCCAGTTACAGCATGACACCTCAAAAAGAGTTACAACAGGACGGAATGTTTTTACATGTCAAATTCCGTGTGTGTGTGTATATATATGTGACAGTGAGGAATACTGTACGCGCGTCAAACGATAACACTCGGCTAGCTGCTTTCCGGCGCACACCATATGAGCGCAATGAGGGACCTGCGATTAGAAGTGTACAGGGTGCTAATTAAGACCCCATCAGTACGACGGCACGCTGTGAATTCTAATGAAGCTCCGCATAATTCCGCTTCACCACCCTGATGCAGTTCACGCTAATTTACTTCAGTGAATTCCCTGGTCACTATTTGAGTCTCATTAGTTTAAGAGCAAAAATCTAAAATGCTACTGGAATAAGCGAAGGAAGAAAGTGTAAGGCGGCGGTGTGATGGCACCTGGTGTGAAGCTCTAACGTTGGTTATTTTACATTAATAGTTTGTTCTGTTGTGTATAGTTTCTTAAATCACCGACACTGGAGACTCCTTCCAAAAAAAAAAAAAACTGTTTATGTAAATCTTCTGAAATACAAATCCCTGTGAATTAGCTGTTTCTATAGCAACCATAAGGGGCAGGGGGAGCTCGGTGGTTAAGGTGTTGGACTGCTATCCAGGAGGTCGTCGGTTCAAGCCACTGTTGGACCGGCCCCCAAGTGCTCAGATCCAATCGGCATCGAGCTGACAACCCGACCACGTAAATAATAACTGCCGCAGAAATGTCGGATATACAGTATATATGTCGCCCGATGTGCCAGACGACACATAGACGGAACCATCCACCATCCATAGAAACCATAACATATTACAATGTTAGCATTAATATAACCTGCTGTTACAGGGTATTAATAAACACTGCCAGACCAATCTGGTTTGAGATGTGGGTTGTAATGCATTATACTCCTCTTTATTGCTACGAAGAGCAGTTTATAGAGATAAGTTGTAAAACTTAATATCATAAGACAGCGTCCTTGTGTGCGATCTCTGACAAACAGCCGTGGCGACTCTCCCTTGCTATCATCATTACATCATCTTTATTCTGTCCTCCAGCGTCTGCATTATTAGAATTCATAAATCATCATTAGTCTGTGTGTGTGTGTGTGTGTGTGTGTGTGTATAGTCTTGTGCATAAATATATACATACAGTATGTATATGTGTGTATTTGTTGCGCCTGAGGACTCGAGGGCGCACGGGGTGAATTGTTGCGAGAGTGTAAAGCTGTTGAGATTAATGGCGGTGTGGACTGCGGGGAGTGGAGATGAATGTCACGCAGGCTACAGAGTCAGCCAGCTCCACAGCAGCCACGACCCTAGCGAACGCTCTGGATTAATACTAACCCAGAAATGTTTTCATAATGCAGAGAACGAGCATTGAAATTCCACATAATGCATTTTCGTGCGTCAACCCTATTGACTCCTATGCGAGGTGCTGTTAAGTGCAGTGGCCCAGAGGTGCACAAAACAGCATTAGCCAAAATGAAAGAGTTCTGAGCATGCTGCTTTTGAAAAAACAATCAAACGCTTCGAGCTATGCAATTAAGTCAGAACGCTTCGGCGTAAATCGAAACGAAATGCAGCAAAAGTTGTTTGGTAAGAAAAGTAATCCAGACCACTAGGGGCAGTGGAGGGAACTCGGTGCTGGTTTTTTTTTTTTTTTTGGTATTTTATGCAGCTTTTAATTTTTTTCAGTTTGTTAATCTTGTCATGTTGGTTTTCTACTAGTCTGTTCTGAACACTGCAGCTTGGATGTATTAAAACTACTAAAAGTACCTAATAAACATTGAAATGCTGTCTCGTCTCTAATCTAGTCTAGTAGCTAATACAATGCTTCGTCATGTCTCTAATCTCGTGTTGTCACTAATACAATGCTGTCGTCATGTCTCTAATCTAGTCTAGTCTCTAATACAACGCTCTCGCCATGTCTCTATCTTTGTCGTCATGTCTCTAATCTTGTCTAGTCTTTAATACAACGCTGTCATATCTCTAATCTTGTCTAGTCTCTAACATATCGCTGTCATCGTGTCTCTAATCTTGTCTAGTCTTTAATACATAGCTGTCGCCGTGTCCCTAATCTAAGTCTAGTCTCTAATACAACGCTGTCATCATATCTTTGTTTCCTGCTCCACACTCCAGTCCAGCAGGTGGCGGTATTGCAAGAACTGCCTATAAACTTAAAAGAAGAAGATACAATACTATTCAGAAATTGTGAAAATTTGCAGAAGATGCAAAAATAAATAAATAAATAAATAAATAAATAAAAGGCATAATAATTTTAAACGCTTGAATCAATTATGAATCAAAAACTGATCTGTCGTTTCGATGAATTAAATCAAACAACAAAAGATCTATTAAAGATCTGCATAATCGATTAAATTACACAAGTCTAGTCTGAAAAATAAGTCCATAACAAATTAAACCTCAAATAATTTTAAAGAAAATAAAAGCACGAAATAGTGAAGAGCAGTTAATAATTTGGAAATGAATGTTTGGTCAGGAAAAAGATTCTTGCAGTCATCCAGACAAAATCCTTTAGCTGCTTATTATTATTATTATTATTATTATTATTATTATTATAATTATTATCCCACATTTTTTATTCAGCCACCAGCCAGTCCTCTCATTTCCACTCACATATCATACGTACTTCATACACCAGGGTGGCACGGTGGCATGTTGTTAGCACTGTTGTCTCGTACCAGCAGGGTGGAGGGTTCGAGTCCTGCCACTGGTCTGTGTGTGAAATTTGCATGTTTCCACTGTGCTTGGTGGGTTTCCTCCCACAGTCCAAAGACATGCAGAGTAGGCTAATCAGCATAGCGTGTGAATGAGTGTGTGTGCACTTTCATGTGTGTGCCCTCCCAAAGGTCCGGGGAGTCCCCCCTGCCCTGCGCCCAAAGTGTTCTGGGATAGTCTCCAGGCCTCCCGTGTCCCTGTACAGGATAAGCGGTATAGCAAATGAATGAATCATACAACAGATTCCTTTCAGGGAGCTTCTTAACCAAGAAAAGGCGCACATTTTCTCATTTGCATACACATAATGGGATCTTCGGAGTTATTCCGCTTCGTTTACCTTTCTCACACATGTCTCCACTGTAGCTGGGCAAACACAGGCAGATGAAGGAGTCCACTTTATCGATGCAGGTTCCTCCGTTCTCACATGGGTTTGACAAACAGTCATCTACATCTACAAGGAAACAGAAGTGTTAGTGTGAGTGTGAGGCACCTAATGAGAGAACAGCAGCAATTCCCGGATCCTGTGGGACCAAGCAAGAAACAAAAACGAAACCACAACTTGTAGATTATCTCCGGCTTCTTATACAGACGAAGCTCATTTTCAGACTGGTAAAAAATATACAGTGGTGGACAAAACAAAAAACGGAGGCAAAAGTGACATCAAATGCTTTAATAACAGCCGCAAAATTTTACAACGATGACGAACAAGATAATAAAATAAGGGTCATTTCGTTCGTTTGTGGAATGCATAAAATACAACAATCGGTATTTAGCCTGAGATTTATTCATTTATTCTTTAAAACCCGCTGGATCCAAGTCAAAAATATATCTGCAGTACCCTCGCTCGATCCATGCCTGCTTGATTGCTTCGTGGAAATAACGCACGGAAGATGCCTTCTTCACTGTTACTGCATTCTTCACCATTCTTTCATTCATCCAGCATTTTTATGCAGCGGTTTAGGTTCGGAGATGACCCAGGCCATGGCTCCGGGAACTGAATATCATTTTCATCACATTTCATTCACAAATTTTTCAGTTAATTATCACAGCACCAGTACAGTATCATTAGAATTACCAAACGCTGCAGAGTTATTAAACCCGATATACTAATGTAAACAACACTAGTAATAATAATAATAATAATAATAATAATAATAATAATAATAATAATAAATTAGACCTTTAATATACCTCATACACCTGGGGGAACTATACTGCTTTTCGAGGAGGGAAGAAAACCCACCCAAGAGACGACGTTAAAAAAAGAAAGCAGAAAAAGTCACAAAACCAGGCTGTTTTGTCTTAATTGACATTTTAGCCTAAAGAAGCATTTTAATTAAACTTATAGCCAGAATTTACACCTGTACCCAGATTGAATCAGTGCATTAATTAATTCCCCAGTACAGTTCCAAGGCAATTATCTTGGCGATGGTGCTTTCTGCTGCATGGATATGTCGCATAATAGCCTTCTGCGAGCGTGTTTAAACTGTCGTAGTGTTTCGCCTGAAGACACTTTAATTACAAAGCAAGTCGAAGTGAATGCCAACACAGACAGTGAGCCTTTGTGAAGCCCATAATGCACAAACGCTCCTTTAGTTACGCTTCATGTCTTAATCACTGGTGTTGAAAGGGTATAATAATGCTAGTAATGCCTTATTACATTCAAAACAATCATTTATTAGTTGGTTAGGGCAAAAAGTTGTAAGGAAAAAAACTGAATCACAACCACACACACAAAAAAAAAACAAAAAAACACACATAGGCATGTTTGGACCGTTGTGAGGAGCTTCTACTGAGACAAATCTGCTGTTGTTTAAGACGATGGCAGCTCCTGCAGGGGCAAATAATTTATCACATTATTGGCGGGTATGAGAATGACTAGGATAGAGGGTTCATTGCACTAATGCTACAGGCTCTGGCAAAACAACTCACCCCACTACGGGATTTATGAGCTTCCTGCATCCATCGCTTTAACAGACTGGCGGCCGCTAGCAAAGTGTATACAGTGACTTCCCAGAAGCTCGGAGCAGAAAGACAGATTTATAGTATTTATTGGTCTACAGCCAATGACAACGAGAGAGGTTAAAACTCGGTTAAATGAAGCTATAAAACAAAAACAACAACAACAACAACAATAAAAGCTGGATATTACTGAATAGGAAATGGAGATAAGCGTTCCTAAAGAGTTTGGAGATGATGAAGAAGTCCTGATTACACTATACAACCATCCATCCATCTAGGAACCTCTGTAGTCCAACTAGGGACCGTGGAGGACAATGGTGACCATTGTATTCATTCCCTTTTGTACGACCGTGGTAAGACCTCCAGTCAACATTTGAACACTATGTAGAATGTTGGAAATGCTAGTTAGCCTAATCTGCATGTCTTGGGATGACTGTGGGAGGAAACCGGAGTACCCGGAGGAAACCCACCAAGCACGGAGAGAACATGCTCACAGACCTGACACAGGAATCAATCCCAAGAACTGGATGTGCAAGGCGACAAGGATGTGCACTAAGCCACCAACACTATACAACGATCAGCCATAATATTAACACAGCATAACACTATTAACATGATTGTCAGTTAGATTCCAGAGACAGGACCATGGGCATCTGAAGCTTATCCATTCCTGTAGGGAGTAAAATCCAGCTCATCTTACAACAAAGCCAATGAAGCACAAATTGCTGTCAATATCAATGCTGGCCACAATAAAAAGATGCACCAGAACACCCAGCCCGCCACACTCGGGACCCAGCAGGCAAAGAGCCCAAGGCTGCAGACCCGGCCTGCAAACTCTCCAGATCCCAATGGGATGAAGACGTCAGACCCACAAAGGCCCCAACCCACAATCTGCAGGTAGAATCCTAAAGGACACTTTAACAACCTGGTACTAGACACCACAGCCCTCCCAAAGACGTCATGCCCAGCACTGGAATTTGATCCCGAGTGGATAGGTTTTGTGTTTTGTGTTGTAATGTTATGGCTGATTCGTAGGTACTGACTAGTCTACTTATATTTGATCATCCATCTTCTATCCATCCATCCACAGTATGGTCAGTCATTTTTATTCCGGTCATGGCAGTTGCAGATCCTTTACCTATCCACTCCGGATCAGATTCCAGTTCATCTCAGGGCAAACATTATCACACCTTTGGGAAATTAGCACTGTTGAAAAGAAAAGCATGTCTCATCCTATTGCCACCGTGCCTGAAAAACGCTGAGATGCTAAAACAAAACGTATTGCTGAAGCATAGAAAACAAAATGCCGGAAAACATCACATTTCTGTCCATTTATTCCAAATTCTTAAAGAATATCAGCTTTAAAACACTCTTGGTTAGGCATAACATCATCAAATCCTCCCAAAGCAGCGATATTCCCAGCCTTTGCACTGATCTTTTAATACTTTTGAACAAGACGTATCACTCAATCGTACTTTGATGTAGAAGTTAACCTTAAAGTGTGTCTTCAACTGCACGTCAGCCGTTTTTCGCTCGTGTAATCTTTCCATCTTGACGGCTCACGTTCCTGATTCAGCTTTAGCGATGGCTTCGCCAGAGTTTCGTTCTTTAGGACTCCAGCCATGTTTTAATTCATCCATCCACTAAGAAGTGAAAAAAAGCAGCTTGTCATGTGTACGTCTGTACTGTAATACAAAGCTGAAAACTTTACCTCTGACTAATACAAAGCACTGACACTGAAGAGTCCTTGCAAAATTGCTTAATAAACGGGGAAATGAAAGAAAGAAGAAGTCAGGACGTATTAGTCTGTCTGTGTGGCATCAGCAGGACATCCATACAAGCATTTATTAATTTTTTTATTGATCACTGACCAATGCTGTGTTGCTGGCATGGATCTGAGTTTTATGGGTTAAACCTTATTTATGTCCCCTGAATGACTTTTTCAATATCTATCAGAACTCATTCACTAATGTTTCAGATCATGTCAGGATGGGTCATAGCAAAACTGTATCCTGTATAGGGTCACAGAGGCCTGGAGTCTATTCCAGGAGACTTTAGGTACAAGGCATGGTACATCCTGGCATGGTGGCATCGCAGGACACAGGCACTATAGGCATGCCTGTCTTCAGGAGGAAAACTGGAGTTCCGGGAGGAAACCCACCATGCTCGGGGAGAACATGCAAACTTCACGCACGCAGACTCGAGGTGGGAATGGAACCCTCAAACCTGGAGGAGTGAGGCCACGGTGCTAACAGCTATGCCACTATGCCACCCTTGGTTTGTTTCAAGCAATTTTTTTTCTATTCAAAATTTTTAAGGCACTCGGCAGGGGCAGAGGTGAAAGGTCAAACGTACGCCAAAGTGGAAGCTGTTACATTACAATATGTTTTACAAATGTAAGTATAGTACAGACTGCTAAACCAGAAAAATAAAACCAGTTTAACCAGAAATAAACGTTTATAGCGTGATACAAAATCCTTTTTATTTTGGTTTCCACAGCTAAATTTCCCATTCATGACAACTGAATGGAGGATGTGAACTTTTATAGAACTCTAACGATATAACGGTAGCTTCAAAATAAAAGTTTCACAAAATACAGGTCAAAAACACACACAAAAAAAGTCAGTTGCAAAAAATTTTTTTAAGTCTTATGTAAAAAAAAAAAAGTGCAAACAGAACCTGTTTTTGGTTAAACCCTGTGTGTATGGAGCTGTTTTGCCTCAGGATGTATTCTTATTCGAGATCACCTCCTGACCTGTGAGACTCATTTACAGTGATTTTTTTTTTTTTTAGATAAATAAATGATAAGTTTAGAAGCACATTTCCCCCCTTTTTCATCCTAAATTCACAGAGAATGCAATTTTTTTTGCACTCGAGTGCGCTTCAACCCAAAAACGACTCTCAGCGCAAACAGCCGTCTTTTTAATAGCGCGCCGATGATCTCTCACGCTGTGCCTCATCACTGTTTCTGCAAATATGCTGAGGCACAGCTCTAAAAGAGGGTTAGATTAAGCAAAGAGGTCTTCAGTGCCCTTCTCAGTCTACTGAGCAAGCGATTTCACGTCAGCTAGACCACACTCTTGATTAGTACCTATTATTTGTGTGTCCCAGAGCGCCACTATAGATTAACTCTCTAAATATGATGGCCCTCTGAAACGTTCCCTGCTATGAGCGAAGAGATTAGAGCAGCAGGTACGATTTTCCTAATACGCGCTCTCGTTGCTGGAATTAGACTGTCAGGGTGTGTGAGCAGCATGGTGAAATGTTTACTGGAGCACGCGACGCTGTCATATTATATTAAAACCTTGACACAGAGGGAACTCGGAATCTTCCAGAGTGCAAAAAAAGAAAAGAAAAAAAAAAAAAGCATTTGCAACATCATTTAAGCCATTGTCTTAGATAAAAAGGTGATATTGTTGGTTCAGGCCAAACACTGGCCAGATGTGGGACCAACCGAACATCTGTTTGGACAGGATTAGTCTTACATTGAGAAATTCAATCATTTCCAGGTGGAACGGTCATAAAAATTATCATCTTAAAACATATCCGTATGATATAAAAAAAAAAATTCTGTTCTAAAATCTCATTCGAAGCTGTGAAGCTGTGAAATCCTCAATATACGCACCTCTGTGAGCAAATCCCAATAAATGAGTTCCGAATTAATGCGGCAGGTTACAAACCAATAAAACCCTATAAAATTCCACATTTATCGGAGCTCACCGTTTAGAGTCTACACTGAGAGGCCGAAGAATTTTTAATAGATGAAATTACTAACGATAAATTATTTCTTGAACACTGGATAGCAATAAGCTACAAAACACCCATTTTACGGCTTTTTGCTTTAATAAGTCCTCCACAACTTGGGGAAAAAGAGGAATGCTCATCAGTATTGCCGTATTTTTTGCACAATAAAAGTAAACCGTAAAAGTAAACAAAGAAATAAGGAAGAAATGCAAAAGAAAGTGCATACTGAATAAAGAGGTCACCATTTCAGACGCATCAAGCAAACTAGGGAGCTCTGAAATGACTGAAACTGGGTAAGGAACCCTTCAACACATTATCAAAAAACTGCTGAACCACCAAAGAAATGTCAGATAACTTAACTGGTAAAGTTGCTACGACAGTAGGAAGCACAGCTGTGTTTAATAGTGAAAGTAAGAGCATTTCCATACGCATGTACAGTGTGATGAGAACTCACAGGATTGGGACTAAACAGCTGTGTGGGCATGTGGTCTAATTAATCCAGATTAACACTATTCCAGAGCGATGGGCGTGTCAGGGTAGGGAGGGAAGCTCGCCCCCCCGGACATTTCTATTCATATTCAACTTCATTTCCACACAACATTTTTATAAATTCTATATTTTCTATATTTGTACAGTTAAGATTTTCTTATATTTTTCTGGTATTTTTCTTATATTGTATATTTTTGTATTTTATAGATATATTATCGTTTCTTAGCTAAATTTACTTTCTATTTCCTTCTTTTTCATATTTATTTACTATTAATAGTCTTTTATTTTAAGGTCACAGGCAGTCGTCTAAGCATTTCACTGCATATCGTACTGTGTACGACTGTGTATGTGTGTCCGGGACTCGAGTTGTTCTTGCGTGGTTCTGGGAGCGTGAGGAATCATTTTTACACATGAACTGGACAACACATTGTGTGCTGTAATCAAAGCTAAATTTAGTCAAACTAAAAAACAAATAAAACTGGGCAACAACGGGGTTTTTTTTTTTTGGCCAGACTGTGTATTTTTACCGTCGCTATAATATTGTATAAAGCCACTTTATATTCACACTTCATTCAGGGTATAGGAATAATGACTCCTGCACACTGGACACTGTAAATATCTCTACTGTAATAATCTAGTGCTAAATTCTGCCAAAGAAATGCTATATTCAATACTGTTTAAACCATGAGAGAATGAGCCACCCAACCCAAATTTCTTTATATTTTGCTTCCCAAGAGCCAGATCTTCTGGTTTATTTTTAATGTAGTTCTTCAGCATCTCATTTCTGGCAAGTTTTTGTCTCTTGTTAAGCCACATAGTGACATATAAATCATTCAAGCATTAAAAAAAAAACATCTAACTTAAGGCATGGACCAGTAAGAAACAGGTGCAGATGAAGAGAGATGATCAGGCCGGTGATTAGTTTTTCGGTGATGCTGAAAAATTGGAAAAGACGAGAGGGGAAATGAGGTCGCCTCTGAGGTTGTTACTATACATAAACAACTCATCTTTAAAATGTATCTTTGGACACTTTGCAGCAAAATATCTGGTCCAATTTCTTTGGTTTAATCTACATCATTTAATTTAATATAAGGAAATTAGCAGGGGATCAAGAAATGCCGCTAGATAGATAATTTTGCCTGATTTACTGGTATACTGAAAGGGCAAAAGAGTTTAGCCTGAAAGCAATCGAAAATATTCAGAACAATCTGATTTGAGATGCCGAAGCGGTACGCAGGATCCCTCCTGAGAAGCCCTCTGTAAAGAAAAAGATGGATTTCATGAGCGGAATTCGCAACCGAGTCCGTTCCCAGCTAATTCACATTTAAGCGCCCTGTGTCGAAGCTGTAAGCATCGGAATTTTTTAGAAGTATGATTGACGGGTTTTGTCACATCTGCTCCTGTGTGTGTGTGTGTGTGTGTGTGTGTGTGTGTGTGTTGCCAGGATTACTACGACACAGGGAGCCTTGCAGTAGTAAACAGCTTTATTTATTTATTTATTTACCACCTGCTCCTGTCACGACTGACGCTGTTTAAAGAGGATATCTCCGCTACAGAGACCCGGTGCCATTAATCAAAGGTAGAAGAGTGAGGAAGAAAAGCATTTCTGGAATAACTTTGGCTCTTTTTGAAGCGCTCAGACTCAACCAGGTCTGTCAGCAACAGTTAACTATGTGCACGAGTAAATAAAGCTACAGCAGGGTCGTGTAAATAATGCTCTATCATATGATTTTAGTTCTATTTTAATTTGTGGAATGAATTAAATAAGGCTAATGTAATGTGTCCTGTAAAGAAATCATGCTTAATTGCTGCACTACACCTTATATGAAGTTCATTCCTTCCTTTAGCCATTAATAGTTCAGTTCACAAGATCTCTGATTAAGATGCCTTTCCCTTGATGTCCTTCCTGTGGGAAGAAGTGAAGGCTCTCATTAATCTCTTCACTGTTCTCTTGAGACCTTCTGCATGTGATGTCACACGTCCGTCAGCCTTGATCCCGCCCACTTCAGGATGCCGAAAGGGTGCCAGTGCCAAAACCCACATTCAAAACCCAGAACCATGAAAGAAGGAACCGAAGTCACAGAAGCACTTTCACTTATTTAAATGTTTTTATTTTTCTAATTAATTTAGTTGTATCCAATTCCCATCCATCACTAACGGAATCCCACATTAAACTTATTACTACTAAATCAGGAAAGACCAAAGACCAAAGGTTTTCGTCCGAACCACGTGATGCCAGCCAACCACATCTTTTCACGCACTGGTGATTGGCTGTAAAGCTGTGATTGAGAGAGTCCCTCTGAGAGACCTCGGGCCAATCAGCTCTCTCTAGGCCCCCGACTACGGAAAGGTACAGCAGCACCCGGGAAACAAACTACAGTAGTGATCTCTGGATGACGGGGCGAACTCATTTTATGTCACCTTAAACAACACTTCATCTTGCTTCAGTAATCGCTTCCTAGTTGTTCCAAACTGCCTGTCCATGTTGTTCTGTTCACAAGCTCCCAAACGAACTAGCTTCTAACGGAAGGCTGAATCCTAAATCCCTCTCTAACAAGGGATTCTATACCCTAGATAGCCTATTACCGTACCATTTAATTTAACACTATTTGGGATTCAATCTCAGTGTCACTACACTGTTGACATCCTGATAGTCACATGACCACAAAATATCTATATTAAGCTAGTTATCTGTAAGCTCCTGTGTGGTGAATCTGGAAGACTCTTTGTTGGTGTGCAATCAGTCATGTTCAAGTTCAACTTGATTTCATTTCTGGTTTAAAAATAAAGAAATTGTCCTAATACAGTATGAAATCAAATAATGGCTATGAAGCCTTATCATAGAGAATCTATTATCCAGAGTTATGTTAGAAATATGTGAATTTTTTGTTAATAATAAAATGTAATACAGTTAAACCTTGGATTGCAAGCATAATTTCATTCCGAAAACAAGCTTGTAACTTGTATATCTAAACACTCGTATATCAAAGCAAATATCCCCATTAGAAATAATGGAAACCCCAATGATTCATTAAACAACCCAAAAATATCCATATAAAAATTACTAATACAAAATATAAAGTAAAAATAAAACAAATTAACCTGCACAACTGAAGAATCGTAGCTGGTGTGAGGGACATTAGAGAAAGGAGAGGAGGACGGGGTGGGGGTTTGGGGTGGTGGACGACTTTCCCCAAGTACAGTTATTTAACAACAGTCTCTCTACTTGGACACAAAATAAAAAAAAAACGTTTAAAAATAAAACACGCACGCACGGATGTTGACTACGAGTGATTCCCACACACCGAGACCAAGCATGCGAGACGATTACCCACAATCCTGCAGCGAGAGAGAAGCACCATTGGCACAGTTGGGATCATGTGATGCTGGACAGCTAAAGCTATACGTACTACTCGTATTTCAAGACCTCGCTCGTTGATCAAGTTAAAGTTTATTAAAAAATTGTGCTCGTCTTACAAAACACTCACGGACCAAGTTACTCACAATCCAAGGTTTTACTGGAATGAAAGATTAGTAGAGAGAGCACATGTTTTTGCTCACTGTACACCAGCTCTTTGATCAAGCTTCCTGTTTCCTGTAAGTGAAACAGAGTTTGACGAGAAGGCCAGAGTTGAGGTCAGCTAGTTTCCCATGAGACCCGATGAAGCTTCTTCTCCTTCACACGCTGCTGTTACAAATGACACTGACATTTAAAAAAAATAATAAAATGCTGAGGCTTGTCAAAACACTTCGTTGGCTTTGCCCCTCTCTCTATCTTCACCTCTCTCCTTTCTCTAGCAAGCTGTCAAGCACAGCGCTGTGCTTCCACTCACTTTCATGTGCCAGGCTCGAAACAACGTGTCCGTGCTGAAGGCCATCGCCGGGGTCCGTCTTCCTCCCGTCAATCTGTCAATCGAGGGGTGCCCGAGCACCAGGTGGTACATGTAACCCAGTGTCTGAATGTGCCGGACCCCTGCCAGGAGCATCGACGACACACACAACCTGTCACCGCGCGGCAGCAAGACTAACAGAGAGAACTTTTACGAGGTCTGAGCAAGGTGGCCTCTGTGTATATGGCTCCATAAAATAAAATCTTCATGAATAGTTTTACAATGAAGACCTAATACGGCTATAATGACAGCAGGACGGACACTACAAAAGCTTTCCTCTCAGGCTCGCAGTCTAAAGAGGAACAGTGTGGTGAATTGGGCCTAACCTGACACCACGGCAGAGCAAAAAAAAACAAGTGATCCCACTGCCTATTTTTTTCACTAATAGATGAGTGCACTTGCCGAAACATTAAAGCTAAAGTGTTTTCAGGCTCAGAACAAACAGCCTGAGGCAACAGAGCTCAGCACGCCAGGCTACAAGGTACAAGAACCGAGTCTTTTATTGGCTTATGTTTACACTTGGGTTTTTGTCAGTTCAAATACATTTTTATTTACACGCATGAGTGGGCGAGTCTATTTTTTTTAATCGCACTCCCTCGGTTTCACTTCTACTGTATATACCAGAATGCTCTTGAATTCCTAAATCTGGCTCATCAGAAGGTGTTTACTTTTTTATACATCAGTAGTATCAAGTCAAATCAAATCACAAACCACTTCTTATGAAAGACCACTCTAGGACATCCCAAAGATTTTCAATGGGTTCCTCCAACGATTCCTCATGCTCCCAGAACCACTCTATGGTAGTGTTTATCTAGCAACAACATATTCACTGTTTAAGACCCATACAATTATTTAACAAAGGCATGATGTCAAATCATTGACATGAAGTTTTTTTTGTGTGTGTGTGTGAGCTGCACTTTTTGTTTTGTTTAGCTTATAAACACAAATATTAGCAGTTGACAAATTGCTGATGTATATAATAATAATAATTCTGTATTAATAACCCTCTGGAATAAAATGCATCACAAACACCTCAGTCAGAACAATCTGACCCAATCAGGCCTGATCGTAACGAATTTTTAACGATATTTTTCAATGAATGGTTTTCAATGGATTTACAGAATGAGAGGGGCCTTGTAAACCTTTATTAATATTAGCCATATAAAGAAATGTATATAAAGACCATTTCTATTTATATAAAGACCATTCCTGATCAGTAAAAACAACTCTCTCCCTCCCGTCTTTACTTTCACTGCAAGGAGCACTGATTGGCTCATCATTTCATACATACTATAGCAAGGCATATAACCAATCATCGAAGAGACTGAATTCATGTAACCAAAAGAACCAGAAGGCAGAAGGTAGAAATATACTACTACTTCTTTTTCTTCTTCTGCTTGCGTTATATTTCAGGCATATTACGCTTATATATATATATAAAATGGCATCATGACTCATTCATTTTGATTTAAGGCCAACTAAGTCATTTTGTCTCGCATCGTTTTGTCCCATTCTTGCTTACAGCATTACTTCAGCTCATTGAGGGTTTTGGCCATTCACTAATGCACAGCCTGTCCTGCCACAGTATTTCAACTGGGTTGAGGTCTGGACTTTAACTAGGCCATTCCAAAACCTTGATTCTTTCATTTTTCAACCATTCTGATGGAGATTTACTGGTGTGCTTTGGATCATTGTTCTGTTGCATGACCCAATTTCAACCAATTTTCTGTCTGTTAGATGGCGTCACATTTGCCTTGAGAATATTCTGGTATACAGAGGAGTTTGTGGTGGACTCAATGACTGCAACATGCCCAGGTCTTGTAGCTGCAAATCATCACCTATCCACTGCTGCGCTTGACACTGGGTATGAGCAACCACTTCAAACAAACCATACTTGTTCAGTCTTCTTCTAATTGTGCTGTTATGAATTTTAATATTTAACATGCTCAGTGAGGCCTGTAAGATCTGCGATCGAACACATTTTTAAAAATTTCTCTGGGCATTGCATGGTCTGACCTTTGGGTAAATGTGTTGGTACGTACACTCCTGGGAAGCTTGGTAACTGTCTTGAATGTTTTCCACTGAATAATAAGTGAATAATCTCTCTCAATGTAGAACGTTAAACTGCAAATTCTTTGGAAATAGTTTTATAACCCTTTCTAGATTTATGTGAAGCAATTGTTCTCTAAGACCATTGCTTATGTCTTTCCCTCCTGACATTATGTTAGCACACACGCGAATGCTCCAGACAAGCAAACTGCTTTTTTTAAGGGTTCATCACAAAAGTTCATCAAGGGCTGCTGATTAGCAGCTCCTGGCTGCAGTTCACCCTCCTGAATCCTGTGCAAGCAGTTAGAGAGTACTGGTATGGTATTGCCCATATATTTGTTTTCCCTTTAGGCTTCATTTTTGTTTAATAAATCATTGCATGGTGAAAGTGAAAAATTTATGTTGTTGTTTGTCTGAGGTTGTATTTGCCTAATACTGTACTGAGACCCACTATGATTACATGCATTTTCTTGTTTTTTACAAAAAACACATAATTAAAAGAGGGGTACTAACTTTTAAACATGACCTTGTGTATCAAAATTCACCAACTCCATGGAAACATAGAAAGTATCATGGCTCAGCAGACCAAATGCTGCCTGTCATGCATAATCTGTCTGGATTGTTGCCATGGTGATGAGTTAAAAATAGAGTGATTGATGAAATATTGGGAATATTTCCTGAGGAGTGGTTATTTTCACATCTTGGGTTGATGTAACTAATAATCATACTAGGCTTAGTTAGATAGGGTCCTAATTCATTTAATTATCCACTCATTCATTCATTCATTCATTCATTCATTCATTCATTCATTCTCTGTACCGTTTATCCTGTACAGGGTCACAGACTTCGGGCACAAGGGACACCCTGGACAGGGTTCCAGTTCATTGCAGGGCACTCACGCAGAAACATACTCACATTATCGGTAATTTGGAAACACCAATCTCTGCATGTCTTTGCACTGTGGGACGCAACCAGAGCACCCATCAAGCTCAGGGAGAACATGAAATCTCCAAGAGGAACCGGTGAGGAACCCTGAAGGTCGAGGCCTGACCCTGGAAGTGCATGACCACAGCGATAAACCTCTACACCACTGTGCTGAGTTCTAGTTCAATAATGAAAAATTTTACATCATTAATTCGACCCTTGGCATTTTCTCTAATTATCCAATTTCAACATATACAGTAATCCCACAGCCAGACATGGTAACCTGGTGAACTTGTTACACAAGTTAACACAGTATTCTAGAGAACTTTGTGCAACACATCATGCCATGATGTTTCTGTGTTCCTTAACAAGCTGCATATGCTGTACTTCGTTCCAGTTTCTTAGAAAGACACAGCAGCGTAGGAGTCGGTCATTCGAGACACTGATGCCAAGAGAGCCAAGGTCATTTTCCATTCCTCCAGCCTCAACGAGCCTCAGCGTACTTTTGCTCTTCATGAATATTGATCCGCTTATGCATTATGCAAACAGGTTGGACTCAGTGAGACTGCACAGCTGCAACACTTTGACAGGAGCCATAAGCTCCGGCTCGGTCTCTGTTTCACGTTCTCTATTTCTTACAGACTTCATATGACACGTCGGCGTTAAAATCAGATTAATTCCGATTTGCTACGATCTATGACAGTGATCTGATTACAGAGCTGCATGTGGCTTAATTGATAATAAAGAAAGACATGATGTTGATTTAAACCAATCAGCCACAACATTAACCCATTAACATTAATTACTAATTATATACCAAGAAACCGATGACAGGATCATGGGCATTCGAGGTTCATTTAGGCCTGTGGGAATCAAGGGCAAGCAGGCCTGGTCTGATCCCACAAAAAAACAAATGAAGCACAAATTGCTGTAAAAAGTCTTTTTGATGATAGAAAGGCACCAGAACACCCAGTGCACCAGAACCAGCTGTGCATGCGGCCCAGCGTGAAAAGAACCAAATACTGCTGACCTGGTCTCCAGATGCCAATCCAATTAACCACCCAAGTCTGATCCTTGGAGTTTTGACCCAGAGCCCAAAGCACCTCAAGGATCCACTTCGAACATACTGGTCTCAGACACCACGGGACACCCCCAGATGTCTAATGGACTCATGCCCTGAGGGGCCAGAACTGCCCCAGCACAACAACTGGAACCTATACAACATTGTGCATGATGTTTTGTGTTGTAATGATATGGTTAACTGAAGCGTTTTGCACAATAAGGAAGGAATAAAACAGTATGAGGCATGCTGATAAATGACAGTAATCAGTGACTGGGTGGTGTATTGTGTGTATCATGTGTGACAGCACATAATAAAGTGTTTTATTCCTCTTATCCAGCAAATTGCCAACCATTACAGTTTAATGATTTAATAATATAAATGATGTCCTGCTTTTTATCCATTTAATGTTGTTGAACGTCACATTATCGTTTACATTCCATAAACATTTATTCTTATGCTTTCCAGTGGAAGTAAATATAAAGTTACAGCTTCAGTGTCGACTGTTACAAAGTGCTGGCATCGGAGACTCCTTCCAAAAAATCCATAATGTATGCATTTTCCTTGGAATAATCTTATCCCAATTATTAATTAGATTTTTTAAAAATTGTTTTTCTATTTACTTTAAATATATATATATATTTTCTGTAAAAAAAAAGAATACATCTTGAATTCTTCCCACGCAGGATCCCTATATTTCTTTCATGAGCCTAGAACTAAGGATTAACAAATGAAAAAAGATTAAAGAGATCAAATGATCAAGAATACAGTATGGAATGTACACTGAACATGTCCTGGTGAAGTTGCCACCTTACCAATCAAAATGAAGACTGAAACTGTGTTTTGTTTTTAATGAGTACATGAACAAATATACAATACTGTGCAAAAGTCTTGAGCTACCCCTAATTTCTTCATATTAAATAAAATTACATTAAGTAGATTCAATTAAAGAAATGAGAACAACATATTTTACTGAGTCTTTTTTTTTCTTCCTGCAAGTGCCTAAAGATATTCCTCAAGATTACATTAAAATACAAGAAAGTCTGACTATTTGGAAGCAAAGTATGAAAAAAATGAGGGGGCTCAAGACTTTTGCACAGCACTGCATCTCATTGAGAAGATAAGCAGACTTCCAGAATGAAACATCTTACTGCTTGTGACACGGTGTGCAATCAGATCACCTGGACCAACAGCAATAAATCACGCTCCGCCTGCTTCTACAATCCTCAACCCCAACCTCTCGACGTCCATCTTTATGTCTCTCTCGTGATGAACTGCTTGACCTCTGACCGCTCTGATTGACCGCGAACAGATCTGTTTCTGTTCCGCTCGCTTTCTATACCGATGTTTCGACAGCGTCACCGAGGTCACGTCTCACTGACTGCCCTGATTGAAACGCTTTCCAGCTCTCTCGGCACACACTGAGTCATTCTACACATTTCTGCAGCAAATACGGGGGACGGGGCGAGGGGCCGGGCGTGCGCAGATTTCTCGAACAGATGCCGTATGTCGTGTTGTCGTGCAGCGCGCATTGCAAAGCTCTTCATTTCAATTGCGGCTTTGGTGAAGGCTTTAAGTGTTCAGGATCCGGGGCTGATTTATTCCTGCTGCTTCCGGAGCTCAGACTGAGCCGTAAATAAGCTCCAGCAGCGTGCAAACGGCTGACGATTCCTACATCGGCATCCCCGCTAGGCTAAAACTGCAAGAGGTAAAAGAGTCAGAAATTTTCAAGTTGAGATGATTATATTGCTGTGGAGGGCGTGGAAAGGCTAATAAACATGGCTACTGGCTACTAGCTTTGAAACCCGGCTGCTGATATCATTAATATAGTTAGTTAGCAGGATGATAGGTTGCTTATTATCAAAGATACTGTAACTAATTGTGCAATATAAAATTTTGCCAAATGTTAGACAGCTAACAAAATTGACTATTAGATTTTAAAATGTGGCCTGTTTGTTCGCTTGCTAGCAAATATAGCACACGCTACACGCTATATCTACAAGGAGCGTTCAAGTCACCTGATGAAATTTCTCATGAATGAAGACAAGCACAGTACAGTGTGGGGATTCTTAGCCACAATAAAACATATGAAAGGTGCAAATGTTTTAAAGATGGCTGTACATCCTTGAACGACGTTCCCGGCTGAGGTGGCTCAGAGCCCACTGTAGTCTTTCCTATAAACATTAAGCATGTGTCTAACACCTGATCCTCCAAAAATCAGCGGTAACTTGTCACCAACTTGCAGAAGAGACGCAACTGTCTTGCACGTTACAGAAACTGGGCTAGGAGTTATTGGCCCATCCCCCGTACAGTCATGACCTCACTCCAAGCCATTTCCACATGTTTGGGCGGTTAAAGGAGTTCCTGGAAGGCCAGCGTTTCAGACATGAAGAGGGCAGTCCAGTCATGGCTCAGGCGTACGAAGAAACCTTTCTACCTTGATGGTATCCAAGCACTAGTGAAACACTGGGATAAGTGCATTAGTGTAGCAGGGGATTATATAGAGTAATAAAAGGAAGTTTTACTCTTACAGTTGGGTTTTGATTTAAGTCCCGTTTTGATTTAATTGCTGCTCATAGATTAAAATACACTACAGTATCTTTGGATCTGACGCTGAGAACATGCACTCAGCTTCTTTGGCCGACCATGGCGAGGCCTGTTCTGAGAAGAACCTGTCCTCTTAAAGCACTGGATGGTCTTGGCCAATGTGCTGCAGCACAGTTGCAGAGTGTTGGCGATCTTCTTATAGCCTCGGCCATCTTTATGTAAAGCAACAATTCATTTTTTTCAGGTTTTCTGAGAGTTGTTTGCCATGAGGTGCCATGTTGAACTTTCAGTGGCCAGGTTGAGAGAGTGGAAGAGCTTTTATACCAAATTTAACTCACCTGCTATCTGGTGACACCTGAGACAGTGTAAAACTAATGAGTCACATGACAAAGGGAAAGGAAAATGACTAATTGTGCTTAATTTGTACATTTTCACTTAGGGCTGTACTCACTTTTGTTGCCAGGGGTTCAGCTATTATTGGCTGTATTTTTAGTTATTTTGAGGGGACAATAAATTTACACTGCTATACAAACTTTACACTGACGACTTTTCATTGTGTCAAAGAGTCATTTATGCAGTGTTGTCCTATGAAAAGATATAACTAAATATTTGCAGAGATGTGAGGGGTGTACTCACTTTTGTGACATACTGTATATCTAAATGGAAAAACCTCGCTACTTGTTTTATTTGAAAAACTAATGTTAATTAATACAGATTTAATGCTGGTTAGCTTACAAACAAATACTGTATGGATACAGAAAATAAGGTCTAAAACATGATTATTAGTTTGAGCCATGGAGTAATGTATTTATTTATTTTTTAAGTCTTATTAAGTTTTAAAAAATCTTGGGAAAGAAAGAACTGTTTTTATAACATAAGTGATAGCAGGAAGTCCCGCTTACTTTACACAACATTAAAATTAAATACTTTTAAAAGCAATGTAAGCGTTACCATTTTCTGTGGAAAATTGCTGTGCTGGTGTTGCTTTTTATGTGTTCTATTTGTGTCTATAGCACGGCCTTGACATTAATAAAATTCTATTATTATTATTATAAACCACAAATCATTTTTCCTCTAAACTGCATGACTGGAAAGCTGGGAAAATTGAGTTGCTCTGCTGAAAATCACGGAACATCCAGTTTGCTGTCTTCCATCTTCCATCATAATTTAAATGCAGGATTACTTAATATAAGCCTGTTCGATTTCTTAGTATATTAGGAAGGAGCGGTGCTCACCTTGAATCCGGAACATCAGATTTATTACCAATGACAACCGTGTCACTTATCCTCTTAGAATATTAATACACTTTCAGTCTGTGTGAAGCGATGATGAAGCAGTGGGCAATGCAGAGGCCTGAGGAGATTACCCATGCTGCCTGGAGCTGGTGTGGACCTTGAGCAATGTACAGACTGTAATGTGTGTGTGTGTGTGTGTGTGTGTGTGTGTGTGTGTGTGTGTGTGTGTGTGTGTGAGTGCGTATGTGTGTGTGTTGCGACTCACCGATTTCACAGCTCTCTCCTGTGTATCCCTGTGGGCAGAAACACTGAAAGCCCTCGTCATGTGGGAGGCACGTCCCTCCATGCAAGCAACTGCATCTGTCCAAGGCTGTAAAGTTGAAACACACACATACACACACACATTAGTCATTAGTGTCTACCAGACAACACTAGAAACCCTGACATGACCCTGTGCTACTGAGCCATCTTCTATCAATAAAGAAGAAATGGGTCGCTATTAAAACAAATGATGCTTTCACATCTCCGCTCATGAACACCTTTATAATAAAATCGAGCTTTGATTTGTGCAGAAGAACTGCATGTATTAGGGTAAGATATGAGATGGAGCAAGAAGTGGTGATGGAGGTGATAATATTGCTGCGAAAAACAGAGGAAAGGCTAGCTTACTACTGTAGCAACACCGTATGTGTTTTAATCACTCACTCATCTTCTTTACTGCTTCATCCTGTATACAGGGTCACCAGGGAGCCTATCCCACAAGGCTAATTGCACGAGGCAGGGTACACCCTGGACAAGGTGCCAATCCATCTCAGGGCACACACTCACACATTCATTCACACACACTATGGGCAATTTGGGAACGCTCGTCTTTGGAATGTGGGAGGAAACCCACCAAGCACGGGGAGAACATGCAAACTCTATGCACACAGGCGAGAATTGACCCTGACTGGAAATCGAACCCAGACACTGGAGGTGCAAGGCGACAGTGCTAACCACTATGCCACCGGGCCAAACAATATATCATAATTTCATAATATTTGCGGGCTTACAAATTAGGCTACTGGTTTTCATTATTCAAAATAATACTGTAGTTCTACACAACACAACAGTATAATAGTAGTCCAACAATATAATTAGCCTACTAGCAAACTTGGCTACTGCTTTTGATTACATAAAGTACTATAAAAATTTGCATCATGTTAGCTAGCTTACAAACATAGCTACTACTACAGTTTTTAATGATACAATATATTGTGTCTGTTATTAGCTAGCTTTAAAACAAGACTACTTGCTTTAATTACACAATTAAATAGTTAACATAATGCTAGCTAGCTTACTAGCAAACATGGCTACTGATTTCAATTACATATTATTAGCAGGCTTACAAATTAGGCTACTGGGTTTAATCAGCAAATATTAACTAAATTAGCGCATAAACATGGCTCATTTTTAAAAATTATTATTAAACAGTATAACTGTTATTATCTTTTATTATTCTAAGCAATAAAATAGTTAACAGAATGCTAGCCAACTTAATAGCAAACATGGCTACCTATTTCAATCACACAATAAAATAGTTAACATAATGCTAGCTAGCTTACTTGCAAACATGGCTACTGGTTTCAATTACATAATAAAGCTGCTATATTATTAGCAGGCTAACAAATTAGGCTTCTGGTTTTAATCAGCATACTATTGACTAAATTAGCTTATAAACATGGCTCATTAAAAATATATATATTATTAAACAGTATAATTGTTATTATCTAGCTTCTAAACACTAAAATAGTTAACAGAATGCTAGCCAACTTTATAGCAAACATGGCTACCTATTTCAATCACACAATAAAATAGTTAACATAATGCTAGCGAGGTTATTAGCAAACATGGCTACTGGTTTAAATTACATAACAAAGCTGGTATAATATAAGCAGGCTTACAAATTAGGCTACTGGTTTTAATCAGCATAATATTAACTAAATTAGTTTATAAACATTTCTCATTTTATTGAACAGTATAATTGTTATTATACATTAAATAGTTAACATAATGCTAGCTAGCTCAATAGCAAACATGGTTACCTATTTTAATTACACAATATAATGGTTATTTAGCAAAAGAATAATGAATAAACATGAATAAATATGAGAAGTACTTAATGCTTCGACAAGTTAAAGCTCGGTGCTGCTAATTCTCAGCCCTTGATTAACTGATCATTAGCAAATGTGCAGACCTCGACAAAAGGCAAAGGTTTTGGCAAAACTACAAAACAAAACAAGAGTTATATCTCAGACCCTACAGGCCACACAGCGCAATTAGAAGAAGACTGAACAAGTACAAGTTTATTTGGCTGTGTTGCTATTTGGATGTGTTTGAATGGATCCTTTTGTGTCTAAAAAGACAGTAGAAGCGCAAATGAGGTTTGTAAAACGTCATCTGAACAAACCACAAGGCTTCTAAACCATTGTCCTACTGTATGTTTGGTGAATAACAAACAGCATTTCTGCAGGAAAAACCTCATACCTACTGCCAAGCAGAGCACTGGAGTGTTGATTCCGTGAAGATGAGCTTGTTTTGCAGCCACTGCACCTATGCACCTTGCAATCATTGAGGTGACCATGAACTTTTTTTTGGGGGGGGATGGAGAGGGGTGGGGGTGCGATCACAGATCCCTGATCACAGAAATCAGAATAGGTCAATATGGAGCACTGACTGCTGATCACAGGTGTCTCGGCGTTATTGGGATTTAAATAGACATGTTCTATGATAATTTCAATTTGGCCGTTGTCAAAGTCACTTAAATCCTTATTTGCCAATTACTTCCACTTCCACCACATGAACTTCAGGGAAAAAAGGGTTCACTTGCTGCCTTATATACCTTACCCACTTCCAGGCGCCATTGTAATGAGATATGTGACGGTGAACTGGTAACAGGGCCATGTGAAGCCTTGCCTGTGTAGTCCAAACCAACAGAAGAGCTACTATAGCTCAAACTGATGAAAAAGCCAATGCTGGTTCCAACAGAGATGTGTTAGATGTCAGTGCATCCCTGTTTTAGGGGTAAAAAACAGACCTACACAGTATTAGGTCATAGGGGTCATAATGACATAGAAGAGCTATCATTGGTTTGTTTTCTGATTACGACCTGTCCCTGAGTTTTCATCTTTTGTTTCAAAGGTCTTGTCATTGTTAATATTTCCTCACTTTTTTTTAGAATACAAATTTCATTCCTCAGCCCAAAGGCAGAAGTGGTAATTGTGAATTTTCAGAGCAAACTCCCACCGCCGAGCTAGGATAAAGGATAATTGCATTAGACAGTGTTTGACTGTCTGTCTGTGTTTGGAAAGAGGACATTCTTTTTTTCCTAAAGAAATAACATGGAGCCGTTATCCCAGCAGCCAGCGAAAAAAAAAAAAAAAAAAAAACCAACAACCCTGAAAGTACTCTAAAGGCAAAATGAGTTGAGTTCTAGAGAAACCCAAAACACTTTTTGTCTCAGTAAGAGCATTAATGTTCTCTGCTTCAGCAACTCTCTCTTGCAAACACACCCACACCCACACCTACACACACATACACACAAAACAAACACACATAAGAGCCAGCTCTTGCAGCAGTGCTTACTGGGGCTTGTAATGGCTTTCCAGAGGTTCAGCGCTCTGCACACTTTAATGTACCTCCACATGCTGGATGTGCTCTGCCTTTGACCTGCGTTGTGACAAACCTGTCTAAATAACTTGAAGTGCAACTATGGAGTTACTCACATGCTCTGCGGTGCTGTGTGTGAGAGAAAGAGATCGAAAGAGAGAGGGAAAAGTGAACGATGAGAGTGGGAGCTTGTTTCAAAACACCCTGCTTTGGTCTATTAACCACTGAATGGAGAAGATCTATTCCACTGTCTCTGAGAGGGTTATTGTGGAAGACCACGGATATTGTGGTCTCTTTCTCTCTCAAACGAACACACACACACATGCTCATGCACACGTATGAATGAGACAGCCTTTCCCCTAGCAATGCTGGTTGGTAGATAAATGCTATTTAGAGATGCACTCAAAGGCAGCTGTGTATTTTGGCTAAATTGTGCTGAAAACACATTTACAGATTTTTACGACTACAAAAAAAAAAAAAAAAAAAAACTTAGTCCACTTTTCCTGCTAACACCAATGACCAGGGTTTTTGACACACAATGCACTTTAGAGTCTGGCGCTCACAGCTCTCTCCATCACTCAATATCATCAAATGTGTTTGTGGACAGAAAATTGCACAGTAATGCTATACCGAACTACAGTCCTCAAAAGTGCAATTCATTCCCTCACAGAGGAGGAGAAGTCTGGATTATTTCCTACATCTTCGGATTCAGCGGATCCTGCATGTCCCCAGGAAGTTTCGTCTGACAAAATGTTGTCATGATGTTAATTTGGCAAGGGTATGGTTTTTGGGACAATTTTGATATTAGGTTGTTTTTGAAAGTTAAAACAACCTAATATGAAACCTTTGATGAAATGACGCTGGAACAATGGTAATGTTCATGTTAAGTGCCGATGAGATATCGTTGAACAGTTGTCCCCAACACAATGCTGCAAAAACGACTTCAAAGCAACATTAATACCAACCTGAATGGCTGAGTGGGATTTAACCTCCAGTCACTGCAGAGCATTTGTGTGGTAACCACTGGACCACCAGGGAACATGCAGTTGATGCTAGTAAATGTGCATACAACAAGCGCCACAATTACAGTAGTGTAATTTGGCAGCTACTGTAAGATGCACCTCACAGTAATATTTCTGAAAGAAAATTCAACAGAGAGGTAACAACATTAAGATATGCGGGAAGCTGCGGAAACTGTTGGAAACATAAGGGACCGTGCAAGTGGTCGGACGTTATGCGGATGAATGTTATTAAGCATAAATATTCCAAACTTTCATTGTTTTGCTGATATCACAAAGCACAACCACAAGTCAACTCATGAGGACATGAGAGCCAGTTTCATCATGGTGTCACATCGAAACTCTAACTCTAACCCTATTGACTGCTGTCCAAGGTGCTTAAGAACATTTACTCGTGCATCATAGAGAGCATCTTGACGGGACACATTACAACCAGGTTTGGGAACAGCTCCATGCAGGACAGACAAGTTTTATAAAGGGTGAGGCTATCAGCTAAGCGCATCATCCGCACCGAGCCCCCTAACCTGCATTTAATCTTCAGCAAGCGGTGCTGGACCAAGGCCAGGAAGATAGTGAAAGACCTCAGCCACCCGGACCCAGCCAATGGACTATTCTCTCAGTTGCGGTCAGGAAAGCGCTTCCGCTCCCAGTAGGTCAACACAAAGAGATTGAGGAGGAGGTTCTTCGCACAGACTATTCAGGCCCTCGACCAGAACACCACTAAACTAAACTGAAACTAAACTGATCAGTCTTGCTTTTGTTTACTTCACACCTGTGTGATGGAACACATTAATCGCCACTTTGCACATCTGCAATCGTCACATTTCATGCCATACTTCATAATTCACTCACGCTACTACTGTCATACCTACACACCAAATCTTTACCCTTTTATAGTGTTATATTTCTTATATACAGTACTTCTCAGTATACAATTACACTATGGTTGTGTATGTGACAAATAAAAAAATGTAATAAGAATTTGGACTAGTAATTATTATATATTATTATTATTAATTTGTTCTGATTAGTTTTGTAGTCTTCATACGTATAGTAACATGTATTTCTACATAGCTACGTATTCACAATCTTTCCCAAGCCGTTGCCACCAATCTGGAAGCAAGCAATTGTCCTTGTATGCTGGAGCAATATGGTTTCCATGTACATTACCAGTCAAAAGTTTGGACACAGCATCTAATTCCCTGATCTTTCCTTTGATCTTTTTAAAATTCTTTTTACACAAAATATGCAGCTATCTCCTTTGAACAGTAAGATGTGTCTGCTACTGTAAAGCCTTCATAACGGCTCTAATCTAAGGTGCTGTTTGTAAATTGAAGCTGGTAACTCTAAATGAACTTCTCCTCTGCAGCAGAGGTAAGTTTTGGTCCTGCTGTCCTGGGATGGTCTTCATGAGAGCCAGTTTCATCATGGTGTTTGATGGGTTTTGCAACTGCACTTCAAGGCATGAGGCAGGGAAAACCCTTGATGGGCTACCAAACCATTACATGGGGTGCCAATCCAGCACAGGGCACACACACATAAATAAAAATACCAACCATGGGGAGCAAAATAAACCCACCAAGCATGGGGAGAACATGCAAACTCACACCCTGAAGTGAGAACTGACCCCAGGGATGCAAGGCGACAGTGCTAACCACTAAGCTACCATGCCCCCTTGCCTAATGACATAATGTATTAGTTCATAGTTTAGAATGTAGAAAATAAATGTACAAAATGAAAATTAGAACGTGTGTCCAAACCTTTGACTGGCCCTGTACATAGAGGTCTTAAATCTCAAGCACAACCCTGTTCCAGCATGACAATGTGCACAAAGCGAGGTCCATTAAGACACGGTTCAGTGGCTGGCCCTGATCCCTGACCTCAATCCCACTGAACACTTTTGGGAGGAATTGTAATGGCGAAGAAACACCCTAGAACTTCTCATCTGACTTCAGTGCCCGGCTCACTAATGCTGTGGGGCTGAAAGACCACAGGCACGCACCAGAATGGAGGCTGTTATAGTAGCAACCAAAGTTTTTAACCTTTGAAGATGTACACTAATGTGGATGTTTACAAAACGTTATTAATACTGACATTCGCAAACAGGATTTACTTATAATAAACAGCAAATTAACTAATTGGCTTCTGGTCGATTGGTGCATGTTGGAATCACTAGTTTCTAGTCATATCGATCCCCTATATTAGTTGCTTCTTCGCATTGTGCTCTGTACAGTAATTGATCCCTCAGGTAAAACCTCAGTGGTTTGAAAAGATGATGTGGAAGCGCTAAGTGCTGCGAACGTAGTGATGTAATGCCTCACGCTGAGCTCAGCTGTGTCCCGACGACTCGCTTTAATGAACAACTCGACCCCTGTCCTCCTCAGAGACTCTATTAAAGATGAATAGCCTAACCCTTAATTGCCTTTCTCTTTCTATCTGTTCATCTATTTCTCTGAGTTAGTCTTTTTTTTTTCTCCTACCCACAGCTTCCCTCCGAATACTGAATTACATTCATGAAAAAAATTTGGCTTTAAAAAGCCAACGCTGTTATCGGCGGAGAAAGGGAAAAAAAAAAAACAGAAGAGCCGGTAATCAGCATCAGGGAAATGACGTAATGCTAATTAGCTTAGCCACGTTAGCAGGCTTTATTGAGCTTGACCAAAAAAAAAAAAAAAGAAAGAAAAAAAATTGTTCAAATCGGAGACTTGTTTAAGCTAATGGTCACATTTCTGTGAAGGCAAATTGCACGCACAAATATATTGGCACTGGAAACGGCCGTTTAAAGCGACAGCGGGCATTAAAAGTCTGCGACGTGATGGAGAGGGATGTTTTATAGAGAGCTTTTAGCTGAAAAGACAGTTTTGAAACGCAGGCTTTTTGTCAGTTCAGTCACTGATCCACTGGAAACATAATCAGTCAAATGACTCGAGGCTATCCGCAGACACATTATTTATTCATGAAAATGCATTTCCTTTGCGATTTATCAATGTGATTTTAAACAGATCTGCTTGGAAATGTAGAATTTTTACGTGATAGTCACAACATCCATCATACATTTTGTCTGGCAGGACAATTTTTTTTTATGTAACTCACTTGGAATGACACACTGCTTGTGTCTGTTTCTCTTTCTCTCTCTTTCCTTTTGCTATCCCCTTGTCTGTTTCTCATTCTCTTGCTGTGCTTTACAAACTCTCCACACCACGTTCGATGCTCTGCGGCTCCATCGCCATAGAAACCGCGCTGAAAGTGGCTGCGTAAGAGCCTTGACTCCACTGTCCCTCTCTCCCTCTCTCCCCCTACCTCCTCCATCCCGCTATTCCTCACGCGTTTTTTTTCTCTCTCTCGGCCAGTCGCCTCCCGGCGTTAATTAGGAGCCCCTCGTCACTTTAAGTGGCAAGCGGCACCCTGAGCCCCTAATTGGCTCGTTAGGTGCTCTCGCCACATCCCCTAATGAGCTAGGCGGACTCGATATGCGCACGTTCTCACATCACTGGCACTGGACGTAATTATTCACCCGCTAAAGGATTTACACAATCCCACCGATTGGCTTTGTTTTTCTTTCGGCGCGGGAGAGAGACAGGAGGTTTCAGTAACACCAGACACACGCGATGCTAGAAATCAATTAAATCCGGTGGGGATTACAGGTGTGTTTTTTCATCGCCATGTTTAATAGAGTGTCGTGCAGGTGCTGTTTCGCAGTCAATACAAAACGAGATGTGTGGTTGCCTGGGAGAACCCTTCACACTATGAAATTATGTTATTTTCTACTATATACAGTCCGGAAATGTAGAAATGGCTAAGAACATCAGACATTTTATTTTGACAGTCAGCATCTGGTTCCAAACTGAACTGATTAGGGTTATGCATGTGCTGTATATTCTATACGACACGATCAAAACATGGCATGCACTGGGTAAGGATACTGCTAGTGAGATCAGTTTCAGGCAGACTGACTGGATTTAGCACTGCATGTGTAAAAAAAGGTTTCCCTGCTCAAAGAACACATGCGAGTCTTCCAAGGACGACATGTGTCTCCCGCCCACTGAACGTGCTACAATTTTGTAATGCAGTACAAGGAAAAAGTGATGTTGTACAAACTTTTCCAAAAAATAAATATCACTTATCAAAGTCATTTTCTTTCATGACTTTTCAGACTTTTTCAAATTTCAATATCTAAATCAAGAGCACATTCTGACCTTTTACGAGGTGGTATCAAAAAGTTTCAAGACTAGTTTTGTAACACACCAGCAGATGGCAGCACAAGGCTGCACGCACAGTCACAGGGAGCACCGACCTTCATAAGTCAGTGTGCCAAAAGACATCGTCCTGTGTCCTGTAGAAGCAGTGCAACTGGTGCTGTTCTTACCACGTCTGCTATTTCATCATGGACAGCAAAGAGTGAACGTAAATGTGAATTTTCATGAATTTTCGCATGAAACTGGACAAATCTGCCACAAAAAAAACATTTGATGATTCTGCAAGTTTACAACCATGCTGCAATGAGTCGTTCGAGGTGCTTCGAGTGGCACACGCCCTTCAAGAGCATAGGAACATTTCTGGATGAGCGATGGGAGATCAGGAAGACCTTCAAGTTCAGCCCCCCAAAGTGTTTAAACTATTGGGCAACTTGTGCATGATGATCATCAGAGAACAATCCACAACATTGCTGCCATTGTCACTGTGTCATACAGAACAGTCCAGGCAGTCCTCTGATTTTGAACATGCGCTGTGTTGCTCCCAAGTTCGTCCCCAGGCTGCTGACCCAGGAGCAAAAAGAGCACTGTGTCGAAGTCTGCCAAGAACGCCGTCAGCGTGTTTGGGTGTATGAGTAAGACCCTGAGACAAAGCAATAGTCTTCATAGTGGAAGTGCCAAAAACATCATCTCCACCAGCAAAAACATGCTAGGCAGGTCCGCAGCTCGACCAAGTGCCTGCTCATCGTCTTTTTCGACATTCACCTAACCCTAACCCGGGGGATTACAAAACCTCTCAGTCTAAAGGTTAAGACAGTAAATAGATTTGAAGAACTTAGCAAGAATCAACAGGTTCACCAGACTCTAGCGTTTGTCTAACCAAATCCAAAACGACGTTCTACTGGGTATATGTAATGAAAATTAACCCATTTGGGAATCTGCTTAAATCACTGAAATCTTGCATTATTATTAATTAATTATTAATATCCATAAAAAGTAAAGATTATCAGGAGAATCTTTCAATTATTTATTTATTTATTTGCCTAAGAAAGCAGCACAGGGTTATGTGGTTATCCTCTGTGGGTTATGCAATACAAAATTAAAGTTATAAGCTTATTAAAGGTCCCATATTTAACTATTTCTTTAACAAGTCAATACAGATTTCAGCAGAGTGTCAGCAAAGTGTGTATGTTACTACTCCAACCAAAACATATATCATACAGTGCTGTGAAAAAGTATTGGCCCCTTCTTTATTAATTTATTTATTTATTGCATATTTAATACACTTACATGATAGAGATCAAACTAATTTGAGTCAATACAAAATGCAGTTTTTAAATAATGATTTCATTTATTAAGGAAAGAAAAATGCTGTCCAAACCTACCTGACCCTGTGTGAAAAAGAAATCAGCAAGGGGGGCAAATACTTTTTCACAGCACCGTATTTCGGAT
This sequence comes from Clarias macrocephalus, assembly GCA_011419295.1. Lineage (NCBI taxonomy): Eukaryota > Metazoa > Chordata > Actinopteri > Siluriformes > Clariidae > Clarias > Clarias macrocephalus. The sequence goes on along the minus strand of JAAGKR010000006.1, from coordinate 469,214 downwards.
AATGCTTTTTTTTTCTCTCACTCCCTATTTCCCTCATTTTTCACTTTTAGCTTTACTGTCTGTGGAAATAATGAGCTACTGCTGACCCACGCCTACCAGAAAAGGATTTCTTTCGCTTACATGGGGGTCACATTATGGGGAAAATCTAATTGGCTTGTTTATTAAGAGCTGGTAAATACAAAAAAGCAAAAAAAAAAAAAAAAAGCTGGGATATATTTTTTTGTCATGTTCCCTGTTTGTATACACACGTCTGCTAAAATGACTAAAAAGTGAATTTCGCATTAAAGGTGCACTTTAACATTTAAAAAGGAACCCTTCAAGTCATTTGAATTTGAATAAACATTAATAAAAAAAAACTATGACTTGAACCCACCGGAAATCATTAAAACACATATACTATTACAGCGCTGTTGATTATATACAGTATGGAAGACACCGTTTTGTGCAGTAATTATGCTTTAATAATATTCCTAAAAAGTCCTCAAAGTCATCTACATTTAACCGTCCTAAATACAAAACGAATGCATCCTGTAGTTTTGTTTAATCACACATCATTGGCTACCAGCTGCTACGGTGAGAAACATGATTACCCAAATGAAATCATGCAATTTATGCTTTCCTGACTGAACGCCAGCTAAAGGAGCTGCTTGGTTTGATCTCTGGGATATTGAGGTTAAATACAGAAAAAAAGGTGCAGATCTGGTATTTTAAGACAAAATGTCACAATTTCCAGCTACAGAAAGCATGTTCTTTGAATAACCTTGGGATCATGATGTTGTCAGAAAGGTATTTGATAGTAGTGTTATTCATAGGAGAAGATGGGTGGATCTAGCAGAGCTATACCGTAACGATTTAAAATAACAAATTCATTCATCGTGAACAGGTTGATCGTGGACCACTTTTCCTTCTATACTGAACCACCACCGTGTTTCACTGTAGGGATGGGTTTATTAAGGTGAGGTGCCGTGCCTCTGATTGGCTGCTTTACCACAGAGACCTGGTTGGGGTTGGTGAAGTGCTACATTGATGGTTGTAATTCTGTAATAATCTCCCACTTCTAAAAGGAAACAATAGATTTCAGGGTTTTGGGAGTGTTTTTTTTTTTAAACAACCAATCAATGTTGAGATAAAAAACCAATAGGGAAGAGCAGAGTTGTGCAAAGGTGTAAAATGCAAATTGGGCTTGAGGTGTGAATGTCCCCTGACTAAATCCTTGAGTGGATTATTTGCCATGGCAACAGATGGCTGTACCATGGAAGGATTCCTCAGCAAGATACATCCAAATTGGTATCAATCCGGAAGTATCCTAGCTTGGTGGAATTTGATGTATACCCTCAGTGGTACTTGTAGATATTTCCGAAAATCAGTGGTGTATATGGGAGTTTCCTAGTACAGATACACCTCTTTTCATGCAGTGTATAAATGAGATCCAGCGTTCCCTTGTTGAGGTGGGAGAGTCTTACAGAAGGACAATCATCACTGTAGCACTCCACCAACCCCAACCAGGCCTCTATCGTAAATGCGTAATCCCAAACTGAAGCCATTCCTCATCCAAAGGAACAAATAAGCCTGCTGGGAATTTACCAAAAAGCCCCTCAACGACTCTCAGACCATGAGAAGCAAAATCTTCAGGTCTGATGACACAAAGATAGGAAATCAGGCACTGCACATCGCCTTATGAAACACGGTGGTGGCAGCATCATGCCGTAGGGATGTTTTCTACAACTGGTACCGGGAGACTAGTCAGTATAGAAGGAAAAGTGGACCCCGAAAAAGTAAAGAGCCATCCTAGAAAACTTTTGCTTAGGGTCGCCAAGACTGGTAATACAACAAACTTGATGTACCACCTTACCCCTATCTCACCTACGCGGTGGCCGTAAGTACGGTTCATCATGATTCACCGCGAGTTTTGGTGCTGCAATTACGTTTCCATCTTTAAACATGTTGAATTTTTTTGCCGGTCCTTGCGGATCGGGGCGGCTCACGGTGCATAACACCGCATCTCACCGCGAGTCAAACCGCATAGGTAAGATAGCGGTATTAGCTGCGCTCACCCTTTTGGAGCACAGCTGTATTCACCAACAACATCTGTAGCTGCAACACCGCACAAGCAGCAGACCATCATGCAGAGGTTCTCTGCATCAGTGCCTTATGACAAAGAATCTAAACGGTACAAAGATATAACGGCGGTAGTGGCATATCATATAGCCAAAGACATGCTTCTGCTTAGCACTGTCGAGAAGCCAGGTTATAAAAAGCTTATACTAAACTAAATTCTCAGGTTTCTCTGTTTACATTTAACACTTTGCACTATTTTATTACACTTTATTAAGCATTTCTTACATTTTCTTTCATTTCGCACCTTAAATGTTAAGAGATAATTGCTAAGTGTTCATTGTGACTTTATACTTATGTTTACATTTTAATTATTTGACTTATTAAGTCTTATTTTAACTGAGGGGATTATGATCAGAGGAAGGTGAAGTTTAAAATTAAAATGTTTAAATGTAATATATTTTTCTCCTGGTTCTTATTTTAAATGGGTCATAAAAAATATCAATAATAATCGATATCGACCGATATGAAACACTGTGATCGTGATACAGTTTTCAGGCATCTCGCCCAGCCCTATAATGTATAGTACTATATTGTATAGAGTACTGTACTATACTGTGTACGCCCAGTTGTGATAGTATCCAAATACCTAGACACTGTTTGTGAAGTGAAGTGAATGACTTATGCACTTACTAAAACTGATCCCATCACATGGCTTTTACAGACAATACAGAAACGTACCTGAAACAGAATACAGTATAGTATGTGAGTGAGAGTGTTTGCCTGTGTGTGTGTGTGTGTGTGCATGAGTGTGTGTGTGAGTGAGTAAGCTCCGTCCCCCTTTTCAGGATGAGTTGGCCAACCCCGGCACCGGAGCACAGTGACTGAAGTGTGATGTAACACCCAAAGTCAAAGCAGGCCCTATAAACAGAGCTGACCTCATTCAGCCTGACTTTCTCCAAACCAAACCGACTGAGTGAATCAATCAACCAGCGCTCAAGCCCACGTTCCTGGCCAGAATATCCTCACGATAAGTTTCCACATAAAGTAGCTGAAGCAGATCATGACAGCAGCTGCCATGGACGGTTGAAAACGATGATGATATATAGGATTTGTTATTGTAGCCTCCAGCCATTGTGTTATGTCAAGGCTGACCTTTAGGATTTTACGAGAGGAATATTCCTACTCGGAGGACGTTTACGGGTGTGAGGTTTATGCATTGGCGCATAGAGCTTATAGAGATGGACAGGAGAGCTCTAGAGAGATGAGATGAGATGAGACGAGAGGGACTGTATTAGGGCAAGTGAAGAACGTGCGTGTGTATGAAAGGAAGAGAGGCTACGGGGGTTGGAATGGAAAGGATACAGTTGGATGGCATCACTATGAAGTCTTTAGAGGAATATTTTTCCTTAATGGATGCCTTTGTGTGACTCGATTTGCTAGCAAAGCCTCATTTTGGATTCGGCTCATGACTTTGACAAAGAGGACAGAATCTGTTTGTGTGTGCGTGTGTATGCGAGTGTGTGTGTGTGTGTGTGTGTGGGTGCGCGAGTGTGTCTGCATGGCACGGCTGTACTCTGTCTTTCTGCTGCATGAGGAAAATGTTAGATATCTCCAATATCTCCAATTTGGTTTGCGCTAATGGCCCTAGCAAAACTCATCTTTGAACACTAATTATTCATCAGTGGTTAAAAAAAAAAAAAAGCATGAAAAAAAAAGAAAAAGAAAAAGATTTCTCGCCAAGTTATTCATCTCTTAGCAGAACTCACTCTGCAGCTGCTCAGCCTTAGAAAAGTGCTATTAATGATCAAAACCAATGTTAATAATATGTTAATAATATGATTTTACACTAACGGTATAAATCAAAGTAAAAAAAAAAAAAATTATGAACGGTTGTGTCCAGACTGCTTAAAGTTAAACCGGGTCTCGGAATATATATGGGTCTTTTTGCACGAGGGTCGTTCAAGTCAAACCGGGACTTGTGATGAAATTTCTCGCGCATGAAGCCGTAAAACATTAACGATGAGACTCTTAGTCGCGAATGGTGCAAACGTTTCATGGAAGGTCTGTGAATGACGATCCCAGCTCAGGTGGCTCAGAGACCACTGCATTCGTTCCCATGAACAATCAGCGAATGGAACGCCTCATCTTTGAAAATCTATGGATAACCTGTCACGGAGTCATTCACCAATATCACTTGCACATTACAGAACCTCTGCTGAAAGTTATTATCAAATCCCCGTATAGTCCTCACATCGCTCCATGTCATTTCCACATGTTTGGAGTTCCTGGGAGGCCAGCGTTTCTGATCATTTAGAAAACTTTCTACCTTGATGATATCCAAGGATGTCTTGGGATAAGTGGATTAGTGTAGCTGGAGATTATCCAGAGAAATAAAGGGAGTTCTCATAACCGTGTTCTGTTATTCTGCACAATCAAAAGTCCTGGTTTGAATTGAATGCTCAGCTTATATTATACAGGAGCAAGGAAGATCTTTATACAACAGCACTGTCGAGTTCTCACATCCGATGCAGTAAACTTGTTAATGATGACAAACATACTGTATTTCTTGTCTGCTTTGTTGTTCTACAAGCCACAGCTGGACTGCGTTATGCAATAAAATGGTTTTAAAATATTCCTCAGACATAACACGGATCGATTTCCAATCAGAAAAACCCGTCCGCCGAAGGCTATCGCGCTCAAATAAGTTCATATGCTCAGTAAATTTTAATAACATTAATAGCTTTTGATCGTTCTAACAGCTCATGTTGAAATCCTGTTGCTTGTTGCTGCAATACAAGCTGGCCTGGGAGGCTCCGAGATTTCTAATTCGGGCTTGAAGGATGACTGTTAGCGCCGAGCGGTCATGGTGGGAGTGATGAAGAGAAAGTACTGCGTGCTCGGAAAGTTTCCCTCGACGTTGAGGAGTTCGGAATAGCTCTCGGGCTGTGGGAGCGATGCTAATTTGGCCCAGTAAATGTTTCTTGCCTGCATATGCGTATTTAGTGCACTGCCATGTTCTGTTAATATAATATTCAGCATTATATTATAGAGTGATTCATACAGTAAGAGCTGCCTTATCAACAGTAATTACTCTGGGCCTAATGAGATATTTCCCCCTATGAGGTTTTTTCTTTTCTTTTTTAGCTAATAGTTGCCACCAGCTCATCAATACCTTTATAGGCTTTAATGCCTTTTTTCACCCAGAAGCAGGCAGATGTTCTGAAGAAAACATAAAAAAAGGCTGCTTTTCAGCTGCTTGTCAACGTAATGACATTCCCAAGAATTCATTCAGGAGATGGATTCCGGCGATCAGTCGGCTATTTGGTGGTGATCTTGCACTCGGGCGCACAGGTCGCCCCATTAACTCGACCATTTTGGGCAAATCAAGGTCCAGCTGAAAGGAAGAGAAAAGAGGCAGAAAGACAGCCAGACATACCTTCAGATCCATTGTTCCTATCGGCGTCAGAGTTTCCACGGCCGCTCTCTGGGTTGCCTGGCAACAGGGTAGCAAAGATTGACAGATGGTCCTCATCGGAAGCCGTGGGAGAGATGACTCCTCTTTCTGTCAGGCTTTGAGGAGACGACATGGGAAGATCAGGGATCACGGTTGTCTCGGTCCTTTCTTCGCTTTCAGAACCACCAGAAGTGGTAGAGACAAACGCCGTGGTTGTTTTTGGGTCAGGTTGGCTTGCCGCGGTCCTGGGTTCATACTCGAGCTCTCCCCGTGCCTCGGCAGCCGTTATGTCTTCCACTTGATGTGTGGTCGAAGCTTGGGTACCTCTGACGATCGCATACATACTGGTTAGGACTTGCCCTGTCGTTAAGGTTTTGGTGGTACTTTCTGACAGGTCCACATCCCCCCAGGAGCTTCCTTCTTCCTCTGTCTTTCTGTCCTCTCCAAATCCCTCTTGTGGTAGCGCAATATTCTTCTCGTTGACATCTTCATCTTCCTTGACTGAGAGTACTGAGGGCACAGCTTCCTTCTCCATGTCAGGGGTCAAGCTTCCAAGCTGGAGAACCTCGGTCACCACTGACCAATCTGCTGCGGCTGTGGTCATGCTTTGGTCCAGATCTTCTCGGGTGGTCTCGACTGGGAGAACTGATGTGGCTTCCGTGTTCTCGAGTTGAGAGGAAACTGTCGTTTTACCTAAAGTTGGGGAAAATTGGTTGAGCCATGAAAGTGACCACCATGACTTCAGTCCTGCAGAGGGGAAAAAAAAACAAGCAAACAACTATTAATCTTTACCAAATACCTTGCACCAGAACTATCATTATGCTTGCACCTACGCCAAGTCCATAGCTGGAAAGACATCAGTTAAAACAGAGGACACTTCAAGAAGTCATCAACTATGTTAGTAATTAGCATGCATATGCACCGTCTTTCTGCACCGTCCTTTTTCTCTAGAGTTTCACCGGGAAGACCGTCTTGAAAAATGTGCGCCAGACGGATACATCGCGTAATCGCTTGTCAAATCCCTCGACTTTATTTATTCAGGCAGAGACATCAGGCGCTGTGGGCTGTTTGAGTCTAGTCTCCGTGGGTGCGCATGTATCTAATACCTTTGTGTGCATAGATGTGTGTTTGTGCTTCATAAGAATAAGTCAATAAAATATTTAATAATCCAATTGACCGTTCGCTAAAGGATAAACAAGTACACTAAAACATGGTACAAGTGTCTCACTTACTGTAGGTGAAAAAAAAAATTCAGACAGGATCATATAACGCAATTTTTTTCATAATACTGAATTATACATAATAATTCAGTATTATATAATATCATAATATACATTTGTTGAATACAATTTCATGCCCAGTGTCTGTAACTTTGGGAGTAGTATTTATGTAGTGTCCATAACTTGAGGGAATTCAAATCTTTCAATGTTCTTAATTGTCATTCAGCTGAAACAAGACTGATTGATATTTCACATAAAAAACAAACAAAAAAAAAATAGAAGGTATTATTCTAAAATGCTAAATTTTTAAGATATTGAATTTCACATGGTTACAGACACTACAGATTTTTTGCTTTTTAAGCTTTTACCAAAAAACAGTTTTTTACAGGTTGTATGCTTCTAATCATATGCTTCTAATCATATGCTTCTACATCGATTTTAGTAATCAATACTCATAAAAAAATATGAATAATTTGCATTTTAAAATAATTACGTATAGTTTGAAGCCAGACAGGATATAATATTTAAAGAAATATTAAATGATCTCTCCAAACGGTTGCATAAACATCAGAAGTAGCTTCTTTGGCACACACTTTTTTCTGTATTATATGTATAACATTAAAATTATGATTCAAATAGATTAAGGAGGATTGATTTATTTTGCTTAATATACAGTAATAGCTGACGTTTTCCAATAGTCGCCCACAATGTCGATGAAATGGATGAAAGTAAATCAATCTTGACCTTTCCGCTCCCTTCGAGTTTCAGCCCTGCAAAAAAGCTGTATAAATAGTATATATACTGTATATAAGTCAGAACATTCGATTATTTCTACCGCACTACTTCTTGTTCCATATGACTGGAACACATTAGCAACCAGCCTTTAAATCAAGCACTTAAATCATTCAATTATTACTCCCATTTGCGACTAATCATTGCAGCGCCCTGCCTTCAATTAGCGGGTTTATAAATTAAACACGCATTACACAAGGAGACGTCCTTGCCAGCATGCGGAGCGGAATTTGTTTGCAAGCTCCCTTGCGCTGCAGATTTGAAGCAATTAAATCTAATTGATATCCATTCACCAGGCAGGTCAATATTTCAACAACGGCATTAATTGAGGATTCAATCGGTTGGCCTAAGGAAAATGAATGCCTTTGAAATACTGAAATATTAACTTTTAATACAGATGGCCTTTTATTTGTAAGCAAACAGACGCCTCTGAACAGCAACGTCTGTAATCTACTTATGAGGAAAGCGGAGGGTGTATTTCATGTTTCTTAGCCAACGTTCTGAATCTCACCGAGAGAGAATAAGCGCTCACATCCATTATTGAAATTGACTTCAATAATGTACATGACATGACTGGCTTTCCATCGCCCGTTAAACATTGATGGTTGGAGCTTGAGCCAAGTCTGGTACTGTACATGCTCTAATTACCTGAGAGGAAAGAAATCCGAACCTGCAGTACATACTGGAGTAGAACTTGGAAAGCTCGGACTGTCTCGTTTAACACCAAGGTCTGGCTGGGTAATGAAGTCAACTTGGTGTAGAGGTCATCAAACCAAACTCCGACCTGCACTCACAAACTCAAACCCACTGAAGGATTCAAGGCCATTTTTACAGTAGGTTTTAATTGTATAATGCCTTTAACAATGCACAATATAGCACAATATACAATATTATATATAGATATTTTCATTTCATATTTGTTCATATTTTCATATTCTGCTTTTAATTCTATGTCTGATATATATCCTTCTTTTATACCTATACGTTTTATATCAAATGTCCCCACTATGGGATGAATAAAGGTATATCTCCTTCTTCCTTTTCTATATTTATTCATTTTATTTTATTCTATTTTATGATTATTTTTAATTTTTACTGGAACTCACTGAGAATTTCATTATATAGGGGAACATGTTTCTTTACTGTGCATATGACAATGAAACTTAATGGAATGTACTGGATCAAGTGTTTTTTTGTTTGTTTGTTTTTTGCTACAGTACTCTAAAATAATAATAATAATAATAATAATAATAATAATAATAATAATAATAATAATCAAAGCCATAGTATTAAATGAAACCTAAACGGCATTATCACTGTTCTTTTCAGGTTTAAAGGCATGAATTTATTTTTGGGTGGTATAGTGGTAAGCACTGTAGCCTCACACCTCCTGGGTCGAGGGTTCGAGTTTGCTTGATGGGTTTCCTCCAACAGTCCAAAGACATGCAATTTAGGCTAATTGGCGTTCCCAAATTGCCCGTTGTGTATGAATGAAAGGGATTGACACACCTTATCCGGGGTGCAATCCGCATCATACACTCCTGGGATTGGCTCCAGGCCCCCCCCCCGTGACCCTATACAGCATGAGCGCTATAGAAAATGAAAGAATGAATGAAAAACCTAAGAAAAGCTGGTAACCTCAGAAGCATGATCTACAGGTCATTTGCTCACTCTGAAGAAAGAGTCTAAATGACTGTAGTAGTCGAGGAACCGATCTCCGAATACTCTCCCAACATAAACACTAACGTAACTTTTGGCCTCAGGTCACTATCTCCGAGCGCCTCCCATGGTGACTCACTAAAGAAGTCAGCTCGGGCACAAATCAAAGCAAACCTATAAAAGCATCTAACTGCAGGATACAAGGTCTTTCTTTTACGGCTTCTGGCCTGGATCTGGTCTGGAAGTGGAACAGGCTTGCAGGGAGCACTGACTTTGCTTAGTTTGCTCTGGAGAACAGAGCTCAGGCACTGGGTTTAATTTGAAGTAGCAGAACTGACAGGGAAACATCCATTACAAAAACCTAGGCTGGCCCAGACTTCATGCTGCACCATTTCTCTCTTTTTTTTTTTATTTCTCCCTGGGGCACAAACTCATATTTATCCAGCACACTGTTCTATCCTCTCTCAAAATCTCATGCAGTCTTTCAGATGAAACGGTTTAAACGGTGATGAGTGAGAAAACAAACACCACCACTCTTAATGTCAATGAACTTAAATCTGTATTTAATGCAGCCTGATCGGGCTCACCTTTCATTACAAAAAAAAAAAAACAAAAAAACAAACAAAAGAGTGAGACAGTAATAACCGTTAATTATGAATATACACTGGTACAAGATTAATATCCACTGCTTTTTAACTTTTGCCATATCTGGGTATAGGAACATTCATGCCGAAAGGCACTGTTGTGTTAAAAAGCTAAACAAAACAGTAATTATTTAGTATCTCCTGGTGTGTCTGTTGGTGAACATTTCCAAAAAAAAAAAAAAAAAATCTCTGCAATTACGCCGGAATATGTTGCCACAGTGCCTGGCAGTTTTCAGGATTTTCTTCAGGAACGTCCAATCTTTCTATACCTCTTGATATAAATAAGGTTCATTTCTGTGCAGAAAGCTTGCCATTTATCAGTTACTGATATTTTAATCCGGTCCACATTTTAGATTGTCATGGATCATCATTTATTATGAGAGCTGATGAGAAAATGCATGGCTGCAATTAGTAATGTCTTAATGAGTGCGCTTTCGAACTTCAGAAACGACAAGGTTTGTAATCTATCTAAAAAACATTAGGTGTAACAGCCAGAGTTAACCAATGGAAGAAAAAAAATGGGTTTATGATCTTCGGCTGTCTCATAAAATGTAATTACTCTATAACACATAAATTAAGCTCTTTAAATGGGATATATTGCATCTAACAGGGTCTGAATCTAGCAACGTACAGTAAGTGCAATAAGTCTGGAACTCAGAAAGATTCGTTTTAACTTGTAACTAGTGCTTGGAAAGCATCAAGGTTGAATGGTTTCTCAGTACATGATCAGATTGCTTCTGCTGGCCTCTCAGAAACTCCTTTAATTAGCCAAACCTGTGGAAACGGCTTGGAGTGAGGTCAGGACTATACAGGGGATGTGGCGATACTGTAACTCCCAGCCCTGTTCCTGTAATGTGCATGAATGTGTGTACACTTATCACAGAGAGATACTGTACATCCCTTCTGCAAGCTGGCAACAAGTTATCCGTAGATAACAGCAACGACAGCAATGGGCTCTACACTCAACTCAACTTGTCATTCCTGGATGTATGGACTTCTTTAAAACCATTTGAAGCGTCTCATCAGCATATTGTGCGTGAAGACTTCTGTAAATATCAATCGGTTTTAAGCCTTCATTCATGAGAAATGTCACCATAAGTCTCGGTTTGACTTGAACACATGCTCATACTAGTATGAAGACGTACATTCTTAACTGCTGTATTGGTTACATAGGACCAGATATGTAAATTTACAAAATCAACAGGTAACTTAGGCTAAATATAACAAAATATATTTGGCATTATGTACAGTACATTAATGGATGGTCCTACCATTGGTCTTTAATGGCCACCATTGGCCTCCGTGGTCGCTAGTTGGACTATAAAGGTTCCTAAATAGATGGACGGATATTAATGGATACGTTTCTGTAATGTATCCTCTGAAGATTTCATTACAAATCCGATCAACACTAATAATCCTGTGCTGCAGTTTAAACCTCTACAGCTCTACCTCAATGATCTTGGACCCACAGCCTACGAGGCTGTAAATCAGGAGAGAGATATTCAGTGTATTGTGCATGTTGACACAATGACCATTCCTCAAACTGGGGAATTAATTACCAGTGTGTAGCTGAATGGATCAGGTTAGGACCAAGAGTCTGATTTACATCTCACAGCCATTACTCAACTCCCGGGTCAGCCTGTATACCACATTAGCTGCTTGCTTCCACTCTGCACCTCTTGGCGAACCAACTAAATGCTATTACGGCATCACAATGCATACACGGATCCCTTTGATGCCTCGAATATAAAATATTCGACAGTTAGTTCTGACCGGGTAATGTGATTGGACGAGAGGCTTTCAACGAGTGTTGATAATAGAGCATAACAGCACTGACTAACCATAGCCAGGTCCATACATTTTGAAACAATGACAAGTTTTTCAGCTCTGTACAGTACACTGAACTTGAAACGAAACACTCACAATGTAAGCAAACTCAAGTTTCAGCTTAATTCACTGGGCTTGACAAATGTTTTCATATACACACACACAAATCATGAATAATGGAACAAATGGTTGACAGCTAGTTTCATGGCCAGGTGTAGCCTGGTCCCTCGCTACTCCATGACTAGCCGAGCAGATAAAAAGCCTGGAGGTGGTTCTGAGTGTTACATTTGCATTTGGTAGCTTTTCACTCAATTTCTCAGCATGAGGGCCAAAGAGGTGTCTATACAAGTGAAGGTGGCCATCATCAGGAGGAAAAAACTAAATAAAGCCATCAGAGAGATAGCAAAACCATTGGGAATGACCAATACAACAGTTTGGAACATTTGTATAAAGAAGGAATTAACTGGCAAGCTAAGCAACTGGAAAACACCTGGAAGACAACAGTAGATAACTGAAGGGTAGAATTCTGTCCATGGTGAAGAAGAACCCTTTCACAACATCTCGCCAAGTCAGGAGCACTCTAGGCATGTCTACAGTCAAGAGACGGCTTGATGAAGTAAACACGCTTCAGAACAAAGTGCAAAAGAACTCAAGAAATGCTCAAAAATAGAAATATTAGATTTGACTTTGCCAGAAAATTATGGAGTATTGAGAAAGAAAGGAACACCTCATGATCCAAAGCATACCACATCATCTGCAAAACACGATGGAGGCAGTGTTATAGCATGAGCATGTCAGGCTGCCAATGAAACCTGGTCACTTCTGCATGACTTTGGACTGTTTTTTTTTTTTGGGACAAGCACGGGGAGAACATGCAAACAGAGCCGGGAATCGAGCCTTGCCGGGAATCAAACCCAGACCCTGGAGGTGCAAGGCGTCAGTGCTAACCACTACAACACCGTGCCGCCTTGCTGATAATCAACTTGACTATATTATTTTTGTTTCTAAATGGCTTTGATTTCCCTCAATATTAAGCGTTAAGCCACATTGACCCTAACCAGGCAGTTACTAAGGATGAATGAACAAACAATATTGATGCATATCAGTGACTGAATCATTCACGTTAATAAACATGGACTTTCTTTGTACTGCAACCATCATATTCAACCTCTCGCTCTTGCCCACTTGCTTCATATCTCACCACTCGCCCAAATTAATAAGTAATAACCTCTGCCTTGTATCACGTTTTTATAGAGATCCCCATCTTTACATCTGGAGCTCTCGAAACATAACAAGCTACAAAATAATAATGAGAGTGCATCTTCTGTTCTTATCTGTATAGAACGCATTAGTTGTTTATTCCGAATAATGTATTCGTGCTCAGTTTCATCCTGAGTACCCATGTGTTCTTTTGCTCATGACAGGATCTTCACAACCAACTGTCTCCATAAAAAGTGAGAGACTCTGTGTTTATAAAGAAAAACAAAGGGAAGAGCGACAGAAGAAAAAAAAGATGCAACTTCAGAAACAGGTCTTTGAAAACAGGTCTAAAGGATGCTTTAAGAGAAAAAAGGTGAGGAAGTCTGCACCAAGCAAAAGCGAGCAGGTTTTTGGCGCTTACTGATATGGACCACTGGCTTAAAGACAGATACAGTACAGCTTTATGAATCCTCTGTAAAGATAACAAATTGAAAGCTTTATTTATCCTAACAATTTAACAGTGTTAAATACTTGATCGTTCTTACCGGAGGCTGGAAAAGTGGTAGACTTTATGCTTGAAGACTCTTCCAGGACCGTAGTGCTTATCACACCCGGCACTGTGGTAAGAGGACTTGGACTGGTGTCCTTCTCCTCCTCCTCCTCCTCCTCCTCCTCACTTGTTCCTCTCAGGTAGGTCCAGGGTTTCCACAAGGAGCTCATGATGTTCCTGAAGGAGTCGTGGTCCTGAGTCGTAGTTGGTGATGGCAAGGGCATGGTTGTAACCTCATTGCTTTCATCTTCCTCTTTCGACTTCGCAGTGGTGATGTCAGATCGTGGGGTAGAAACGTCCGGCCAGGTACTCGGTGGGAAATCCGACGGGTTACTCCAGTCCAGGGAGCCGTCCTCTACACAGAGACGTGCCGTGATATAATCATCAGACAGGGTTTCGGTGAGCATGATGTCCACAGTGTCCTGGCCGGACCAGATTAAGGGCTGGGGGATAGGTGACTCGGTAGAGGACCGTTGTGTTTCTGGAATGCATTAAGATAAAGAGATTGATGAAAAGAGATCAAAAGCAAGCATCCTCATCATGTTGGATGTAAGATTTGGGTATGGATTTCAGAGGCAAGTAATACAAAATCGATCAGAATTCAGGACTTTTGTCCCCAAAAAAACAAAGGATGCGTAAATTCCAATTCATCACTGGTGTAATGAAAGTTCATTTTAGCCTTTTACTCGTGACACAAATTCTTCGCATATCCCAGCTTTGTTAAGGGGTCGAACAGTGGCTACCTGGCAGGGCTAAGGCTTGAACCGCCGTCTTTCTGATCAGTAACTCTGAGCGCTAACACTGAGCCACCACTGCCCCTAAAGCAGTGGTGTGAAATTTGGGTTGTAATGAGGATGGTTGTCTGTTCAATATTATCATGGAAATGGGGGGGGGGGGAGCGTAGCATTTTAGCGCATAACACCGGGCCTGTGTATGGGGGCGTAGGGATAAGGACTTGACCATGGACCCAACACTGTTGACCCAGCAATGGCGGGGCTCAAAAACTGAACTCCTATCAGCAACCGAGAGCCTCAACCAGCTGTGCCACCACTGCCACATTACATTACACAATTATAGAGTGCTGGTTCTTCAGCATAATGGTGCTTAATGGTGTGTGCTTCATTGTACACTGCAATTCTACATCCCATAGACAAAAACAGTGCCCCAGACAAATATGCTAGGTAGCTAGCGCAATCGCAAGGCCACGTTAAAGAGAAAATACCTTTCTGATATGACAGTCAGGACATTATTCAATGCTAGCAAGCTATCAGGCTAACAAGGCTAGGCAAAGGCAACTTGTTTTTAAAGTTTTTGAAAAGACTTTCGAGTGTTTCTTGGCGTACTTCTTCTTTCGAGTTTGATGCTGTCGGATGTGTCGAGTGCGAAATGCGCGTTCGAAACTTCCTACTAGCTAATTTATCTGACAGCCCTGACGCTATGAATTGCCGTTACAGGTTTTCAAGAGTGACTCATGGCACATCAGAAAAGAAATAAAGATTTCATTCACTTTTGAACAAAAAGACAAAAGAAAGAAATACATGGTCTGAGGCTCATGCTGCTCACTTTTAGCACGCACTGAAAATTTCCATTTAAATATTTGAGCGATTTGGAATTATTTGTATTTTAATATGTAGATTAACTGACAGAACATTGAACAACACAGCTGTAAATGTGTAGTCATGGCAAAATCAATCACATTTATTCATTTATTGTCTGTACTGTTTAACCTGTACATTGTCGCAGAGGGCATGGAGGCTCTCCCAAAAGACAAGCTAGGGTAAACTCTGGACAGGGTGCCAATCCATCACGGGGCACAAGCATGCGCACACTGTGGGCGATTTGGGACCTGGAGGAACACCAACTCCACGCACAGAGAACCAAGGCGGGAATCGAACCCCTCGACCCTGAAAGTGCCAGCCTAAAGCGCTAACCACTACGCCCCGTGCCCCTGTGCCGCCCTGCATAAAAAAATGTTTCGACAAAATATCTATAAAAGAAGAGTAAATAAATCTCTATTTTTGTAGCGCACAAGCACCCCGAGTCCGTGTGCTGGAGGCAACTCTCGGGCTCTACTCTTAGTTCATCCTCTATTAAATACATCAATAGTCTCAGGAGGGACTTCCTAATGTTGGTGAAATTCCCCTGTGGGTTCCTGGCTTGCAATGTATCAGATGGAGCCATTTTAAAAAAAGGATTCACAGATTCCCAAGCGTCCATTTCCTCCTTGTTTTCTCTGACAGAGTGTTTCACATTACCGACCACACTCCTGCTGCGATGTGTGCTAAAATATCACACACAAAGTGCCTCGGTGCACTCCATATAAAGGGCATCTATCAGTCTTTTTTTTTTTTTTTTTTTGCACAGGAGCCTGGCTCATTGTAACAACTCAGAACAGCTACAAGCATAAGAAAAAATGAGGAAAGTAAAGTATTTCGTTCAATAACTTTCAAATTCTGACTTATTTATTTTACATATGAAAGCACAATACTTTAGGACAATATGAATGATAAGTTGAATAAAATATAATGGTTTAGAAAGGCTTAAGACAAATATCACTGAATAAAACATAACCCCATGACCACTTTTCTTTTAAGCTGCTTTCACTACTGAACACGGGTACGACTGCACTCTCCTCCACCTCCACATTAGTAATATTGTTCTATACCTGAGCACACCTGCGTCTCCGATATAGTACAGTACGTAGCAGTATGGACTAGAGTATGAAAGCACCCTTAAATTCAAAAGCATGTGTTACAATGCATGGAAGCACAATGGCTCAGTGGTTAGCGCTGTCATATTCAGCTCGCACCTTCAGGGTCCGTGTTCGAGGATTCAAGGATGTCAACGATTCCCCATTTGTGCTGTAGTTCAGTGTTGAGAAAAATATTAAATCACTGTTAGTACGAATATTTCTTAGATCTTAGTGTGGATACGAATTTAATCCGCTCCGAAGGTGAAGAATTTCGTCTTGCGAAGCGGCTTTTCCGATAGGAAATAATGTGAATGCAGATAATCCGTTCCAGCCACCCAAAAAATATTACCAATATTACCAATTTCCAACACTATAATCATATTTTTTTTGCGTAAAACACAATTAAAACATTTAGAAAAGAGATGTAAATTAATATAAATAGAATGAAATAACTAGACATTAAACCTCACTTAACTTTAATTGATGATTCCTCTTGGCAGCGCTGCTTTAAAAATGAAACTGACCTTGTCTGCCTTTTCTTCTTGCTACCGTCCTTGTTAACACTCTTGGGACCTATGGTGCTACGTCTCCACTAAACCTTGCACAAAATGCAACAACTTGCTTCGCTTGGCTTTCCACTGACCAAGCCAGTTTTAAACGCCTCCCGGACGTGTGCGCTCGTGTCTCGAAAATGCTTCGTCTGCGTGTCTTAAGTTCATACCACTGTATCCTATTTCATGCTTTATGATCCAGTTGTGTGAAATGATGCTTATGCCTGTGATTCCTCTGAACACCTGTATTTTGAACCGCTGAAAAAAATGGAGAGAACCAGCTGTGGATTATGGACTCGTACCTCTGTAGCAGTAGGCACTGAACGTAGCCGTCCCATTGGCAAGCTCTGTGGATGAATCAGTGTGGACCCCCGGGTCTCCGCTTCCACACTCAGGACGGGGTTTAATCACAGAGTACCTCGCACTACCATCTGCAAGCCACCCGGGTTCACAGTGCTCGAAGCCGGAGCGCCAGGCCAGGTGGAGCTGACCCACTGTGGCCAGCTGAGCGCCCAGGACAGCACACTGAGCCACGGCATCGACCAGGGTGAGATTCCCAGGAGGAGAGAGCGGGAAGACTTCACCTGGAGAGGCAGTAAAAATGCTTACTCATGCATCCTCATTATAAAAAAAGCATAATATTATTTGTGTTATTTTTACTTTGTTTTTTCTCCCCCCCTATATATAAAGTATTTTAAACTTGAGAGCCGTTCAAGTCAAACCAGGACTTTTGAAGTGTAAGAAGTGTCTTAATTTCTCCATATAATCCCCTGCTGCACTAATGCACTTATCACAGCGTTTCTCTAGTGCTTTCGCCGCAGCCATAATCGGACTGCCTGCTTCATGTTTGAAACACTGGCCTCCCAGGAACTCCTTTAATAGTCCAACCATGTGGAAATGACTGATTCGTGTTTGTGAACGATTCTGTGTACAGTTCCCACGGACAGATGCGGCTATTCCGCAAGACATTCAAGGATCAAGAGCTCCTTTCACTAAATGTTCCTGGGAATGATGGCAGTGGGCTCTGAGCTACCTCGGCCGGATCCTCATTCATAAAGGTTCGGCCTTCTTTGATACCGTTTGCACCATTCAAATGTTTTACTGCAACTAAGAGTCTCATCCCTTTCCTGCGCTTGAAGTCTCCTGTAAATGTCAGTCGCTTTTACACCTTCATTCACGATAAAAAAAAATTCCTAGTTTGACTTGAACGTCCTTTGTATTATACTGTATCATCTTTTCTTTTGCATCGCAGAATGACAAGTGAGATCTAAACTAAATTTAGTCTCCGAAAGCCAGATTACCACTAACACAATAAACGACGATAGCATAAGAGGATTAAACAACATCATACAGCTTCCCGTGTCTGTCATTTCACCTTGCATGGTGCTGGCGAAGCAGTAAACATCGAACAGCTCCGAGGCGTCTCGCTTCCCATAATTCCTCACCCCTCGTACGCTTTCGCTGTGTCCGTAGCAGCCCAGCTCTGGTTTTTGAATCGAGTACCTGCGAAGCAAAGAAGCTGAGCTAAGCGTGAAATCCTCCCAGCATTCGCCAGGATACCTCCCCTAGTATTATTATGCAAACGATGCAGGGCCGACATCGATGTCATTAATGAATAATTGCTCTGATCCGTCCTGTACAGCTGCCTGGGCTCAGGAGAGGAGAGCGGCGGCGTGTACGGCCATGCGTCAGATGCTCGGGGATCGCGCTGTTGCTAATGAGCAGTTCGAAATGGCTTGAGTACAAATAATAGTTGCATTCATTTTCAAATGTCAAAGGCGATGATGCGGAAATCAGTGCACGCATGCCATGAAGAAATAGAAAGGGTGCAAGGGTGTGTGGATTTACATAAGCATTGTTTATAGTTATATTTATTCTATAACGTTGGGAAAATACTTGTTTCTGATTGGCTGGAAGGTTCCGAGGTTTCATCGTCTATATCTTTATACAATATACAGGATCATGTGGACCCAGGAGACTTAGAGCATGAGGCGGGGTACACCCTGGACAGGGTGCCAATCCATCGGAAACCCACCAAGCACGGGGAGAACATGCAAACTCCCGAGAGAATCGAACCCGGACCATGGAGGTGCTTTGGACCGTTATTTTAAGCTTCACTGTAGATATTTAATCATTTATAGCAGCTCCTGAATAATATGCTGTAAGACTAAACATTAGGCCGAGAGTCTAAATTCAAATGTGCTGAAACGATATCAAAAGAAATGCCCTGAGCTAACAAAGGAATAAAACGGTTAAACAAATGTTAAAGGTCATCGTTTACTTCCCCTTTGAATCTCAGTAGTCCAGACACTTGGCTGGAGTTTCTGAACTGTTCGCTTCACAAATCCTGGTCCAATTTACCTTTATTTCACCCTGAAACTTGAAGCTGTGAACTTGCTCACTTTCATATGTTTTTTGTTTGTTTGTTTGTTTTAACGCTGAATATTTCTTTGAATATGAATCATTAGGGCTAACCTGATGGTCTGATCGCTGAGCCAGCCGACCGAGCACTCGTCCAGGCCTGAGTGGAAAGCGGCCCAGAGTTGCTCCGGAGATGCGACCTGAGCCGAGTTCTGCTCACAGGCACGCTCGGCATCCGTGAACGTCAGAGAGTAGGGCTTGGGTAATGCGCGGTAATGAAACACAACCCCTGAACACATCCATCATACACACGAACACACAGAGTCATGGAATGAATAAGAGCACAGAAACCTACTATGCAATATTTAATCCTGGCATACTGTATACAGGTATACACTGACTGGCCAAAATAATACATAAATATGTAAATAATAAGAATAATAATAACAATATTTGTTTAAATTGCCATTTCAGAAGGGTCAAATTATTGAGCTGCATCAAGCAAAGAAAACAACTAAGGAGATTTGAAATTACTGGAACTGGGTATGTTTTTTTTTCCGGATAGACAGTGCTATGGAAATATTAAAGCTTGACACTACAGTATGGGCCTTGAACAATGTATGAGCTTCATATATATATATATATATTTTTTTTTTTAACTTTGGAGATACAAAGACAAAAGCACATTTGTGTGTAATCATTGAGCACAAGGGCACACAGCAGCCCTAGTGAATACCTTAGATATTGTTGTGTGGTTATGTGTGTATGTGCGTGCGTGTGTGTGTGTGTGTGTGTATGTATATACACATAAAGAAAGAAAAGCGGGGTGCCTCTCTCTCACAGACGCTGAGCGAGTGTGTGTAACCGTGACGTCCTGCGCAGAAACAAACCTTTTCGCTTTTGCTCATCCGGATCCTCTCGTGTCTTGTTTTGACTGAATTTCCATCACAACAATGTACATTATTTCAGAAAACCCATTAACTGTTCGACTGGTAAAGCTTGCTTTAATATGAAATAAATTCCACAGCATTAATTAAACTGCTCAACGGGTAATTAACCAATTAATGACTCGGATGGCTTGGAAGAAAATGAGAATAAACCTACACTGAAATAAGCACTGCGGGGGGAGAAAGATGATATTATATAGACGGCATAAATCGATCATGATTAGTGAGTAATTAATTCAGCGCAGGTTTGAGGACTCATTAATGAGGCAGTATCTCCCCGGCATCCTTCAGCATCCTGAATTAAAGGCAGACCTTTGGGGTCGCTTATCGACTCCTGTTCCTCTGGAGTTCTGTAATTGATGGCCCATGCACAGAGCTCCTGGCAGATAGCTAGTTAAGATCGGTCAAAGTTCGTAAGTAAGGACGGCTGGAGTAAGAAGTCAGATTTAATCACATTAGAAGCGGTTGGCTGAATTGAAAGGCGCTGTTTATAATAATTGCTATAATATCGGATTGCACTTTATTCCGTCTGTTCCATTAGTATTGTTTGATTACACATTTTTTTTTAAAGGACACAAAGAATATGAGTTCCTCTGAAGTCCATTAATATAAACGCAGCCTTGGATTGAATATAGGTCTAAAGGCTGCCGATGATGAATGAAACAGTCTGTGGTGAGAAGTTACTATAGAGCTGCTCTTCCTTCTCAGTGAATTACAAATATTCTTTCTATTCTCCAGTATGTCAGCTGGGACTCATGTAGTGTATACTGACGAGTGTGTGATAGTGAAAAACTCTGTATAACTGCGAGGTGTAGTTGTACTGTATATACCTCCACTTTTATACTGTATATAAATATATGTTTCCAATGAATCAGGGTAATTAGGATGCTTTAGAACAGCTTGGACTATTAGGAATGGTATAGAACTTTGGATTTTCCCGTAGACTGTGACAGTTTCAAAAGGTATGAATAATTATGAAATATTATTATTCCCACAATGTACATAGTCCATAGTCTTAATATCTTTTTCAGAGAAACCTGTGTCATTTGCGGTCAAAAAAAAAGAAAAAGAAAAAAGAATAATTTGGTACGTGACTGCAGTACTGTGCTAAAGTCTTTGGCGCCATATTATCTGTAGTACAAATTCTGTTATATAAGTTTATTATGTCTGCATTATTATGTACAAGACCATTCCCTACAAAGATGCACTAAAATGAATAAATAAATAACATTACAGAAGAATATTTGCATGCCTTTCAAGAAAGCGACATAATGTATTACATGACAGATCAGTTTTCAGATGGGAAAAAAAAACAATCAATAATGTAGACTCATATTCTCCAGCATGCTCAGTAAAACCTAACAGCTGTTTTACTTAGAATACTGCACACATCTGTATCGAACACTGCCACATATGTTCAAGCAAAGAGTTTCCACACCAAATATTGACCGTTTATTGTTTATGTTATTACTTAGTGCTTTTTATACAAGTTTCTTTAAATGTACAGTAGAAATGTTTTGCAAAAAGATCATTTTGTTTGAATGTTCCTAAGACTTTTGCACAGTACTGTAAATAAAACAGCTGTATTTTTCAATACACTTTGTCCATCTGTCAACAAGCCTTCATATTCTCTCATTACAATATGTCTCAGGCTGAGCTCCGAGCCACGGATGCACCGCTGTGCGGACGTCTATCCCCATGCAAGATCAAAGCACTCTTGGATAACAGTTGAACCTTTTGTTGAATTGTTGAACCTTTTTTCTGATAATGTGAAATAATGAAAATACCAGCCCTTGAGAATCCCAGAAAACTGTAAGCATTGATGAACTTTCCAGCTGATGGCTAACTTTTGAACTTTTTCTCAGTTAGCGATTGACCGTACTCTGCCGTTTACTCTCAGGATCGTAGTGATGAATCCGTGTCTCGTCACCAGTAATGATTCTCTTTAAGAAACTTTCACCTTCCTTAGAGTATCGGTCCAAATTTGGTTTGCAGATATCTAAACGCTTCTGTTTATGCTCTTCCGTGAGCTGTTTCAGCACCAGGTACACCCTCAGACCAGAAAAAACATAAGGAATCACTGCATGCTGCTCTTCTTTCGTGCAAATCACAAGAGGAGTGTCCATTTTTTCTTGCACTGCAGTTACAAATGAACACATTCACACTTGCATAGCAGTGGCTGGGGAGACGGTAGCATTGAACGGAACGCGCTGATAAGACCGGATAAGTATGGACTCTTCAGACTCTACAGATCTTCAGGCAGACATAATAATACCAATGAGCAGACTACTGTTATCCATAAGGAGGTCTTTTAGGAGAAATCTTCTACCCTCTCAAATCAGGCCTGGCACATGTCATGATGAAAGAACACTTAACATACAAGCCATGATTTATCATCGTGTCATCATGTCATAGCAGAGAAGCCAAATCCATGCACATCTTCCAACTGTATGTGGATCAGAAAACCAACTAATTACCACTGCTTCTACTCAATAGTGGAGATTGAGGTACTGTACAACCTTGCTGAGCACCATAACTAGGTAAGGGGGTATATTCCGTAAGGGGGTATATTCCGGGACTATTCCGAAGGCAAGGGTCCAGCGGTAGGGTAACGATTAGGCTTAAAAACAGCACACACAACATGAATCTATTAATTAAAACCTAAAAGTCTGAGCCCCTTGCCAGGAAGTGTTCATACATTAAAGATAAACTACAACTAGATAACCATGAAGAGATGAGCTCGGTCATGCCATGTAATTCTGTCATACTTGTAACTATAACACCCCACGGTACAGCTGCAAATCCTTTCATCATGATGCAGAAGGAACATGCATTCATGAACCAGGCATCGTTTTGCACGAATTCCACTGTCCCCTGGAGACGCTCTTTCCTGTTCTTTCCACCACGGTCTGTTGTAGACAAGTCCAGATACGGCGTCTGAGAAGCGATGCTTTCTAAACTTTAATTTCAATCTGTTGTTGTCCACATATTTGCTAAAGAGTGTTATTTTGTACAATTGTTATCCAGGATAACAGCTGTCTAGAAGATGCTAAAACTGCTAAAGTAACTATCAAACTAATTCAATGGTTTACCCAGTTTCTGTAAATCTTACCTGTAACATCCAGAGTGACGGTGTCCTTCTCGTAAGTCCCCCCGATTGTAACGTGGCACACAAAGGTCCCCGAGTCGTTGGTGCGAAGCTCGGAGAGAGCCAGCGAGACGTTCAGGTTGTTTGAGTGATACCCGGGCAGACCGACCCGACCTTCGAACGCCCGATGGACACGAACGTCCTTATTCTCAAGTGAGAGCACGGTGGTCTCTGTGTCACCCTGTCGCCTGGTCCATCGCACATGCGGAGTCCCACCTTGGTCAGAGGACTCGAGTGGCAGGGAGTGGACGCAAGGAAGGAGGACGGAACCTGCGAGAGGCTCTTGCAAGGCGATGTGTGTTACTTTGCGCACGGTAAAGAGACGTCCTGCTTCGCTCAGACCTGCCACAGAGGAACAGAAAAAAAAGAACAATCAAAATTATAACAGAGTGTAGTGAAAGGTGCTCACCTTCTGTGAGCTTCTGTAATTAGTTTATATAATTAGCCTATTTTTAGACACTGTATGAGTTGTTTCTATAGAAACAATGATCAATTAGAAAGAGTACACTGCTGTCAGAACTTTTGCTGTAGAAAAGTAAGCAGCACCTTCTGACCAATCAGATTTGGGAATAAAATCTACACGGTGGTGTAGTGGTTAGCACTGTCGCCTTGCACCGCCAGGGTCTGGGTCGATCCCCAGCCAGGCTTGATTACCGTCTCTGTGTGCATGGAGTTTGCATGTTCTCCCCGTGCTTGGTGGGTTTCCTCCGGGTACTCCGGTTTCCTCCCACAGTCCAAAGACATGTAGGTTAGGCTAATTGACGTTCCCAAATTGCCCGTAGTGTGTGAATGAGTGAGTGTATGTGTGTGTGTCTGTGCCCTGCGATGGATTGGCACCCTGTCCAGGGTGTACCCTGCCATGTGCCCTAAGTCTCCTGGGATAGGCTCCAGGCCCCCCCGTGACCCTGAATACAGGATTAAGTGGTATAGATGATGAGTGAATGAGTGAGTGAGTTTTAGCAACAGTCTCACCCTTACCTTCCCTACCTCCAAATTTCCCATTAGCACCATATTACCCAGTAGCCACTACTGGACTACCTGGGGCAGGGGTACCTAAGTGGTTCAGCTGTTAGGCTACTGATCAGAAGGCCCCAGGTTCGAACCCAGGCACCACCCAGTTGCCACTGTCGGCCCTTGAGCAAGGCCCTTAACCCTCAGATGTAAACCAAGATAAAAATGTGGGTTGCTTGTAATGTTATCTAACTATTACCTCTCCTTCTTCTGTTTCTCTCTCTCTCTCTCTCTCTCTCGGTTGAGCTACACTTGCTGCTCCTAAGCAACCAGTGATCCAAACCCCATCTTCCCTCTGGACCTGTCTGACTCATCTTTAGATTGGAGATCTCGTCACATGGAGGTCCTGTGGTCTGCTTGGGATGCGTGTGGTACCCAGGGATGGTTCCACTTTACCACGAAGACAGTCCTGGCCTCGACTGATGCAGACAGCTGTTCTACAAAGACTTGTGACTGCAGTCGCTCGATAGTTCAGGACTGGAATTTCTACCTGAGCCTCCAATAACGAACTGGACTCCATATTGACTTAAAGACATCACCTGTTATGTTGAACTTCCAGCTGATCAATTTCCTGCTATCCGTTTTCACGCAAATGAGGAAGGGTGTCCTGTTGAGTCTGGTTCCTCTCAAGGTTTCTTTCTATTGCCATCTCAAGGAGTTTTTCCTTCCCAGCATTGCCCTCGGCTTGCCTACCGGGGACAATCTGATCACTTTACGTTTCCATCATTTTCTTCTGATTCCGTGCAACAATGTCCACTGTAATGTACTACACTAGACTCATTTTTTCCAGTTTTAAAGTGTTATTTTTACTTTCCAATCCCATGCATTTTTTTTCTCTTCCATTTTTTCCCCCTTTTACTATGCTCGTGTCTGATTCATCCTCCTGTTTCTCCTCTTGTTGTTCTCTGGGCTACATCATTTTGCAGTCAAGTGAAGTGAGGTGAAGTGGTGTGAATAATACGGCTGGTGGAGATTGCGATAATACCCCCCTCTCCAGTCCTGTGTACAGTAGTCATATTGTCAGGGAGTGCAAATCTGCCCACCGATATTGTTTTATAGTTGATGCAGTGCAAGTAGTATTACAGCGGATGATACTTTATGATGTGCAATATTTCATCCGGATGTACGTGCGTGTGTGTTTGTGTGTGTATGGGGGCGTGTTTGTGTGTGTGTGAGTGTGTGGCAGCTTGGAAAAACCATTAACATGGTGAAACTCTGACATCTTTTTTGTGTTTTGTAGTTGATTTCTCATCTTACTCCAGAAAACCCTTTGATGTTCTGTTAAACTTTTTGGTAGAGCTCATTCTGAGGCACCATATCGTATTGAAAAATGTGTTACTTAATCTTAACCTGATTGAGCCATCTCTACCATTCGGGTGAGGTATGCTAAGCCTTGTTTTGTGATTTTGTCCGATTTCTTTTGTCATTTCCATATTTTTATCTTGTCTGATCTCTTCTTGTCTCTTGTCCTCCTTCTCTTTTTTTTATTTTGGATCGCCTACTCTTTTCTTTTATTTCATTGTCTCTCCTCATTTTGTCTCTTATATTCTCTTCTCTCCTCACCTCATTCTATTCTCTGTCTCACCTCCCTCTTCTTGTCTTTTCTTTTTTTTTTTGCTGTTGACATATTTTATAAATGAAGTAAAATGTGAAATAAATGGACATTAAACGTCACTTAACCTTAATTTAGGATTTCTCTGGGCACCAGCTGCTTTAAAAATGAAACTGAAAGAAGCTCCATTTTCTTTTTTCTACCATCCTTGCTAACATTCTTGGGGGATCCAATGGTGCTATGTCTTCAAAATGGACATACACTCTCGGATGTACACACAACTTTCCGACATTCGGTTCGTTCGATTGTGAATTCCTTAGGTGAGACATTCAGGATGTTAAAGAATTTTAAAAAGTAAATACAGTAGACTGTGATGCACCGGTACTTACCCATGAAACCCCATTTGACCGAAATCTTAATCCTATTTCATAGTGCTATATTGTTATGCTTCCATTTCCACCCACATTTTAATTCATACCAGCTCCATAAAATGTTCACACCCATCACATCCTCTTTCACTGGTTTGCATGAGTCAAGCATAAAACCCCATAAATATCCATTCAAACACACACATTTGATCCTTATATAAGCTGTTTTACACTCACGATCTTTAGGAACGTTCAGGATGAACTGAAGAATGTGTTTGTAAAAAATCATTACCTGATTACCTCTAAAAGGTTGAGTGGACTTTAAGTTTCCACAAATGAAATACAAAATGATATGGTGAAGCATGGGGTGATGGGACGTCCCCATTGAAATGCATTATTCATACACGTATGTTAATGTCCTTCTTCCAGTCAAAAGTTTCTAATTCCGTAGTCTTTCCTGATTTTGTTTTCTTTCTCAATGGTAAAACAACAAACTCACTTTTATAAACTGCAAAAAATTTACATATGGGTACCAATAAAGTAACCTGAACCTGAAATTTTATATTAGACTTATCTAAAGTTACAATTTTGAAAACGGTAACTTACAAACACAACTCCATCCATTAGGAACCTCTGGGACGGTGGAGGCCAGTGATGATTATTATATTTATTTCCATATTTTACGACCTCCGGTCAACATTCACACACTGTGGACAATTTGGGAACACCGATTACCCTAATCTGCATGTCTCTGACCAGTGGGTGGAACCCGGAGAACCTGGAGGAAACCCACCCATGCTTGAACTCCTTGCACACAGACCATCGAGGCGGGAATCGAACCCGAACCCTGGAGGTGCAAGGCAACAGTATCAACCACTAATCCACCGTGTCTGTCACGTTTATGAGAAATATATTACATTTGAGGGACTATTACAGTACATTAAAGGCTGACCATTTGTATTACATTTACTGTACATGTACGCTGGCGGGGGCTACACACTCCTCTCATTGCCGGGTCTCGCACACGATGAAGTGATGGTGTGACTGACCTAAGGAAGTTATCTGTGAAAAATAGTTAAGGTAAAAATAATAATAATAAAAAAAGTTCATTTCTAAAGTGTGCACCAGCGTCTAGCTGAAGAACCAGGTGTGATGGCTGTTCTTATAGTGATGAGTTCATTCCAGTATTCTAATTAACCAAATAACAGAAAGAAAGAGAGAGAGAGAGAGAGAGAGCAAGAGAGAGAGAGTATTGTATCTGGTAATGAAACTGGGGTTACTGATTGATGTCAGCACCATTATACGCACTCGGCAGGAGACCGATGGCCTGATCATGGTGAGGGAGAGGGGAGTCTGTGGAAAGGGCAACACTTTGGTCACAGTCACATTAATCAGAGTTTTTCTGTGGCATGTGTTTGTACGTGTGGGGGGGGGGGGAGCATTTAATAAAGAGCTTCAGTACTACTATATGATTTTTGTTCACCTCTCTCACCTCGCAATGTGCCTAGGTCACGATTAGTGCTCCAAATGTAACCAGAGCCGATGTGATTATACCTTAAGAATACCTCTGAATTTATTCTTTTAAAATGGCAAGGCTATAGGGATTTAAACGGGTAAGGACACTGTTGCCAGGTAACTAGGATACAATGACACTAAACAAAAACTGCCTTATGATCCAGGTGTCACGGCGTGCACAGTGACAGGCGTGCATCTAAATAATTTTTTCCACCCCTCGCTCACTCCAAGGGCTCACTACGTACTGTAGGTGGCCTTCACGTCTGCAGGTGTGTGAAGGGGCGCCTACGTAGATCGGACATGGCTTGCGGAGGATAATTGGTAACGGTTCTCATGCTTGCTCCGCTCTATAAAAGCGAGACGGGAAGCTTAGCTCGGGGTCCAGAGTTCGGGATCGAGAGTGGCATGCGAGCCAAAGGCGAGTGGACCGAACAACACTGTTTAATCTCTGCCAAAGGACTGCACGAGCTGCCGTGGCACTTTTACGTTGGCGATCCAGAGGAAACAGGCAGTTGCATCCGACGTCAAGGCCATCTTTCCCAGCCGTAGTTTTTGTGGTCGCGACAGCTGACGTTGGCGTAGCATGTGACCACACATGCGAGAGCCGCGTCGAGGAGCCTGCAGAAGTTGCTGCCCATGCGAGCCCACTGTGCCACTCTGCCCGCCGCCATCACTCACCAGCCGAGTGTCCACCTGCCAGCTGGACACTGCCAATGGACCCGCACGTGCACACCTTGCCTCCACTTTTTTCCTTCCCAATTTATGCAAACTAGTACAATGTGCTGGATCAAGTGCTATTTTATAAGCGGGATGTTAAATTAAATGAAGGACAAGTGTTTATGTTTAAGGGGGTTGGTCTATAAGACATTTCGCAGTCACATGACTACATTGATGTCAATCACAACATTGGACGGTGGAGGTACAGTACAGTTACCCGACGTTACCCGGTTATAATGTATTTCAAATCCAAAAAAAGGAAAGTAACATGATGGCATGAGCTAAATCGAATGGGTATCTATTGGTATAAATTAATGTGTATTTACTGCAAATTAAATTCTTCTTTGCCCACAAAATACTCCCATGGCATTGTGCCAAAAAGTGAACAATCATACAGTACAATCATTTAACTGCCTCTAGGAACGTCTAGAGATGTAGTTACAGCTCCGAGCCTGGCAAGTTTCACACCAAGCGATTATATCATTATTTGGTTCTTCTGCCTTCTTTCCATGTCTTTTAGAAGGCTAAATTATCCACGCCTTGCCTATTAGTTTATCCCACTGCACAACAGGAGATAACCATGTTTGAACACAGGCCCAAATTACAAGAACAATCATGGGGAATTGGTAGACCTATTTGTTTTGCACTGGAAAAAATGATCTGAAGAGGGCAGCATGGCGGCTTAGTGGTCAGCACTGTCGCCTTGCACCTCCAGGTCCTGGGTTCGATTCCTGTGTCGGGTCTGTTTGAATGTTTCCCCCCGTGCTTGGTGGGGTTTCTCCGGTTTCATGCAGTTTAGGCTAATTGGCGTTTCCAAATTGCCCGTAGCATGTAAATGTTGACCAGAGGTTCTACCGCGGCTGAATAAAATGGGAATAAATACACTGGTCACCATTGGCCTCCACAGTCCCTGGTTGGACTACAGAGGTTCCCAAATGGATAGATGGATGGAAAGGTAAAAAGAGTCTCTTTTACTGTAGGGAAGTTGTTTTAAGTCCTTAATTTTTGTTTATTTCTTTATTAATCAAACCTAAAAAGAGCAATTATAAATCATAGCAAGCATATGTTGTTGTTGGTCTTTCAGCTGCTCCCTGTCGAGGGGTCGCCACAGGGGGTCATCTGATCCACACACAACTTGGCACAGGTCTTACATTGGATGTCCTTCCTGATGCAACCGTCCCATTTTATCCAGGACCAGGACTGCATCCAGTGGCTGGGATTTGGTTTGGGTGGGAATCGAACCTACAACTCAGCCACGAATGTCCCTTTACATAGCAAGCATGTATAAGGTTGGGAAATCCCGCCTTCTGCGTTATGATTGGTTATAAGATTCTCATTTATGACGGGTTAGGATAGTAGCACCGAGTCTAAGTCTAAAAACACTTTGATGTATAATATTAAGTCAGTGGAAGAAGCACGCAGAAGTACAGCAGTCGCTCAGGTTTTTAAAACGAGTTCTCGCAAACCCTTTGGAGTAAAAGGACTGAGGGTGTGTTTAGACGTGACATGTGTGGTTAGATTTAAATGAACTCAGGTGCAGTTGTTCTGACATTGTTCATTTTACCAAAGAAGCAAACCAAAAACCCTCGAAGAGGCGGGTCTCGGTCCGCTTCCAAACGAACTCTGGTGCGATAATGTGAACGCACCACGGACCAAAGATGCGTAAAATGAACCGAGTCCGCTTTGCTAGCATTATCTGATAATGATATCTGTACCGGGGAACTTCTGGTCACTGGTCCATTTTGTATCTGTGAAATCTGATGTACTGTAGAAAAGGCATCGTTTGGACAGGCAGGGAGTGAGGAAAAATTCCTAGCTACGTTAGCAGGGACGAGGATTTGAAAGCTGGCGAGATTTTTAAAAAATGAAATACCATCATTAATAAACCATAAATTTACCAGTGCCAAATGAAACTATAAATTTAATGAGCGTTCACTATGGGCACATACTGTAGTCCGTACGGTCTGATGAAATGTCATGTGTTTTTGAGCGCTCGTTATTGAACGCAGCCCTGCTGTAACTGTCACTCGTGTGCTCTCGTCCCAGGCAGGAGTGGAGAGAGTCTTTCAAACGATTAAAGATTGCTGCTTGCCTTTTATTTATCTTATTTATTTTATTTATTTGTCTCCAGTAGCGACTGTCTGGATGAAAGCTAGTCGCAGGATAGAAACATTAGGCGCGCTGGCGGCCGTTTTATTCGTCACGCGGATGGGGAATTTAATTTCTATGTATAACGTTGCATTTTAGATACTCTTTATATAATATATACTGTACATATATATATATTATATATATAAAATCCACATGCGCTCAGTCGTGTCTTTTGGTCCGATGTTGAAGATCCTTTTCCCCCCTTTATTTTCACATTTCCTTCCTTCTCTGTGCCTTCAGGGGCTCTGTGCAAACCAAACACTGAATATGTATAACTTTTCCTGTGTGAATATTCAGAAATAAGTTGCCAGCGCAACAACAGCATCTCTTTAATACCCCACAAGAGTCACATTCAGACAAAACACCGTTCCCGCCTCTCGCGTTCACTCTTTCTGTCTTTCGAGGCAAACTTTAATCATACAGAATAAGAACCTGCGCGTAGGCACATAGACAAACCTGACGCTGAGGTCTTATCTGGACGCGCTACCTTTCCGTCCATCTGTGCCGTGAGCGCAAAAACCTAAACCCCTCCCTGTTTAACACGACCGGACTTAAGGACAACGAGGGGACGGAAAAAAAAAAAAATTCAGAGTCTCTGAATAATAGATATAAGGCGTGTTAACCTCAAATCTGCATTTAGATAGACCAGCTATCAGAGAGCGCAACCCACCCGGAGCTTATTGTTCCCAAACCCACTCCCTCTAAATAGGATGTAAGAGACACGCAGGTGCGAGCACACGCTGCTCTCACATCAGTCATTTCCCACAACGTGTCTCGTCAGTACTAGCGCTTCTCTAGGACGCTCACAAACAGAGCGTTTCATGTCTCTCTCCCGCGTCGTCTTCTATTCTCTCCTTCAACCTGAACGTCTGTCTCTCTCACCCTCGCCGCGCCGTGGGGTTGCGCATTAATACTCCCAGGCCACTGAAAGCACAGCTTGTCCTCATACCTTTCCTTTAATATGTCTACGTCTCGCTCACTCGATCGTTCTTTCTTTCACGCGTATACACATTACTGCACATCTGCCCCCCCCCCCCCCACACACACACAGACCTCAGCCATCATCAGGCAAAACCATGGCAACAGCTGCTTGGTAAGAAGGAGAGAGGAACTGGTCAAACTGCTCAATATGGTTCTTGTAGAAGGAAGGAGAAAAAAGAGAGAAAGGGAGACAGAAAGAGAAGGAGACGGTAAAAGGGAGACATACGGTAGGAAAACATGTAGACAGCACCCAGCCATCAATCCCTGTGTGAATAATTAAAATGCTGCTTCTACTGTTTCAGACAGTGGTCTGAGACTGGGGTGCGTTTCAAACCTACTTCAAAGGTGTGTGTGTGTGTCTGTGTGTACGTGTGGAAACAGGAGTGTCAGATTATGACTGCAGAGCACAAAGCAACTTTATTTCCCCTTGCGCTCTTATTTCCGCACACACACACACACACACACACACACACACACACACACACACACACATTCACACACATTCACAAAAATTGTGCTTGGTAACAAATCCGAATCTATCCCCATCAGATTTGAAAGAAAATAATTCTCGCAGGTAGGAAGAGTCTCTCTACGGGTCATAGAGATAAAAACGGCCCGTGTGCTTAATTTAAGGCCACGAGTGGAATCACTGCGTATTAATATGCGCAAGCCGTCTCAATACCATGGAGGGTGCCAATACTTTATGGAAACATCTCAGATGGTGAAAAATCGTCACAAACAGCGACAGTTTTGGGGCTGGACCTCAAATGGTGTTCTGTTGGGCATGGAGTGCTCTAATGTGACGAATTAATGACGAACACACTCTCTGAACACACACACACACACACACACATACTGTATATATATATATATATATATATATATACAGTATGTGAATGGGTTGTTCATATCATTTAGCATGCTTTCATCAACCAAATACACGGCAATCCATTAAGCATCTTTAACACGTTCTATGTTGTACAGTATAGTCGCTTGCAGTAATATTCACCCACACACACACAAACACACACACACATTTATTCCTAGAGCCACTTTTCACTCAAGGCACCACACAGGACAAAACAATAAGCCCCTCGCCTCGTCCGCCTGTGAGCTATATCCTGATGATGTCCACGTGGCTGATCTGGATGTCCAGGGGCACAGAAGCAGCCCAGAAGGAGACGCACTTTCCCATCAGCCCCCTGCGACGTCTTTCCACCGCTCTGGGGCATTTAATTAAATGCCTGGCCGAGTGAGGCTGCCAGGGAAAGCGCCCGCCTTGAGACCAAAACCCAGAAGCAATGTCTAACTACAATGTGCTCCGGTGACCGGCTCAGAAACGAGGAGCGGGACGATGAGACTCATTTACGCACCTCGTAGACGTGAAGGTTTCATACACTAGCAGGGGTCTTTCCTGATATTTCTTTCCTTCTACAATACTGAATGCATCCAAAATATTCAATAATCTCCACAATTCACAATCTGAGCAATTGAGGGTTAAGGGCCTTGCTCAAGGGCCCAACAGTGGCAAGTTGGTGGTGCTGGGGTTCGAACCCAGGACCTTCCAATTCAATTGCATATGCATTTTTCCCTGTTTATTATTATATATATAAAAAAATATATATATATTTTTCTGGAATGTAGAAAAAAAATCCCATTGAATTAGAAGGTGTGTCCAACCTACCAATAGACTGGTATTTGATTTGTGTTTACCTGTATGTGCAACTGTCTAATTGTGACGTAACCAATACGCACCAATAAACCTTTATTGGACCTTTTATTGGACTATATTTGCTCTTATATATAAGCTATAGCTTGTGCGCGCCATCAGGAATTAACGTGACATACCCGATACACATAAAAACGATGGGCATGTCAAAAAAGGAGGAAAATTCCCACCTGTATGGTGTATCTTACCCACTGGGTGATATGTATGTACTTTCTTAAATGCCGACATGGAAACGAAGCTGCTCAAGTGCCATCATGTTTGTTAAGCTTCTGATTTGATTCTCTATTGTGCCCTCTACTGGAATCTTCCGGTAACACGTGCAGAATAGAGGTACATTTGTGAGCACATACAGAGCGGCACGGTGGTGTAGTGGTTAGCACTGTCGACTTGCACCTCCAGGGTCCGGGTTCGATTCCCGTCTCTGTGTGCATGGAGTTTGCATGTTCTCCTCGTGCCCGATGGGTTTCCTCCGGTTACTCCGGTTTCCTCCCACAGTCCAAAGACATGTAGGTTCGGTTAATTGACATTACCAAATTGGCTGTAGTGTGTGTGTGTGCCCTGCGATGGATTGGCACCCTGTCCAGGTTTGCAAAACTTCCTCATGGTCATGTCTATATGATGATGATGATGGTGATGAGTTTTTCTAACCTAAGAACTGCAAGACACATCTCTGACTTACCGCATCCAGTGGAGAGACACAGGAGCACCAAGAGAGCCTGCAGGCCACTGGGATCAGACACACACCCCATCCTGTCGAGGGGAACAAAAACACAGAGAATACTGTAAGATAAGACGTCAGGAAAGCTAAGCCGAAGGAAACACCGGCTGTGATCTGCATCCGAAATGAAGCTTTATTGGCTGTTTGAGGGTCACACAAAGACATTCATTAAAAAAAGATTCCACCAAAAGATTTTCACCCGTCTCTCTCTCTCTCTCTCTCTCTCTACGTTTCGCTTTCTCCATCTACGCCTGTGTTGATAATTCATAAACCAGCACCCTGACCTTCCGCCAATCTCTCATCATCAGTGAGAACACAGCCAAGCTCCTTTCGCTGCCATCTCCGCAAGCATATCATTACACGCTCACACACACGCTCGCGCGGGCAGATAAGACCGAGATGCGAGAGGCTCTTTCAGCACGGGCGACCTGTGACATTCGTCAGTAGTAAGGGCATCACGGAATCGCGAGCGCCTTCCCACACACACACACACACACACACACACACACACACACACACACACACACACATGCTCACGCCTTAACCGATGAGGCACGCTTGGCGTCTTGATGAAAAAAAAAGAAAAACAACAGAGTTTATTAAGCTGCCAGTGTGTCCTTTATAACCAGGAAGAAGGGGAAAGATGAATGTAAATGTGTGTCGGGTGTACAGCGTTGAAAGGATGAAAAGTTTCACTTTTTTTTTTTTTTAATCAAATATAGAATAGCAATCAGGTGGCCCGGGTGAATGCGCTCGCTGAATGTTAATGAGCTTTGCGTCCCTTTCCTTCCCTCTCTCTTTGTCTTTCCTTTTTTTTCTCCCCTTCTTTCTGGCAATCACAGCCCCCCTTCAGAGTTTCTCCTTCTTCGTCTCTGCTCAAGCAAACGTCTCTCGCTCTCGCGCGCGCTCGTTCTTTCTCTCGCGCTCTCGTTGTGGGTGGTCATGCTTACTTAGAGGTTCTTTTTAAACGTTTTTTTTTTTTTTTTTTGGTCTCATTACACAAGCCCTGCAGCCGGAAAAAAAAAAACCTAATAAACACATATCCTGCAGCTTTAGAGGTGCTTTAATAAAGTTTAAAGTTGTTCCAAGACCTGTAATAGTCACAGAAATTTTTTTGAGATATCCTAGAAAAAGCGTAATCACCAAAATTCCGGTGTAATGGAACTCCCTAGTTTCTTAACATCAAGATATGATTTATGTTCCTTCTGGCCCTCTAAAGCCCGATAAAACAGACCTGGATGCTGCGTTCACGGGCTTTCAATAGGGGGCAGTAGTGAGCTCTAAAACTCACACATTGCTCCTTTAAGTTCTTCTCCAGGACACATGACAGAAAGGACACAGCTTGTTAAAAAGGTACATGGGTGCAATGAGAGCCTCATTAGTTAAGCACACAGTAGTGTGTGTGTGTGTGTGTGTGTGTGTGTGTGTGTGTGTGTGTGTGTGTGTGTGTGTGTGTGTGTGTGTGTGTGGTTATTCTAAACTGCCTTCCCGAACACACTGCTTGCCTGTTTGCGTTCCGCCAGCCCAGCTCTTGGCAGCGAGAAGGCAAGTGTGAAAAGAGCTTATGTAGCCCATCCATTATGCATGCGGAGAGAGCCCGATGCCACTGAACGGGCATCACACGGGCATCGTATGGCCACAGTAACCAGATGCCAGAGAGAAAAAGCGAGGAAGAGAATACTTTGCCAGACAGCAGGACATGAACCTCATCTAGCACAGATGAGCTGCCAGAGGGAGAAAAAAAAATCTGCCTCCAGGAAAACAAACATGAACAGTTGCACAATATATTGGTTGTTAATCTATTTCTTGGGATTAGGCTCCTCAAAATTATCACGGCAGAAGATTGTGTGCACACGGTGCAGTAGGTATTATGTGCCAGAGTTTTGTGTCCTGTGAGCATTTACAAAGTTGCAGACAAAATTCAGTGTGTGCTGCGAAAAAAAAAAAGGTTTCCACAATTTATTCATTTATTAATTCATTCTGCGAGTCATTCTGTAATTTGGGGAACGCCTGTCGCGTGCCATGTGGATAAGAATTTTCTTCATCGATATCATATTTGACCTTTTAAGGAAAGCATGTTATAATGTTACACAAACATGGTGTAGTGGTTAGCACTGTCGCCTTGCACCTCCAGGGTCCGGGTTCGATTCCCTTCTCTGCGTGCATGGGGTTTGCATGTTCTCCCTGTGCTTGGTGGGTTTCCTCGGGGTACTCCAGTTTCCTCCCACAGTCCAAAAACATGTAGGTTAATTGGTGTTCCCAAATTGCCCGTAGTGTGTGAATGAGTGTGTGTATGGATTGGCACCCTGTCCAGGGTGTACCCTGCCTTATGCCCTAAGTCTCCTGGGATGGGCTCCAGTCCCCCCGTGACCATGAATACAGGATAATGCGATATAGAAGATGAGCGAGTGAGTATGTAGTTCACTTAAAGTGTCCTGAAATCTATAGACTGTAAATAAATGAAAGGATTTTGTCTGTATATTGGTCAGAATTTGCTCTTTCAATGATATCCTGTCTCCCGTCTCATAAAAATGTCTGTTTGTCTGTCTGTCTGTCTGTCTGTCTGTCTATATGTGCGTCCAAGCCAGATTTTGTCGCAGCATCACGCAAAACTGGCTCGACAGAACTTGATTACATTTTTTCCTTCGCCATTTGCCAGATGTTAAATCTGCACCATGAATGATATCAAAATGTTGTGTAGACGTGACGTTATGTGCCAAATTTCGTCACGGCATCTAGCGCTTTTTGTGGACAAATATAGCTTTGTACCTTGAGGTGGGTGTGGCTATACAGTACACATCACTCAATCAACACAATAGTTTACTGTATATACACAGAATACAGTATGCTGAGGACACATAAATGATCGAAATACACCTATAAAGCGGTGAGCACCAAATCCCTAACAAACACAAACGAAAGCATGATATGATATGATACTCCGAAAAAAGGCAAGTAGACAATAAAAACTGAACCTTCACAGATGAATGGACAGATCGATGTGTGTTTATTCTTCCTACGGGAAGTTTAAAACCAGTCTGTCCTGAAACCATGGGGCTAATAAAAAGCAGTGATGTGAAGCGCCACCTGAGAGCAAACAGATCCAAAGCAGCCCAAGGTGAGGGTGTCTAAAATCAAAATGTTGAGTAAAAGCGATATTATGAATACTTACTAAGGGTGCCGGATTCAATGATATTTATCCTTTGATCTTTATCCAATCTCTTTTTCCGATTTCTCGTCTTTGATTCACTCCCCGATTAACGACACAGGGAGTGTATCTGGCTGACGACGTAAGAAGTAAAACTTAGTGTAAACATGGCGTGAGGTAGTCAACCTTACAAAATGAAAAGTTTTTTAAATATATATTATTAAGTTAGAGAAAATGAGAGAGGCAGAAAAATAATAACAATTTGCACCTACCACACAGGATGTTGTGCTGCCTGACAATGTGTGAATACTTTAGAGTGCTCCACCTGCTGGATTATGGAGGAACTGCAACATTTTACCACCTCAAATTCAAGCGTATATAAATGAAAAAATGAGTCAGAGTGGCGACTTGTGAATTGCCACATAAAAGTATTGCCATATGTAACTGAATCGATTTTTGATCATCTCTTGAGGAAGAACCTTCAGTTTTTCTGAAAAGTACCCCAAATTATAATACAATGTGAATCTGATGTGTAGCAATATAATTATAATACACATTGTGTAGTCCTAATACGGAGGAGACAGACAAAGACAGACGGACAGACAAGAACTAAAGGGGAGTGTGAGAAAATGTCAAATCATGGCTCGGGACTGCAGCCAAAATGAAATGGCTAATGTACAACCAGCTAGGACAGACTGAAGGGGAGACGGTGAAAAGAGAAAGAGAGGGGGGGAAATAAATAAAAGACTAAGCAAGAGCAAAAGAAAAGGGAGCGCTAAAGAGAGACTTATTTACAGGCCTGGGAAGGGCACGCTCTCTGCGTTGACACCAACAGTGCCCGAGAGAGACTTCTATTGAGATTGAAATAGGGAATGGGTTCCTCAAAGCCTGCTCGCGATGACGCGGCTCCTGCCTCTACTGTAAATTCTCCATCAGATCCGCCCTCCTCTCTCGGCACAATCGCTTAGCTCTGGACAGCCAATCATTTAGAGAAGACGGTCCTTTCAGGCTTTACAAGGCTTTTAGTTGGCAGTGATTTAAATTGCTTTGGTTAGCTCTGCTCCTGGATTATACAAAGAGGCAGCAGGTTATTGAAATTGCACTCTGGAACCGGGGGGCATGTACGCTTCTGGACATTTGTTCCCTTGGCTTGTTTTCACGTTTGAAATTTTTTTTTTTTTTTTTTTAACCGGATTTAGGACCATGCGTGTTAGATATTTTCGAGTCCAGAGAATGATTGAATAGAGTGGTCTGGGGCTCAGTTCCACCAAATTGTGGTGCTGCCTGCATCAGGTGTGGAAGTTATCCGCTCTCAGAGCTGCATCTCAGGGTAACATGCATATAGCAATTCTGTTTCATACGTTATGATTAGGGGAGGCGTGCATGGCTAAAGAAATCCAAGAGCGGTACATGGTATTTGGCAGATACCCTTATCCAGAGCAACATCCCTTTTTTTTTTTTCATCTCAATATACAGTACATTT
Organism: Clarias macrocephalus; assembly: GCA_011419295.1. Taxonomy (NCBI): domain Eukaryota; kingdom Metazoa; phylum Chordata; class Actinopteri; order Siluriformes; family Clariidae; genus Clarias; species Clarias macrocephalus. Next base: position 430,738 of record JAAGKR010000006.1, on the reverse strand, counting down.
GAGCAGTTCAGGGATTAAGGGCCTTGCTCAAGGGCCCAACTTAGTGGTTGTGGGGTTTGAACCAGGGACTTTCCAAATTGTTGTCCAATGCCATAACCATTGAGCTACCCCTGACCCAGCTCCTGGGTTGCAGGTAACTACAGTACTGTAGCTTGGTACTAAAGGATAAGAACTAAAACCAGTATAGGAATGAACCTAGCATGCAAGTGTGTAAAAATATGCTGAATGGACCGAAATCAAGCATTTTCTCAATATTCTGTCTGAGAAGAAACTCTTTGCCTTTTTGCACTTCATATCAAAAACCTTGTCTCCTGATGACTACTATTAATGGTAACGTGAGTCAGGCATACGCTTAAGGAGGCTTATGCAAAACCCTGAGTTCTCGTTTCTTTTCCATGTTTTTCCCTGAGACCCAGAATCAAGGATTAGAAGTAAGGAGATTATCGAATTGGCAGATCACACGCCCGAGGAAAAGGGGCCGTTAGATATGTCACGTCTACTGGAAGAGAGTGAGAAAAACATCTACATACTAGTCAGCAAGAAGATTTGGAACATGTACTATAATTAGACACACACACAAACAAATTTCTCTTTTTTTGGAGACGTTTTCTTCACACTGTTCATTTCTGATTACTGTAACTACTTATAATCCTTATATTTCTGTCCTTTTTTATTTATAGACAGACAGAAATAAGGAGTAGTGCTAAGATCAAACTGAATCAGACCAAGTTCTTCCTTCGATTTCATTTTAGGATAGAGGAGCATTAATTTCACTTAATATATACTAAAGACAATTCCTGAAGAAAATGTGAAGTAGGGGCTGAAAAGGCAAAACAAAAAAGTGAAAGTGCCTCATTCCTAGCCTATATGGTTCCTAAGATCTGGCCGTGCAGTCAGCCTGTGTCTCGGACATGGTTTAACTCAGTTACTATGGCAGCGCTGCTCCTGCATCGCTCTAACAGAGAGAAATAGCCAGTTAATATCATAGCTTAACTTTCCCGTCAACTTATAAGGAAATGTACTGCTCTGACTCTGAGCAGAATATCTCAGGAAGCCTAGAGCTTTGCCGTTTTAATTTAGGTTTTAGTCTGCGGGTATGCTTCAGGAATTGTGGTCAGCATGGCAGTTTGCAAACAAACACTCATAACTCCCAAACGGTTCGATCAATCGCCTCCATCTGTCTTTAAAGCACACAGGCGACATAGCTGAATATTGGAATATCAGTTAATATTGAGATAATAATTGTGGTTCGGTGCAAGTAGGTCCCAAACAAACTCCAAAGTGGTGCATGTAAACCTGTATTTCCGATTTGAGATATGTCAGAAGGGCGGCATAGTGGAATATAGCTTAGCACTTCCCTTCGCCTTGCACCTCCAAGGTCTGGGTTCGATTCCCACCCCAAGAGGTTCCATTTTCCTGTGGGTATTTCGGTTTCCTCCCAGAGTCCAAACACATGCAAATTCGCCTAACTTGTGTTCCTAAATTGTCCGTTTTGTGTAAATGAGTGTGTGTCCAGGGTACCACGCCTTGTGCCCTAAGTCTCCCGGGATAGGCTCCAGGCCCCCCGCAAGCCTGTACACATGATAAAGCTGTATAGACCATGTGAGACTGAGAGGGGGAGAAACATCTGTCTATTGAAATTGGGAAAAACAATTGGAAAGTAAAAAAAGAAAAGTAATGGCACACCATTTCCCTCCCTAATAATAGAAGGGACTTTCAACCTCTACTAATTAACTCCATCTGCACTGTACATATGGCGACAACAAAGAAGAATGCCAACACAGGGCGTTAGAAATTCACCAATCAGATTCGAGAATTCAACAGCACTGTGGTATAACAATAGACATCAGTGGTTTATAATGTCTCCAACTGGGATATAACCCATTCCCTACAGCTACAGAAAAAAAAGCCATCAACACTCACTCTAAATCACACTTGTGGGCATAAAGAAAACACACCGCCTTCCTGGCCCTGTTCCCCTGGCATGCCTGACTGCGTATCATTACACTGCATGAGGAAATGTCCCTTCAGGGCCTGATCATAAATCCCCAGGGCGAGGACAGGACCCTGTTAGAACCCTTAGCTTAATCAAACTTCTTGTGGCAGCAGTGATAGATGAGCCCATAGCACAGGCAGCCATATTGGGAACGTCACTCCGGTCTCATCGATCCAGTAGCCTCCTCTACTGTGGACCTTTTGGGAAGCATAAGCACTGTGTGGCTCACATTTAAATCCTGCCAGAAAAGAAGGATTGGATGGGAATTGCATATGACAGTCCTGCTGAAGGCATCAATCTTTGGTGTAAAAAAAAGTTCACCTTGATGCACGCGTCTTAATAGAGTGGAAGGAATGAACTCTGCAAGGTGTTTTTTAAGGTGAGGATGTAAAAGCCTAATACACATGTACACTGCAGGCTAATGATTTTTCACAAATCGAATTGGTGAAAAGGATGATGTTAATTTTCTATAACAGTAGTTCTAATATTAGTTCGGTTTTAGCTATATGTCTTATTAGAGTTATGAAAGGAGTCTCCAATGTCAGCGCTTAGTAACAGTAATTTTTATGCCATTCTTCAGGACAGACAGCAGGACAGAGGACTGAAATTTTTCCAGGTGAGGGAACATTTACAGCTGCTCAAACCTAAGCAATAATAAGATGTAGCACTAATAAATGTAGTATTTATTGTAGGGATATAAAAGGAATTGAAAACACTTGACGGTGTGCCGTTATTGGAGAGCAATCAGCGACTCATCACCCGTTGTCCGAAGGACGTCCCTCCGCCGTCTCCTGCAACATCCATTCAAGCTACACAATGATGGAGTTGTCACAGTAGCTTAAGCTTTCTAGGATAGATTTTTATCATTAGTTTGTTTTAGCACTCTCAGCTTTAGGGTCCCTGAGGTTTAAAATGATTGGCTTGCTTCCATACTAATTGCTTTGCATTTTACAGCGGTGCTGTAGGGAAACTCGGTCTTGCTCCAGGGGTGCAGGGTGATTACTGATTCCTGGAGATTAAAACACACACACAGTCAATCAAACACACGCCCTCCAGATAATTAAAATAGACCAGGGACTGAGAGTAGGGAATAATGAAGACTTTGAATTCCGAAGCGAAGCCAGCCACCACAAAGAAGATCCACAATCCGGTTTATGCAGATTACGGCTGCGGAACCATCGATATGCGTGCGATCCTGATACTGACGGAGCTTGTAGGTTTTAATTAGTATTTTTGCGTTATTAGATGCAGAGAAGTGATGAGAAAGAGAATGAGCTACATGTCACAGTCGATGTGCCGGTTTACCCCAGAGGTAATGGTGGGTGGAAAGTGAGGGAACATCTTTCAATTAGAGGTGGGAGAAATGGAGAAGAGTGTGTCTCATGATTCAGCCTGTGGCTGAGGATTTTGGACGAGCTGTCAGTCCCTGTGTGAACTCTTCACAGCCTCTGTCAGACCTGCCAGATAGAGGAGCCCTTATTATACTATAATTATATTTTACCAAAACAACTATCCAGTCTTTCTATATCTCTGCCTCACTCTTACACACAAATGGAAGGACAAAGTACAGAGAGAGTACATTTGAAATTCCTGATATTATCATTCATGCTGTCATATTTAAATTTTACAAACTATAGCATTGAATTACACCGCAAACAAGAAAAGTCATGGAACATTTTATGGATATAATTGATACATCTGCCATAACACTGAATTTAATTACAGAAAATCATACTCTGGCTGCTTTTAGCTAATACCCCGTTCTACCCAGGTGAAAAAGCCAACGTCTTGATTGCGGTTGCCATCAATTCGTCCAAGCACATCGAGCCGTTAACAGTATAAAGGAATTCGTAACGACATGAAAACGACTCTAGCGAATTCATGGTAACAATCAAATACCAAGTCTTTAAGGACTTTAATGATGTCATTATACAGAGTCCTATTGATAACAAAAACGAACTGTCGCTAGTTACAACGACGCTACCAACTATTGCAAACTATCCAAGGTGTTAACGATATGATAATGATGTCATACCGTCCCGTTAACAGATAGACGCCGACCTATAGACCTCGGAGGAATGGGACATATGTCAGATGCCTAGATTTAATGTCAGTGAGCTGAAAGAGTGCACAGAGAATGGAACCATCAACTTTCCTCCACCAGAACCCCTGACTAATGATGACAAGCCCATGCCTACAGTAGACATGGACTTACAGATGAAGAGCTTGTGACCAATAACAGGACATCTAGGGGGAGATGTGTTTTCCAAAGTTTTGAATGTAATGAAATGACCAAACCTCATACATTTAGAAATAAAAATTTCATGATGAATTTGTCATCAGATAAATTATCGTCGTTTTAGACTTAAACATGTAATATATCTTTCAATCCTGTTTAATTGTCACTATTTCCCTTGAAATATTGCTTTATTATTTTTTTATCATTACTTCCATCTATATTTAATATGACCATTTTTGACTGCCAAATGCTGTGGAACAGGTAAGCAGCCGAATTTTTTAACATGCTACAATTTACCTACCGACACTAACCACGCTAACAAACACAACAGAATTGACACAGAGGCTAGAAGAGGTGGTAAGGAGGCATAACTGACTTGAACTGAGCTCTCCAGACATCGTAACAAAATTGCATCGGATGTAGATTCTGTTGTGTTCATTAGCATGGGTATAAACTAGGCTGTTTAGCTTAGCAAACATTTTAGGTTGACTCTCAAGCGGTTAGCTACTGTACTTTACACTAACTAGCAAGCTAGCAATACTTTCCCAACATGCTAATAAACACCAGAAAATGTTGTTAAACACCTGTTAAGACACCTGTTTATTTTGGCTGCCATTACTGTTACATCTCCTGCATTAGCTATCTGACACTAATGTTTGCTAGCTACCTATTGCTAGCTATTGTGTTGTGGTCATATATTGTAATATGATCATGTTTGTCTGAGCTGCTGCTGACATGGACAAAAAGCTTTGTGGCAGAAAAAAAAACAGCAGAAAATAGCAAAAAAGAATAATTCTGCAGAGAGAAAGAATATAATATAACGGCACACATAAGTATCGCATGAAAAGGCACACGGAACCATCAAATCATAGAGAAAATCCTGTTTTTATGTCAAATCAGGACAGGACTTATCCTAAATGCATCCTCATTTCAGGCTATTTCTATGCATAAAGCTTGTCAACAAAATCACACACATCGGTCAAAATACAAATAGCAACCTTTAAAACGTCCTCGACATAATAAACAGCCTTGAGACTGCTAAAAAAACTCAACACCAAAATGACATTTAAAAAAATATCCCCGACACACTGGGAGCCAGCAGGCTGAACATTAAAGGCTTCACAGGAAACAATGGCAAAAGGGAGAGAAGGACGGATGTGGAAACAGGCTTCTCTTTTTCTGTATCTCCCACCGTCGTTCTCTCTCAGACACACACAGGTTTAATTGGTCAAGATCAAGATCTCTGGACCGTCAGGGCGAGACAACATAAGACACCATAAGGTGATTCGGCTCTCTAATGACCGAGGTATAAAGCAACAAAAAAAAAGATCGAAGATACAGCCAAGGCCATCTTGCTCATTTAGATCAGTCGGTGTCTTAACAGCATCGTCATTATCCGTTTATCCGTTCACACCAGCGAGTGGCAAAGTGACAAACCACAAGCGCAATACAGAGCTGTGATTTTTGCATCAGCAACCAGCAACATGTGCCCCCCCCCCCTCTTTATTTTATGCAAATTATGTATAATGCGCTAAAAATAAAGCAAATCCAATCATTAGGCTCAAGTGATTGCTTAAACTAACTGGTCTGGTCCTAGATTTTTTTAGGACCTCACTTACTGTAGGACTTTTGTTTAAACCTGCAATTATTTCCAATTTACTGTTTGGTGGAGACAAAACGTAGCTGATCAAATTTAACTTCCCGTTAAATGTGTATAGAGGCACTTGGAAGAAAGTGCAGTTACACTAATTGCATTATGGCCAAAACCATGGCTCTTAAATATCAGATGTTCCTGCAACAAATAAAATAACAGATTTGAGTACATGATGGAGTAAAACAAGAAGCCATGATAGATTCAGATAGCTAGATTCAAAACTATACTGTATACAACTCCAGTCTGACGTTTTGGACGCAGCATCCGATTCCATATTCTTTCCTGGTTTCTGGTTTTTATTTCTTTCCATAAGGGTGAGTCAAAAATTATCCGCAATTCCGCTTCCATCACGGCTTCCCATTCCCGAGTTACATCGGTACCGTACATTTGTAACTGCGACGTGAGCAAAAAAAGGATACCCCAACTGGGATTTGCACCAGGGAAAAGCAGTGATTTTTTTTTATTTTTTTTATGGTTGTGTGGTTCTACCTGGTGCCAAATATAAAACTCAGGGAAAAGAATAAACAGAAGTGCTTGGAAACAAAATTTGGGAACATTATCAGGAAAAAGGTTTAACAATCTACAGTGCTCGTTACAGTGAGATGCTTATTGAAGAGCTGAAGCCTAAACTTCGGATTAAATGCAGAGGACTAATATCTAAGGGTGTTGAGATCTTGCATGACGATGCGCCTCTGTACACTTCTGCTCACACAGATTACTCTCTACGAAAATGATTTTTTTTGTAGTTAAAGCATCCTCCCTATAGTTCTGCTCTTGTTCCATTAGACTTTCACCTGTTTGAAGATCCACATCTGATGAAGAAGTGAAGACAGCTGTGTGTTTAGCGTAAAATATTTTTTAATGATGGAATACAAAATCTTGTTGACAGATGGACGAAGACTACTGAAAAGCAAGGAGATTATGTCAAAAAAGTATGTGTTTTCTAAAAGTTAATTAAATTAAATTCTACAGCCAGTGTGGATAAATTTTGACTCACCCTCGTAATCCAAAATATGCAATAATGTCCTCTAAACAGTTGATGTTGAGATGTGTCCCCCACTTATGTTGGTTTTACTTAATTACCTCTTTCTATGTGTCATTTCATACAGTAGTTCTGAAATCTCAAGTATTGTTCTTTGATGTAGATAATAAATCACAAAACAAAAAACGTTTTATTAGAAGGTGTCTCCAAACTTTTGAATGGTATTGTTTATTGTATATTGTACATAAGTGCCATTATGACTAATATCCACAAGTAACAGCAGGAGCAGTCATGCCTACATGCTCACAAAAGACAAACTCTAAACGGCAGGAGTGACTCTGCCTGAACAAAACAAACCAGCCTTTTACCAGAATCAAGCAAGCTTCTTAACCATGTTCTGAGCTTAATATCTTCTCAGGTATTCTCTTTGGCACAGCAGACCTGATCACAGAACCTGAGGCACTGCAGTGGCTTCGGTGCCATTTGTACCATCTCCAAACCTGCAATGTCTTCAGTACTGACTGCAATACACCCATACTGGGATCATTCCAACTTTCAGTCCAAGCCAGATCTACAGTACTGAACCTGCCAGACAACCCCCTTTTTAAAAAAAAACTTTAAAAAAAACTAAAAAACTAAATAAAAAAAAACCCTGTCTCCAACTTTGTAAAACCCTTCAAAACAAAAGGCTTAATGCTCTTTGAATACCACTCAGGACTTGAATAGCCTTTCCAGCCATTTACGAGGGTTTGGGAAATCCAAATTCCACTGGGCATTTTGGCTTGGCAATAGCTTAACCTGGCTCTGAAGCAAGACCTCCTCTTTCCCTCTCTTTAACGGTCTCCTGCAATGCCAAGTCTCTCAATGCCAGTAACTGAACACAGTGCCAATCCACTTCCTGTTCTCCATGGCCTTCAAAGTAAAACCCTTTTGACATTGATGCTGTCGGAGCAACACCGGTCCGTGCTAGTGTGGCTCCCGTAAATGGCAGCCATTTGGCCACTTTATCCAGAAGCTTCCTGCTGCTCATAGTGTAGTGAGTGAGGGGATAAAAAAGCTTGCCGTCACAAGTTGGCGGAGCAAAGGTGATCCAAGGGCACTTGACTCATGAAAGAGACTTCTTGTGGAAGTTCAGGAACGAGTATGTATAATTCTGAGCTATAATACTGGTACCTTTATGACCACCGATGTTGATAGTAATGAATGAACAAATGAAAACCCCTCAAATTTGACTGCTCCCATTCCTGTTAAGGTCATAAGCCCTACGGTAAGCCCTACATACAAACATTCGAGGTACAAACTTTCATATCATAACTTTACAAGTTCTCATGTGAGACGTACATTGCCACATGCATGCTGCGCGCATCCTCTGCAAGTATGGTACATGCCCAGGATGTCTGGAAGCAAGCATAAAACAGCGGCGATGAAGCTAGTATTGCGAAGAAGCACCAAGCAATAACGATGGAGACGGATGGTGAAAAGATGGCAGACTTTGCTCGTTGTTTTAATATGAATTGCTCAACCATCAGTAGAATTTTAAAGAACACTGTACTGTAATAGCCAATTTGTGTTAGTATCCTAGCACCTAGACAATGTTTGTTGGACTTACGAACAGATTGGACTTACGAACGAGCACTCGAAACAGAACTTGTTCGTATGTAGGAGACTTACTGTACATGAGTAGATGTCACGTGGATGTTTGAGTGAAAGAAATACCAAGCTCACTCATTGTCTATACCGCTTTATCCTGCATTCAAGGTCGCGGGGGGCCTGAAGCTTATCCCAGGAGACTTAGGGCATGTGGTGGGGTACACCCTTGACAGGGTGCCAATCCATCACAGGGAACACACTCATTCACACATTACGGGAAATCTGGGAACGCCAATTAGCCCTAATCTGAACGGGAGAACCCGGAGGAAACCCACCAAGCACGGGGAGAACATGCGAACTCATGCACACAGATGGGAATCGACCCCTGGACCCTGGAGGTACAAGGCAACAGTGCTAACCAGTACATCACCATTCCGCCGAAATAACAAGCTAACTTTTTATGATTTTATGAGTGTTCACTAGCATTAGTAACTCTGAATAACAACCACATTGTCACTGATTATTTTCTTATAACTGCATTGTTGTTAGAGTTTATTAAGTATTTAGTATCCCATTGCTAAGCTAAGACAGCTTGTTTGTGTATTTCCAGATCCCATTAAAGGTCCCATTGTTCTGATAGATTTTGACCATTGAACATTTCAAGGTAAAAACAGAAAGGCTTTTGCACAATGAAACGAGCACCACACCAAAGTCATGAGAATAAGTCATGCTAGTGCTTGCAGAAAAAATAGCCCTGAGGGCTGTGTGGATGGTTGCATCATGATTCTGTTAGGTTTAATTGCCATGTTGTTACAAGCAACTAATTTACAAGTTGCAGTTCGAAGAATAATTATCTTTTCTGTCTCATCATCTTTTCTGTTCAGGTGTTCATTAGAGCAATTAGAAGCTGTCATAGTAAATGATTTTATCTAGGCTGGATGGATTTTAATGAATTAATGTAGCATTTTAAAAAAAGTTACGCTCACAAATCTTTAAAGATTTGCCAATTCAACTCAGATGTAGTTATAATTACGCTGCTTGATGTTCTGCAAATAGTCAAACAGGAGCTGTGAATCGGAACTGCTTGTCTTCCATACAGTGTAACTATTGAAGAAAAGTCTACAACATGACCGTGTGAAGGTATTGAATACTAATTGTCTGATGCTAAGATGGGGAAACGCACAGGGGATTAAAAAAAAAAAAAAAAAAAAAAAAAACAGATTCACTATGTAAATTGAGATGTGAGTCCACACTGCAAGAGTAACAGATGGGCCTGAGACTAAATGACCTTTTTTAGGTGTCAGACAGTCGAGCAGGTGTTAAACACCGTGTTGTTTAGCCTGCTATGTCTGCTATGAACTGTAGAGATTCTCAGAAAACTTATGGTACAAAAAAAAAAAAAAAAAAACACGTTTATTTGTATCAAATTACGAGAATCTCTTGATACCACTTCTACCATGGAAGAGAACTCAAAGCCATATAAGATACACATGGCAGATGGCGCTTCGGGAAAGGTCGATACATAAACATAAAGAAACTCAAGTTGTATCGTGCATGTTAAACACCATGTCTACACCACGCAAACTTCAAGTGTGCGTGTTCCCTCAAACCGTAGCCTTTCATTAACTTAGCATGGGGACATCGCTTATCCGTAAAGTCCTGTGCGCTCAAGAATAAATTAGCTTGTTTTTTTATCTGTCACGCTACATACTCAACCACAGTCAGATCAGAACCCGGCACCAGGATTTAAAAAATACAATCATATAAAAAAATTCTTGACTCCACTTTAACTATTTTCAATGATGCAACTAGCATGGAAAGTAATCAGAGCAGTAGTTACTCATACACACACTGCATTAGCACACTGACCTTAAACATTAGGGCTGTCATCTCTCATGCACACTGTACTAAATATATCTGATTCATTGTGTAAACTAGAAAAACATGCAGTCAGATAAGATACTCTATAAAAATGTACACTATATGAACAAAAGTATTTGGCTAAACCTGTTGATTATTGAATTCAGGTGTTTCAATCATCCCCAGTGAAGTGCAATCTTAATGCATCAGCATATCAAAACAACTTGGACAATGCAATGTCCCAGACTATGTCCCAGTTTACAAAGCAAGGACTATAGAGACATGGTTTGGTGAGTTTGGTGTGTAAGAACATGATTGGTCCTAACACAGAGCCCTGTGACCTCAACCCCATCGAGAACCTTTGGGTTGAACTGGATCGGAGATTACGAGCCAGGACTTCTCGTCCACTATTAGTGCCTGACCACATAACCGATCTGCAGAATAAATGGGCCACATAGAAAAACTGCAAAATCTTGTGAAGAAGAGTGGAAGCTGTAATAGCTGCAAAAAGGGGACCAACTCCATATATGAAGTTATGTATTTGAATACAATGTATTTGGATAAAAGGTTTGGCCAAATACTTTTGTCCATATAGTGTATTTGAGGTTTATGTAGCTATATGTTGGTCGAGCTACCTATAAATATAGTTAACTAAGCTAAGATTCTTAATGAAAACGTAGGTGAGCTCAGAGCTGCAACCTTTCAGAAAAGCTTGGAGTGAGATTCCAAAAAATAAGAACACACACACACATACACACACATGATTCCCCATTGCGCATACCCATGCATTTTGCCTAACACTCACCATACACTTTTCCCTGCATGGCTCTGCATATTTTAGCACTGTAGTGTTAAACTAAAGGAACAGATGCATGCGACTGAATTTATTCCAGTTGGTAGAACTGGTAGATATTTGAAATATTCACCTCTCCCCAGAATTTTTTTTTAAAAAGGGCATACCGTCTGCACTAGTTAAACCATCCACATGCTCACCAGCAGCTCCGTGTTGGGCAGCAGGGGCGAGGCACAGAACTCTTGTCTTATACATAAGCGGCCTCATTGGGGGCCCTTCCTTTCTTAATCCAAACAGTATCTCTCACTTTTAAAGTTGGGGCCCTGGGTTGTCAGCGCATCCCCAAACACTATAATCACTCTGAAGGCAGTAAAATAATTTACACACAGGACTGAGAAAATTACAAGCGGACTCAATTACAGTATGCTGATCCGTGCCCAAGCACATTACGGAGTGTTAACATTCCCGGCTTTTACATTACCAGAAATTGAGGACCACCACAGCCAGAGCATCATGACCAATTTACAAATTAAGCCCATTTCATTACAGCCTATGAAGCAAACAGAACAAGAGCTTTACACATACACGTATGTCCACCTTCATAATCCACCGTACTGTATTTATCCCAAAACAGGCTCAGACATGTCAAACCAAGACAAACCGAGACTCTCCACTCTAACACACCTCAAGTATAATCCCTGCATTCGGAGGTGCTTTTCATGCTGCTTTTGTATTCAGCAGTGTCAGGGAGAGTTAAAACGTCCCTACTGCAGACACAGCAACCTCCGTGAATACACACTACTGAGCAACAACGACGCTATCCGAGTGTTTAACGCAACAAAGCTTTGGTCATTCGGATTCCTTTTAAACTTTCCACTTTTGTCCAAGACACTAGCGTATCACTTCAGGTCAGCTGCGCGCTTCAGAGGCTTTGTGACTTTAGATTAAAGGAAAACCTATATATTTTCAAGTCAATAGAACTCCCAAAGAGGCAGATTCGCACAAAAGACTCGACGTCTGGCATCGGTGTCGGTAGCGCTCTGACTCTTCACCCATTTGTTTAGGTGCAATGGGTCATTAATCTTCCACAAAGTCCTGTGGAGCCAGGTGAAAGGTCAAGAATCAATACTGATCAGATAGTCTAATTGTCCTATAGATTGCAGCTACAGCCGATACGTTCAATATAATAATCAATATAAACTAGGTCTGTGTTTTGCATGGTTTTTATAAAGGAAGATGTTGTCCTGGGCACTTGACTCAGATGCAGCATGTGTGTCTTTGTCTCTTGCAAAGTCAATCATTGTGTAACGTGTAAGGAATAAAACACAACACAGAACACTGGTATAGTAAAGAAAAGGAAAAAAAAATCAATGATGTACTGGTGTGATGTGGAGCAATGCAAGTAGAGGTACGATTACCACCTGGAGTTGATTATTTTTCTAATAATCTTCTTGTACAGTTAGAATTTGGCAATAATTAGCTATAAATATTTCTTTATGAGACAAAGCATGTTAACAAAGAACTGCAAAGTGGAAAACAGAAGTCCTGAAGACTGTCCCTGGGCGGACACTGGAGACTCCATCCAGGCAAGGAGGACTAAGTGGTTAGCATTTCCGCCTTGCACCTCTAGGGACCAGGTTTGATTCCCACCTCGGGTCTGTGTGCATGGAGTTTGCATGTTCTCTCCATGCTTGGTGGAGATTAGGCTAACTGCATGCAGATCAGGCGAAATGGAGTTCTCAAATTGTACGTAGTGTGTGAATGAGTGTGTGTGTGTGTGAGTGTATGTGTGTGCCCTATGATGGATTGGCCTTATATCTTCAGTTGTGCATATGCATCCATGATTCTATAATGGTATATTATACAACAGTAAGTTCCAACCAAGAAATCTGATTGGACGTGACGAGTGACGATAATGGACGGTAACAGCACCGGGACGTTCAGGTATATGTATCACTCCGCACCCCAGGTGTATTTTACAGTCGTTAATTACACTAATTGTCGGTAGGTAGGTCAGAGCGATATGATGCGCAATAAGCTACATACCAAAACCCACATTCAAAACTCATCATGGAAGCACTTTTAGCAAAATACACATCTGATAACATTATGCCGTTTTAAACAACACTTTGTCTACTTAGGCATTCCTTTCGAATTGCCTCTGTGTTGCTTTATTTATGTATTTGTACATAAATGATAATGATATTTGTCATATTTGTGATATATAAAAGCAATATTACACTCGAGGTTGTACTCTTGTTCTGGATATCGGCACAGCTGTGATGCCTACGACTGCATCACCGCCATGCTAATAACCAGCACACTGCACTCCCTCTCCTGTGATATTGCTTAAGTAAAATTCAGAAATCCCAATGGAGAACAAAGTGTATCTTTTTGTATCTCTGCTTAATTTTCTCCCAAAAATATTACCGTAAGTGCATCATGGTTCCCAAATGCAGCAAAACCAGTCCTACTGATAGTCAGGAGCGTGCGGCAAAATACGTATTGATTTAGAGAGAGAGAGAGAGAGAGAGAGAGAGTGTCGAGTGTGTGCGTGGTCGCAAGAATAAACAATTAAGAGACAGAGAAGATGAAAGTTATTAGACTCACCAAGTCCTTCATTCCCCAAACACAGCAAAAAGTGTTAGCGTATATAATTAAGTATTGGATATTCGCTCAACATCCAAATCGCATAATGTCCTATTTAACAGAACGTAATTGTGGATATTAAGTGACACATATCTCTAGTTCATGACTGTTTTGGTAACTGCAATGGCAATAACAGACTGAAAACAGACTGTCAACATTCTCCAAAAAGTTACCGAGCACATTTAATTCACTCGCAGGTCGTTTTGCTTCACTGATCTCGTTGCAAAAAGAAGCGTTGCGATCGGTTCTTCATGATCTATCTTTTTTTTTTTTTGCCTAAAACATGGACGTTCAAAGCTTTCAAAAAAGATTACGCAGCGGTTTTTACATTAAATGTTTTTGTGAGACAGAATGACTGAAAGTAGGCGGCACGGTGGTGTAGTGGTTAGCACTGTCGCCTTGCACCGCCAGGGTCCGGGTTCGATCCCCGGCCAGGTTCGTTTCCCGTCTCTGTGTGCATGGAGTTTGCATGTTCTCCCTGTGCTTGGTGGGTTTCCTCCCACAGTCCAAAGACATGTAGGTTAGGCTAATTGGCGTTCCCAAATTGCCTGTAGTGTGTGAATGAGTGAGTGTATGTATGTATGTGTGTGTGTCTGTGCCCTGCGATCGATTGGCACCCTGTCCAGGGTGTACCCTGCCATGTGCCCGAAGTCTCCTGGGATAGGCTCCAGGCCCCCCGTGACCCTGAATACAGGATTAAGCGGTATAGATGATGGTGAGTGAGTGAGTGAGAATGACTAAAAGTCAGAAACTAGTGTTTGTCAGTTTTGCTGTCAACGTGTTTATCTGATGTTCGTTGTTAAATGTTTCTTACATGGCATCTACAGCACAAGTCCATGAGAACGAGTCGTTTCTATCGAAATGCTAACCTATTTAAGTGAGTGCATTAATATAAATTTCACGACGGCTGGAATTAGCAGTGGTATAAAAGACGGTTAGATCAGGACGAATGTCAAAAAACAAACAAAAAGGACAAACAATGACGTCATGTCAGTTCATGCCAGACCAAGCCGATACTCACATCCCCCGTCCCTCTAACACCCATCCAGAATACTGTCACACACTATCTGTGTGTTTAACCAGAAACACAGCGCAACCTTGAGAAAGAGATGACAGTAACGGAAGTCAGGCATTCATTATTCCAGGCATGTTTATTTTTACACCCAACATGGATGTCTATTTGCATTTCCATCCTTTCTCATCTAAAAATACTTAAGCCTCTTGCCCCGGCTTCATATTGCTGGCTACGAAGTTGTTTTTATTCCTTCGCCTTCATCTTTCTGTTGAAATATAAATCAACTTAAAGACAATATCTGCTGACATTGTAGGAATCTGCTATAAATATTGTACCTGCTTTTCGTGGTTATTGAATCAAAATATAATATAGCGCCAAGTACGCCTGTTGCTGGTTTAAACGAAAGCGTGCTAGGAATCCTTTGGCATCAATATTCGCCTTATAAGTCGTATTTATATTAACAAGCGCACAACGAGTGCAGCAGCCAGCAGCGAGAAAATAGCATTACAGAATCGATACGGGCGTTTCTCTGTATTTCTGTGGAATTCAATATTGCACGCCTTTTCTTTTTTTTATTATTATTATCACTACTGCTCTATTATTTAGAAATGTAGTTGGTGCGGCCTCTGCATCTGTCAGAGCTACTAGAGTAGGAGGTGCAGCCGCTGTTGAAACCTTCAACAAATGTGGAAGTTTGGACTCAGTCACCATGAAGGAGACGTGGAATCTGTGCCTCTCAGATCTAGTGAAGGAGACAAGATCTTGGCAAACTTTAGCCCAAGTGAAAGGTGCATCCCAGGCCACCTGAAGGAGGGATGACGACTTTGTCTGTTCGTCACAATGGAGGGGGTGTGGCCTTGATACTTGACAGCCTTGATGAATGCGGCGTGGCCTATTTGCTCGTTAGATCTAGACGAGGAGGTGAGATGTGAATGTGGATGTTGCATGACGTCTTTGTCTGCCAGTCCCCCGCTAGGAGACATGGATGCTACCGTGTGTCTGTTAGCTGTAATCATGGAGCTACGCTCTCTACCCCTATTGTTCACATTGTCCAATTTGGATTTTTTTTTTTTTGGTCAAACCAGATTTGACAGCTCATGTTAATAATTGTAATAAACTGAAGTATCTGACTCTAACGTGGTCGCGATTGTCCTCTGAAACGGCACGCACACACCGATATGGCTTCGCTCGAGCGATCTGGGTTAAAACAAGTCAATATTTGTGTGAACACTCAGGACTTAGCAAAAATATGCTTGAGATTTCGCTCTGGACGACGGCAAGCAGTCGGGCTTCTGTATTTGTTGCTGTCCAGAAGAAGAAAAGAAGCCAGGCGCCTCGCTTTAGTCGTTTAATCAGCTGTTGCTAGCTGTTCTCATTCATGACCATTTATGGAATATACGGAGTCAGTCAAAACAAACAATTATACACATTTTAGGACACTTTGAAATATTTGAATATTTAATTTATTGCTAGATGTTATATATTGATATATATGATAATACTATTAATATCGTATTAATATAATATACCTCATACTATTTTTAGTTCTGAAGTGTGTATACATTTTTCTGGCTGACTCTGAATATATATATAATAAAATCAGATTTGTGCGTTCAGACAGCCGCAAAAAAATCCGATTTGAGTCACTTCAGGCTAGTAATGTGAATATACTGTAGCCTAGCCAGTGAAAGCAGGTATGTGGGCAGCATGTCTGTCAGGTATAACAAAGGAAGCATGTCTCTACTATCTGTCAGTTGTTTGCCAATCCTCCTGAATGAAGTATACTCTCTATGTCAGTCTGTCCTACTACCCGAGGCCCTCGTGTCTATCCTTATCTGTGAAAGAAGCACGGCTTTTATACATGTCTGTCCAAATTATAACACATCCAGCACCCTGAAACACCATCATTCCATATTATATTGAATTATTGGCTGTTTTAAATGGATACTGCATATACCAGTTTGCTGATTACACACTAGGATGCGCATCGATTCAGTGCAGATGGAGAGAAGCACAGCCCTAAGTTACACTGATCCACTGACAGAGCGACAGGTTGACGTTTAACACAAACAGTTTGCCAACGCTAGTCTCCTGCATTAGCTGATCTAATGATACCAGTCACTCAAAGGGTCGAATGCACAGTCTGTGAGTGCGAGTAATTAATAAGTACCCCGGGGGATGAGTGAGTGAACGGTTGAACCGAAGCGAAGTGCCCCGGGAAGCGTGATGCCACAGTCGAATGCGAGCGTTCGCGCACCTTTAGGACAGAATTTGAAAAGACAAGGACTTGAATTTATAGCAGCAATGCAGTCAAGTGTTCAGAGTCACAGATGCTTCTAACAACTCATGGAAAACCATAAACAGACGTCCGCAAACAAAATTTGGACTGATCCTCTAAGGAAGGTGAAAGGTTCTTAAAGTGAGTCATTACTGGTGACGAGACATTTAGTCATCACTACGAGCCTGAGAGTAAAAGGCAGAGGATGGAACAGAGACATCCTCAATCGACGGCCGAGAAAAAGTTCAAAAGTCGACCGTCAGCTGGAAAATTGCTTTATCAGGAAAAAGGTTCAACAATCGACAGTGCACGTTACACTGAGACGCTTATTGAAGAGCTGAAGCCTGAATTTCAGATTAAACGTTGAGGACTGCTATCCAAAGGCTTTGTAATCTTGCATGATGATAAAAACCTAATTTTGAGGTGCTAAAGCATCCTCGCTATAGTCCTGATCTCGTTCCATCAGACTTTCACCTGTTTGGTTGCCCTACGAGGATGAAGATTCACTTCTGATGAAGAAGTGAAGACAGCGATGCATTCGTGGCTCGCAGCTCAGCCAGAAACATTTTTTAATAAGAGAATAGTAAAGCTTGTTAACAGGTGGATTGACAAGCAAGCAGATTAGGTGAAAAAATGATGTACAGTATCTCACTCACTCATCATCTATACCGCTTAATCCTGTATTCAGGGTCGCGAGGGGCCAGGGAGACTTAGGGGCACAAAGCGGGGTGCACCCTGGACAGGGTGCCAATCCATCGCAGGGCACACACACATAAACACACACACTACGGCCAATTTGGGAATGCCAATTAACCAAACCTACATGTCTCTGGACTGTGGGAGGAAACCGGAGTACCCGGAGGAAACCCACCAAGCACGGGGAGAACATGCAAACCCCATGCACTCAGAGAGGGGAATCGAACCTGGCCGAGAATCGAACCCAGACCCTGGAGGTGCAAGGCGACAGTATCTGACTTTTCTAAAAATTTTATTAAAAGAAATTCTACAGCTACAGAGTGCGAATCATTTTTTACCCTCGTATTTAAAAGTAAAAGTCGGCATATTTTTCTGAACCTGGAATTCAAAAGTAAGTAAGTTATACCCTAATCTTTGCCTTTAATCAAATTGCCTCCGATCCCTTTTTGTCGTCAGAACTAACTGTGTGTGGTGCGCTGACACCATCTGTTTAGTGCTCTGAATATCTGTATTTTCGTTTTTTGATTTCACGCCAAGGTAAACCTGGAGAGAGAGAGAGAAAAAAAAAAAGAAGTAGAAATGGCAGCGCTGTCAGCATGTTCTGGTTCTGACAGTTGCACAATCTCAGCTACATATCTGAAGTTTAGAACTGCATCCATGCACATTCCTAATCAGAACCAAGTTATCATCTTAGTTGTATAATTCACTTCCTCATCCTGACTGTTGGAACTCTGCTGGATGTCTAACACTCTCTTCTTCAAATTGGATCTGGACATGCACGGGTCATCGCAGGGTTTGCATTTTATTTTTAGCCCGTGCTATTTCTATTTTTAATGATCAATTGGCGCCGTAGTTCACCCAGAAACTCTATAGTTGAGGGGGCAGGATTCCAAATATTGCAGATCACTGTAGCCACTGGTATTGTTGCCAGGGAGACTCGATCCAAGCGAGTTTTCCTTCCCTGAATAGGGGTTTCTCTTCTCACCTTAGACGGCGAGGCTAAGCGTATGCTAACGCGTCTATGTGTGTTAACACCTCTGCGATGTGGCATTAACACACTATATATCTTTTGGAAAAGAGGGTTGTGTAGCGAAATGAACTGTGCAGTTAAAATAAGCTTGATCGTTTTATCCTCCATATGGAACAGGATTTGGAATAATAATAATAATAAAAAAGAAGAATTTCTCTGGTGGATTTTTCTTCCTAAGAAGCTGAGTCTGAGCTCCAATGCTGCTGAGTGACTCTGCATAATTCTGCACTGCTGGAACACCACATCAGATCATTCTAAATGAATGAATATTACATAAATAAATAATAACCAATTAATCTGACTGCGCTCTGCATGGCAATGTGGAGCCGTCTCGGCCTTGGAAATGAATTCCTTTCAATTAATACGTTTCTCGCTGAGTTTCTCTTATTGTATTTAATGTCTTCTTTTTTTTTTTGCTCCACGGTCTATTCATGCCTGTGGAACTGAAAACTTTATTACAAAGACATATTATAACAAGGGGTTGAATTTCTTCCTAGCATATGTACACTTCCTGGACAAAAATAAAGTCGCTATTTTTTCAGAAGGGTTAAAGTACTGGGCTGCATCAAGCAAAGAAAACAACTAAGGAGATTTGAAATGACTGGATCTGGGTTTCAATACAGTATTCTAGAAGGATAGTGCTGAACCTCTACTGTATGTGGAAAGAAATATGTGCCCACACTGTACAAGCTTCTAGAGGCAGTGTTACTTTTAGGAAGTTGCCAGTTGCCTTCATCCAGAGCGTCTTATATCTTATTATATGTACATTTGAGCAGTTAAAGGTTAAGGGCCTTGCTCAAGGGTCCAACTTGGTGGTCACAGGATTTGAACCTGGAACCTTCCAAAACATAGTCCAATGCCTTGACCACTGAGCTACCCCTGACCCCTAGGATATGACCTGTGGGTTGCTTCAGTTGGTCAGGTCTAGACACAGCATCATTATGTGACATAAAATGAAGTCAGCTGACGACCTGAATGTACTGACTGACCAGGTTATCACATCTATGGAGTTTTCTTCCCTGATGGCACAGAGCATATTCCAGGACTCACATTGTGAAAGAGTGATTCTGGGAGCACGAGGAATCATTTTCATGCATAAACTGGCCACCACATTGTGTGCTATAACCATAGTGAAAGATGACAGAATGAAACCTTACAACCTTTTTGTTGGCCAGTCAGTGTATAAAATTAAATGAATTTGACCAGAAGCTGAACCTTGATTTGTCTTATTTGTGTCATTTAACAATATTGAACATTTACACTTCATTTAACACATAGAAATTTCTGTACCTTATTTAATCGAGGACAAGATTAAGTATCCTGATTATACAGCTGTTGGTTCATCTTCACTCAGCTAATCTCCTGACCCGCCTCATTTCTTCATATTTTGCTTCCAATAGTTCTACAGGCTTCCTGAAGGACTTTTCTGGCTCTCGTTTTTGGCAAGATTTGGGGTCAGTTTTTTTGTTTGTTGAGCCACACAGTGACCCATGAATCATTCGAGCATATAAACATCTAACTTAAGGCATGAACCAGTGGGAAACAGGTGCAGATGATGACAGATGATCAGGCCGGTGATTAGTACAGAATACTGCTGATGCTGACGAGCTGAGTGGTTGGACAAAACAGACAAGAGGGGAAATGAGGTCGCTGCTGAAGTTGTTACATAAACATTAAAATGGTACACTGTAAAAAATAGACGTAAATTTTACGGTAAAAAACTGGCAGCTGTGGTTACCAGAATTTTACGGAAAAAAATACGTTATTGCACTGTAAAAAAATTAAGCGTAAATTTTACGGTAAAAATACGGCAAATACCGTGAAAAATATGGTAGCAATGTGTTTAGGTTGTATGGAATTGCACTCATTTTATGGATTTCAATTGCTTTTTTTTTTTTTTTTTTTAAACCAGGCCAAGAATCGAACCCAGAACTTGGCGGTGCAAGGCAACAGTTCTAACCACTACTGTACACTACTATGCTTGCTGCACAAATGTTGTCATTGTTGGAGTGCAAGTCGTGCGGGGGACGCGGGGAAACCGAGGAAGTCCAACAACGACAACAATTGCGTAGCAAACACAGTAGTGTAGCAGTTAGCACTGTTGCTTTGTACCACCAGGGTCTGGGTTTGATTCCTGGCCAGGCTCAAAATAAAAAGAAACATAAATATATGTATAATATAAAATACATAGAATATACAGTGTAATCCTGTACAACCAAAAATGTTGCTACGTTTTTTTACCATAAAATTTACGGCTTATTTTTTTACAGTGCAATAACATATTTTTTATGGTAAAATTCTGGCAACCAAAGCTGCCGGTTTTTTACCGTAAAATTTACAATTTATTTTTTACAGTGTATATTTAGCCACTTTGAATCCATTTCTTTAATTGACTCTACATCATTTAATATAAAGACATGCACAGAACTGTATTAAGACCAAAAAAGTGTTTTAGAATTCTCTTCAAGCTTCTCATGGCTTACACACTTGCCAGTTCTTTGCCAAAGAGAAACTCTGCAATCTAAACCCAAGAATACCTTTTCCTTTCTCTGGAACAACGAATTTTACAACACAGTGACACACACACACACCCACACACACACACATCATCTGAATGACTCTTTCAAAGCAGCAGCAACACACTGATGTACTTTATACAAAGACACTGCTGTGTTTAGAACTTTACTTTAGTGTATACCTTTTTAAGTTTCTCATAAAGGCTTCTGTAAAAGACTGTTCCAAAACAGTACATCTACTCACATTTCAATAAAGACAAAAACAGAAAGGAATCAGAAAAAACAATAACACCAAGCCGGAGACACATCACATACTGCCTTGTCTGACTCTGCACTGCCAATAAGATGCCATTACTGTATTACAGTCAGGTACAGTGACATTTACTTGCACACAGGAATAGCAAAGATCATTAGCTCTATCATTGTTCTTTCCGTTCCGGTGTTGACGCGAGATGCGGCACAGCGTGGATACAGTGACATGGTTGATATGGAATGATGTTGAGCTCTTTCACTGCCTTGTGTTTTACTTTCGCTGCCCCTGACCAACCTTTTCAAACGGTCTCAGTTCTCATGCTTGGTGCACACCAAGGTTCAAATGACCACGTTCATACTTGTTTACTTGTTTTTTTTGTTTGTTTTTTTAAATTTCCCAGATGTTTTCACTAATTTAGTCGTATCCAATTCCTCCCCGTCACTAGGGGGCTCCCACATTAAGGCTACTACTACCACTCAGTCGGAGGTCACATTTGCTGCTATGTTACCAAATTTGCTGTTGTTTTTTTTTTTGCTGCCGAATTTGCATTTGCTATCATTTCCCTGTTTTATTGTTGCAATTTTGGTTCATTAGTGTATTTCACACTTATGAGCCACTGTAATATTTAGCATTTTAAAAATCTGATGTTTAAAATGTTTTAAAAATACATTAATAGCTCATAGCATTGCCATATTTTTTCTCCTGCAAATTTGGCATTTTGGAAATCTTTTTTTCAGACGTTTCTTATAATGATACTAAACTTTATTTTCAGAGTTGTTTTTTCAGACTTGTTTTCTCGCAGATGTTTCCATTGCTCCTTTCACTTTTAAATATAAGGTGCCAAATATGATCATGCTTAAATATTTTATGACGAGAAACGATTTTAGACCGAACTCGTTCATAAGTCTTAGATTGCCATGATTAAAATTCTCATTAACGTTAAATTATGCATGTTTCCTTATATGCAATACGGTCCAGACCTCATCCACATTCTTCTATGACGGAGCTGAAAAGCTGTTACCGCATCAGCCTCAGGCTGTCAGCAAAACAAAATGGATGATGGAGTCTGGCCAAAGACAAAGGAACAGACTCAAGTCTTTGTTTGAGCTGTATTTTTTTTTCGTATTGGTTATAACACAGCGGGACTGGTGATTGGCTTAGGGAGACGTCCCTCCTACAGAACTCAGGGCTGATGGATCGTTCCTGTGAGTCGCCTGCAGAGACGGAACAGACGGGGGTTGGTGTGCATGTGTGTGAGGGGGTTAGACTGGGGGACCATGACTAATTCTTGGAAAGGCAAACAAGAACGAAAGATATACAGTTTCCCCAACAGAGCAAATACCCTCTTACACCAATGTAAATACACACATCAGGGATCAGTTGTGCTTTGGAGGAACTCATTTATAATTTCACTATCGATATCTCTTGTGATTGGCTCCGAACGTCAACCTGCCAGCAAAAAGCTAAGAAAGGCGATGGATAAAATTTGCCAATTATCTCAGGAGGAGCAAAATGAACAAGGAAGGAGAAGTACACCCAGGAGGATTTTGGGCAATTTTTGGAAACGTATGCAACTGGACTAAGGACAAGTGACCTATCCCCAGCTGCGCAAATACATACTCAACATACACAGACACAAGGTGGACTTCTCACCAACAGTCAACTTTGATCTGCTGGCACTCACTTATCTCTACTTTGGAATGAAAAATAAATTCCCAAAGCACTAATCGCGATTCAGCGTGAAGCACAGGATTGATTAGGTGCCATGAGCTCGTTTGTACTCGCAATGTCAGGCATAATGCTCTTCTGATTACCTTAGCATGAGAAGAGAAGATAAATAAAAGCCTGTGCCCTCGTATCAACGCTGAGCTGTATAAATGACACCAGCTTTATTCCACGATGTATTACGCCATGTCTACGTTATAATGCATGTGCGTTATAATCAGACAGAAGCAAACGGCAAGTGAGCGCGCTATGGCAGGAACATGGGAGCTGTCCAGTGCTGAATGCCTCCTTAACAGAGATGAAGTGGTTACGCTCAGAACCTCAAAAACCTGTTCAATAATAACGATAGAACGGCATCAAAATTCATGTCGTTAATTGCACACTTTTATTTTTCAGATGATGCTCAGGTGTTTCTAGCCTGCATGATAATGTAACTGTGCACAAAGCGAGCTCCATGAAGACTATGCTTGGAAATGTTGGAATAGAAGTAGAGTTCCTTTTTCAGACCATCCTTAAAAAGCAACTTCTAGAGTTTTCAATAAATTTCCATTAATTTCTATTAATTTCTATTAATTTCACTCCTTAATCTTAAATGCTACACAAAAAGCCCAGATGTACCAACTGTGCCACACTACAAAACACCTTGCACACTTTTTTTTTTATTTGTGGCATGGCATAAGACATATTTGGAATACTAATTACCCCTACAGTACTTTGTGCTGTTGAAAATCACTGGTTTAAGAGCAAGAAATCCTACTTTTACTACAATCAAACAAATTATACACAATCAAACCTGTTAACATGAACTAAATCATCAGCACACCTTGCTTTAGGGGGGAAAAAAAGGAAGTACACACTCTTCCCTTAATTTCCTAATCAAGCCACTTCTCATTCAAATTAAACCACATTCATGGCTAAAGAAACAAACCAATCCTGTCTTCGTCATCAAGCAGCGAGGCACTGAAAATAGATTGATTGCTCACTGTTCAGCTAAACACATTCAAGGAGGAAAAATAGGCAGGTAGCTTGCAATATTAATGTAAATAAAGTGAAGCGTTCCATATGTACAGTATTGCGCATGTTGTGCAGGATGTATCATAATCTGACATTCTGTACACATGCCCGTAGATAGACTGGAGATGCTACAGTAGAGTACATTGCCCCTAGCTGTGAATGTGTGCATGCATGGTGCTCTATGATTGATGAACTAGTCTCCCATTCAGGGTGCAGTCCTGTCTCGCAACCAGTGTTCCCAGCATGCACTCTTGATCCACTACACAGAACTTTTCAAGAAACATTTGTCTAATATCATTTACTAAAAATACACTGTTTAACCAAAAATAAATAAATAAATTGCATTTGACTGCCTATCATTTTTCATTCTGGCACACAAAATGTGTGAAAATGATTCCTTATGCTTCCAGAAACATTTCTTGGTTTTCTCACAAAATTTGAGTCCTGGAATATGCCAGCGCCATCAGAGAAGAAGAAAAAACATAGATGTCTTGTACATTCAGGTCATCAGCTGACTTCATTTTTTTGCCACATAACGTGAGTGAGCCTGGACCTGACCAACTGAAACAACAAGATCATAACGCTGCCTCCAGAGGCTTGTACAGTGGACACTATGCATGATGGGTGCATCGCTTCATGCGCTTCCCTTCTTACCCTAAAAGCCCTTCCCTTCTTACATCACTCCCGGAATAGGTAGTCCATCAATCTGGACTCATCTCATGACCTTTTTCCATTGCTTTATGTTCCCTAGGAAACTGAAGCCTTTTTATCCTCTGAAGTAACATATGATCTTATTTTTACTATCGAACATACAGTAGCTGTGACTTCTACTGTCAGTTCTTTTAATGATGCAACTTCCCTAAAAGTTTAAGTGATCTCTATTCATGATGTTTTTGAGCAGCGAATAGTATATCGCAGATTCTAACAAACGTAGACCTCACAAGAGAATCCCCAACATACTGTACATACAAAAACAATGACTTCATACAGTAACACACAAAACCATCTTCTCTGGCCGCTGAGGAAGGTTCCTCAGGTGCTCTGTGGATAGTTAAGGGTAAATCATTGTGTCTATCAAGTGCCTAGTTACAGTATAACTTCTTGTATAAATAGTCTCTTCATAAAGTCTGTACAAATATCCATTTCTCCACATTGATAACTACAAAGGTCATGAACTAAAGGTGATTTAAAGGTTAACACTTTAATGAATCTTTAGCTACCTGTTTACTGCTTCATACTGCTATATATGTTGGGGAAGGCAGTTCAGGCTCTATGTTGCTGGTTGGAGGTTCAAGCCCCACCAAAGTCAGATCGCCATCGTTGGGACCTTGGACAAAACCCATAACTAAAATTACTCTGCCGCCGCTGGTCCGAAAACCTGGACAATAAAGGAGAAGGGTTTAGAAATGGATTTGCTCAACAGTACTGCAGGAATACATACTGTATATATGAGGCAATGAGGAAAAGATAAGGTAGAATCTAATTCATCAAATATTTGCCCGTCATGATAATAACTAGATGAATTCCGAAAATAAAATATATAAACTAGCAGCCTTATAGTAAACATTAACTCTCAAGCAAAATATATTCCAGCCCTGCCCTTGCTTACCTTTAGTTCTCCTTTCTCGCATCTTCTATCTCCAGTCCAGTGACTCTAGAGGATCATCACCTTTAATGTCACCCATAAGGTCAGTCTGGAGCTTATCTCTCTCTATTTTTCTCTTTCTCCCGTTTCTCCTTCACTGAATCGAAGAAAGAAAAAAAAACGGCTTCTGATCTGATACAGAGCCGTCATGTGACTGGCACGGAGCCAGAGACCCTCCTGTGAACCTCCACACATCTAGACGCGATTAAATATGCATGCATGCCACCAAAGAACCTTGAGCAGTCTACTTGGCCACCTTCCTGGTGCGTGTTTGTATGTGTGTGCGTCTGTGTGTGTGAACACGTCTGGAGGTAATTGCTTTGCTGAAAGTGTGGGAAAGGGGGAAAAAGAGGCGCTGATTTGTAAACTGTGTACAAATTCCGCTTCATAGCACACTGTGTGTCTACCTTTTTTTCCCCTGTCCATCTGTCTGCTGTACTACCCAGCAGAAAGCTAAGCTTCGAGATGCTCGGCAGCATCGCACAATCGATGGTGCAAAGCTTATTTCTGTGCATTTTTTCTAATGCAGTTATCACAAAAAACAAACACAACACATTCAGTTTTAAATTAAAATTTCACATCTGCACCGATTTGTAAAAATGCTGTATAGGAATTGGATGGGGACGAATAAACTAAATTTAAAAAAAGCCCTCACACCAGCCATGGGCTGTTTCTTCTGCACTGTATTATCCTTCAAACAAAGAAACGCAACATTGAACACGCTTATGAGGGAAATTTGGATCACGGCCACACACCGAAGCCTCTTGTCTTTCTTGAAAATGGACATTAACTGGTGCGAGCCCTCTTTTGTACATGCCTATGTGAAAGGCTGATTGGCGTTAAGTGGATTTTCGGGCAGACGAGAGCCTCAGACGGTGTGAGGTGATGCATTCTGGGTAGACCCTTGAGTCCATTGAGGAGGACAAAGAAGCTCGCAGCTGCAGGTTTGCTGCTGGACAATGCACCGAGGAGGAACAAAGAGGTGCGAGCTCCTTTATAACAAACAGCATGCTCTCCTAAACCTGACCCTCACCTCTGACCCCTGGCAAGCAGCCTGCCTGGCACTTGATTTGAAGAGGGATGCGGGGAGAGGCTTTCAGTTTGATTAAAACCTACTCTTCAGTTTCTCTTTCCATCAGCTTATCTCTGATATGTCAGGAAATCACTATAATGATTTATGGAACTATTCCTGAAACTTACATATAAACTAGTGATGGGAGTCAGTAACCAGTCCATAATCGATCATCAGTTGGAGTAAACCAATTGATGATTGATTAATAATCAGGTAGAATGCAATGCACAGTACAATGCTTCTTGCACTTCCTTAAAAAGAATCTTACCACCATTCACTATTACTGCACCCAGAATACATTACACACCAATTATTTGTCACATGACCCTTACAGCACAGTGAAATGATTTTTTATTTTTTTTTCAAAAATCCCAGTTAGGAAACTGGGGTCAGAGCACAAGATCAGCCAGGATACAGCGCCGCTACAGCAGATAGGGTTAAGGGCCTTGCTCAAGGGCTCAACAATGGAATCTTATCGGTGCTGAAGCTTGAACCCCCAACCAGCAACCCACAGCCTTAACCGACATACTCCAATACATATATCAAATAGGATTACTCGCATCAATTACTGAAAATATTGTCACAGCTGTCAAAGCTGAAGTACTTTGTCGCTGTAGGCCAACTACTGTAGTACTTACCGCTGTACAGTACTCATACTCCTTGTATCTTGACAAACTTTGAATATCACTCTCTGCATGTTCAGATTTTGCATCATTGGTGGTTTAATTGTGTCATTCTTTCTTAAACCAAAGTGACGCCCGCATTCACAAGGAACCTTTTTTGTAACAGGAAAATTGTAACAGGCATGCACATACTGTACAGTTATCAGCATTATACTAAATGCGTGTTTCCGCTACACTGCAGTTGACTGGGGGTGCAAAAAAAAACAAAAAAAAAAAACATGCAACATGGCATGTTTTAAGACTTTTTTCATGATTAAGTTTTGAATTTAGTTTGGCACAAATAATTGCACAAACTTTGGTCTGTACAAAATATGAATCTGTGCAATTATTTAAATGCAAAAGGCTGCAACTTATGCCAGTAATACAGGTAACAGGCACAAGCATAGTCATACATTCAGAGATAGAGTACTTTAGTGATGAAAAGGAAAATTGTATTTTATTATGTAGAGTTTGTCAAGAATTTAGACTTTTCTTTTTGTTTTTTTTTTTTTGTTTTTGTTTGTTTTTTGAATTGCTTAATTGAATTGAGTTGAATTGCTTATCTTAATAGATATTGGGACACATCCCTATTCGTCCAATTATTTGGAGACAGAATGGATAAATACATTTCATTACAAAATGGTATGCTAGATAGTTAAATATCGCAGTTTAAATCACTATCGCAATGTGTGTCAAAATAATCGCAATATAATTTTTTTTTATCAAATCGTCATAGAATGAACACACACTTTTCTGTCAGAGCTACAGATCTTCATGGTATGACTTTTGAATGTATGAATATGACTTTTTATTCACCACCATCTTCATCACCCTCTGGGTAAAACACTTTACTCATTATATCTTTTCCCATGGTTTTGAACTGAAAGAAAAATCCAACAAAACATGCTAACCCCGTGTAATCACTCTGCCTGTAGCGCTTGTCCACTTACCCCTGAGTACAGCCCCAAGCTTTTAACACAATGAACATAACCTGCGGTTTTCTCTTAACACTTCTTTGTAAATTAATTTTGATCAATTATGAAAGAAAAAAACCAGTCAGATAGATGCATGTGCTTCACAATACACTGAGGCAGATTTTTTTTTCATCCCTTTAGAGAAATAACTAAGTGCTCGGTTGAATACTCACTCACTTATCGTCTTACCGCTTTATCCTGTACACAGGGTCGCGGGCCTGGAGCCTATCACAGAAGACTTAGGGCGTGAGGCGAGGTATACCCTGGATGGGATGCCAATCCGTTGCAAGGGACACACACGTACACACGTTCATTCAAACAATACAGACACTAAACTGCATGTTTTTGGACTGTGGGAGGAAACCAGAGTACCCGGAAGAAACCCACCAAGAACATACGTCATGCACACAGACCCGAGGCGGGATTCAAACCCGGACCCTGGAGGTGCGACACTGCAGTGCTAACCACTAAGCCGCGGCGACGCCGCTTGGTTGAACGCATTTCATTTAAAATAACTTGAATAGCAAATAGATATTAGTTCTGCCACAAAACAAACATCAGCAACAACACTACACTTTCAATTCATAAGACCTAAATTACTGGTGAAAATTGACATTTCTTAAGCAAAGGCAGTCATGAGAAGGCAAAACTATATTGTTATCAAAGACCATGGTATAATGTTATCATTTTAGGTACTAACCTTCAGCATGATTAACTTTATTTGTAAGCATTCAATATACCGTATATGTGCTCAACTACACAGAGTATACTGTAATACTGTAGGGCTGTAATGCAAAAGTGGGCATAACTTTTTTATTAACTAACACAGGTCATTCAAATCGCACAACTTTCCCTTTATGCAAAGGTACTACTCAACATAGATGTAAGTAACTGAAGAAGTTTAAAGATGTAGTAACCAGCACTGAGTACAAACCGCACAGTGGGAGTCGACCTACTTAAGTCAATTTTTTTTTTTTTAGAAGTTCTGCCTACTTTTGCATTACTTTTGGTACGGCCCTCATAATACAACGCTTTGCAGAGCTCCTGTATGCAGATGCGGTACTCTATAGAGTGCAGTGTGAGATTTACAAGGCGGATAAATAGGGTCGATATAAGCACTGAGAACTTCATCACTGACATCTACTGTACTTTGACTAAAGGTTAAAGTATTGGCTCATTTCCAGTTCCACTCGGATCTCTCGCTGTTACTTCTGAATGCCAATGAGAGACAACCCTGAGAAGGAGGTGAGTAAGTTAAGGGATTGATAGACACCTTTTATTAATCATTTATGTTTCATTAGTCATCTATTTGTGCACATCACATCTTTGGCTTAAACAATATTATAAGCCTAAGTCCCTCAGGATGTACATATCCGTCTCTTTTAAATATATACGGTCCAGTATATACAGTATGATGTCATAACACCGGGATGATCATTTTGCATGCGTTGTAGAACAGGTGAAACTTCTCATGCCTGGAAAGGCGATGATGAAGTGCTGGCATAAATAATGCATACTGCATCTGCCAGGGAGTTTTTTCGATCGCTCTCAACTTCACAGCAGCTGCCATTGGAGAAGAGAGCCGAGCCTAGCGCCTGCTCTCGACACAGCTGCCTGTCGAGGGCACTTACTGAGATTTGCCAGCACAGACATCTTCCTTCTGTCTGCTGGTGTGAGGCGGGGTGGGTTGGGGAGTTGGAGGCCATGCACGAGTGGATCGATAATCGCGTAAAAAGGTGTTTACTGTATCTGGTGCAATATTGCACTATATTAACACATAACCACACACGCACACAAGCAGTGCAGCGGAGTGATAACCGAGAAGATTAAATGAGAATAAAAGCTTCGTGGTCTCTTAATCGAGAATAAAAAGTGCAACTCCTCGACCAGTGGCTGCGTCTTTGCAGGACTTTGGAATGTGAGAGAGGCGATTCATTACACACCTTGAGGTGAGCCTAATCTCCCTCACACACTCTCTCGCATTAGGAGTGAATGCAGCAGCCGTAAGTAAGTAAGCGGCCGAGACTTTGGAAGTCATCAGATGGAGTTCCCTGCTGTTAACTAGCCAGACATTACCATTAACCACATGGTGTCACATCAAATGTGCACAAATAAATCAAAGAAATTAAATTACTCTTAAATACATGTTTTCAACACCACCTCTGTCAGGTGTGTTATTATTTCTGACAGCATTAATTATTATTATTATTATTAAATAATAATAATAATAATAATAATAATAATAATAATAACTACTGAACATTTTTCAAAATCACACAGAAAGGACAGACAAGGATTTTTCTCCCTGTTCCAGTTCAGTTCATCATCTTCCTCATGTTAGAAGTCAGTGCGTAAAGACAGTAATAAGTTGCACTATGCACACGCGCGCACTTGGGTATTGTGTGTCATCACTGGTGCGAAAATTCTGTTCAAAAGCAATGAAGTTTCTTGCCTTTTGCAGAAACAGGCAGGTTTCCGGGGTGCGAGTCGGTCTCTGATGCGCCGCCGTTAAACGCCGGTAAGCCGTTAGAGCGCAGGTGCGCCGGTCCGCTGCCTCAGGCTGTGCGATGCCTGGACGCTTCTCTTCACCACAATATAAATAACTCGGCTCAAAGAAATGACCTAAAAAAAATAAATAAACAACCCGAAACCCAACACGTCTCCCGACAGCCTGAACACACTCGGATGCCGTCCCGATTACCGGGAGAGAGAGAGAGAGAGAGAGAGAGAGACAGAGAGCGCGCGCAGATTGCCGGGGCTCCTCCACCGTTAGAGGCGCAGAGCTCAAACAAAGAGGTGCTGCTACTGACAGGAGGCTCTAACCCCTCCCCCAAGCGCACAGGCCACGCCCACGCAGCAACGACCACGCCTCCAAGCGACCAGTATTCAATAACATCCTCTGAGCAGATGTGATGTAATAAACCTTAATTGCATTTTATAACATCGTTTATCATTTTCAGGGATGAAGTGATCACTAAAACGATGTTGTTCGGTTAAATGCGTACAAAACAGGCACAGTGAACAAATCAGCAAAGCTTAAGAAGCGTAAGAAAAGAGACTTCATTTAGATTTTTTTTATTTTCATTTTTTTATGAACATGTAGGGATCAGGATTGTGCCATATCCATATCTATAGAGTGACATATCCTTTTTTTCAGCACAACATGGGCAGTACAGAACTGAGCAAAAAAAATGTAAAGGGTCACATAGGCAAAGAAATACAGGTATCACAGTTACACATGAGCATGTGTTTTTATTGTTGTTGTTTTTTTGGTTATTTCTATGAAAAATGACAAAAAACATGATAATAATAATTCACTAATTTTGAGAGT
The DNA here is from genome assembly GCA_011419295.1 of Clarias macrocephalus. NCBI lineage: Eukaryota > Metazoa > Chordata > Actinopteri > Siluriformes > Clariidae > Clarias > Clarias macrocephalus. Next base: position 398,764 of record JAAGKR010000006.1, on the reverse strand, counting down.
TTTACCCCCATTTACCCCATTTTCAGGTAACAGTAAACCCTGGTATCTGAAACCCCAAATGCACAGTTTGATGTCTGAAGCCTCCCCGTTAACACAATTCGACAAGGCTTCCACATAAGCACACACGCACACATATATACAGTACAGACCAAAAGTTTGGACACTCATTCAAAAAGGCTGAATTTGTATTATGGCAAGAAAAAAGCAGCTAAGTGAAGAAAAAAACGAGTGGCCATCATTACTTTAAGAAATGAAGGTCAGTCAGTCCGAAAAATCGGGAAAACTTTTAAAGTGTCCCCAAGTGCAGTCACAAAAACCATCAAGCGCTACAAAGAAACTGGCTCACATGCGGACCGCCCCAGGAAAGGAAGACCAAGAGTCGCCTCTGCTGCGGAGGATAAGTTCATCCGAGTCACCAGCCTCAGAAATCGCAGGTTAACAGCAGCTCAGATCAGAGAGCAGGTCAATGCCACACAGAGTTCTAGCAGCAGACACGTCTCTAGAACAACTGTTAAGAGGAGACTGTGTGAATCAGGCCTTCATGGTAGAAGATCTGCTAGGAAACCACTGCTAAGGACAGGCAACAAGCAGAAGAGACGCGTTTGGGCTAAAGAACACAATAAAGAACACAAGAAAGAAAACTCTTTGAATGAGAAGGTGTGTCCAAACTTTTGGTCTGTACTGTATTGACCTATTGTCATTGACCTATGCTGTGTTGCCAGCATGTATCTGTGCCACTGTAGGTTTAATGGGTAAATTAAATTTATTACTTTTTTTTATTGTGCTTATCATATTATATTATATTATATTATATTATATTATATTATATTATATTATATTATATTATATTATATTATATTATATTATATTATATTATTGTCATCTTTTTGCTTGAGAAGGACAGCTGAGGTTGTCGCACCAGAATTTCATTGCACACTGTACGATTGATCAAATATTTATTTTGGGAAAATTTCCAAAAATTACAAATGTCCGTTTTGTGTATTGCGCCCACGTTCCCAGATCAATCCTGATTTTGTTTTCTTTTTTAACAACGCTCACTAACTTGCATGTTTCATGCTCCAAGGAGAAACAGATAGCGGACAGATGGAAATTCAAGGACTCCCCAGTCAAAAAGGCTCAGACAAGTTTTTCAAATATGCCGATGATGTAACTTGATGCAAGAACAATGACCTCGTCCTTAACGCCTCCGTTAAACTAGGGGACTAATGATAAAACTTTCACAAGGATTCCAAACCCATCACAGAATCATTTAAATTCAAAGCAATGCATCTCACATAAACAGGACTTGAATACAAGCATCATCATCATCATAATCATCCAGAAGGTCTTGCCTTTATTAAAGCTTCATTTTCTCAGATGGCTAAAGAGTTAAGTAGATGCAATTCATACAATTTTATTCATCAGTTATTTTGATGCTGTGAATCAAGTGTTTGATATGAAAATCATCTTCACTATGAATGCAAAAAAGAAAGCTCCTAGCCAGTGGAAATATCTTCAGTATGAGCAAATGTATCTAATCTTTCTTATAATGAGATTATTAGAAATCAAATACAAATCATTTCTAAGTGAAATCAATGATTTATGAAAGTGATTCTGCCAGTTTGTAGATAAACTGATTCTTTCCTTTCAGCCGATAATTTAGCTCCTTTCTAAAAATAAATAAATAAATAAAAATACAATTATAAGAAATATCTGTTATTAAAACTGGAATATTTCAAGCTTGTAATAAGAAATGTGAATTTTTTTTTAAGCTGACACATTATAGGAAATGCTAGATTCTCTGAAAGATCAATTTTAGATTTTGTTCCTAATTTAGTGTTGGCCAACTAGAAAGGACTTGGCAAGCATCGCATTTGGAAAACCTCATGGTGGTGCAGTGGTTAGTAATGTTGCCTCACAAGTCCAGGTTTTGTATCCTAAATCCCTCTTAGTTTATATTCTCCCCATATCTTCCTGAATTTCTCTAGTTACATGGAAATGACATATGCGTGAATATGTACAGTACAGTATGTGCATGGTGTCCTGCCATAGCTGGCATCTCACTGCCAGTGTTGCAGATGTTCCAGATTCACCTTGACCCTGTGCCTGAAAGCATGCTTACTAAAGATGAATGATGAAATACCTTACGGAAAGGATGAAAGAAATGCCCTCTGACATCTTGTATTCCAACTGTTCCCTTTGAAAACAGAAAGAGATGAATGCACACAGGAAAAGGCTTGTACGTTTTACACCAAAACATTTTGCTGGCGGTTTACTGTCTTTGTATTTATTTATTTATTTATTTATTTATTTATTTATTTTCACCATTAATAATTTACATGCTGTCTCTGCTTTTATCCATTGTTTTGTACAACACACACACACACACACACAACCGTAATTATTCTCCAAGGGTTATTTGAAGAGTTAAGGGTTCTTCAACTACGCTGCTGAAATTGAATTCTTAAATTGGCCAGAAAGTGTTGATTCATCATATATATAAGAGCAGCTAAGACAAATCACAGGTTTAATGCAATGCACTGGGTGAAATATAAAATAAATGATTTTATTAATAATATAATATAATATATTATTATTATTATTGTTATTACTCACGGGCCACTTTTTTAGGCATACCTGTTCAACACTTGTTAACACAAATATCAGCAAATATCAGCCAATCACATGCCAGCAGCTCAATGCATTTAGGCATGTAAACATAGTCAAGACAATCTGCTGAAATTCAACCCAATCTTCAGAATGGAGAAGAAAGCTGATTTAAGTGAGTGTCAGACAGGCTGAGTACTGTATGTCTGAAACTGCTGATCCGCTGGGATTTACACACAACCATCACCAGGGTTTACAGAGAATGGTCTGAAAAGGAGGAAATATCCAGTGAGCAGCAGGTCTCTGGGCAAACACGCATTGTTGATGCCAGAGGTCAGAGGAGAATGGCCGGACTGGTTAGAGCTGATAGAAAGGCAACAGTACCTCGAATACCATCTCATTACAACTGAGTTATGCTGCGGAGCATCTCTGAATGCACAACATGTCAAACATTGAAGCAGATGGGTTACAGCAGCAGGCGCTCCTGTCAAGACCAGAGGTTACGTTTCACCTGGCTTCACCAGAATTGGACAATAGAAGATTGGAAAAACACTGCCTGGTTTGATGAGTCTCGAGTCGTATGGTAGACATTCGGATTGTGGGGACAGAATTTGGCGAAAGCATTGGATCCATCATGCCTTGTATCCATGCTTCAGGTTGGTACTGGTGGTGGTGTAATGGTTTGGGGGATATTTCCTTGGCACACTTTGGGCTGTTTAGCCTTAGTACCAACTGAGGATGGTTTAAATGCCACAGCCTAATTGAGTATCGTTGCTGAGCATGTCCATCTCTTTATTTGGACTTCGAATAAACTCAAATCGGTTTGAAGAACGTGACAGTGAGTTCACTATACTCAGCTGGCCTCCAGTCACCAGATCTCAATCGAACAGAAAACCTTTTAGATGTGGTGAGAACCAACCCAGTACTAATAAATTGGCCAGTGTAGCTTCTGCGTTCATTTGCATTTTTTTTTTAAGGGAATGACTTAGTATTAGGGTTCTACATACAGTACAGTAGAATACAATCCAGAGGACAGACAGACAGACAGACAGACAGACTGATGATATGGATTGATACATATTTCACTTTTGTGTTGCTGTGAATGGCTGAAGAGATGGTTCGGATGCTTTTATGTAGGCTTTCATTAAAGAAGAATTTGGCACATGTTGTAATATATTTCAAGCCGGTCTTGAGAACTGGGTCTCAGGGGCCTGAATATATCCATCAGTCATGAGAAGCGTAATGGGGGTAATGGCCTCCGAATTTAGTGGAAATGAGGCTTATGATAGGAGAGGCATTACTAAAAGCCGGCGTGTGCCGGCAGCTCTCTGGGCACCCGTGAGGAGGGTTATTTAAACCGAACGCGTTTCATGTCTCGCAGAAGGCATTCCGTACTCCGCGCTCCAGATGGTTCCGACTTCAGCTTTTTCCGAAAGACTCTACATGATGTACCTCCAAGCAATAGGATCAAAACTTAGTAGCCTGAAGGATGTTCCTGCATTCATTCGGCTCTACGTGTCTGATTATTTGAACACTATAGTAAGTGCTGCATGCTTGTTTGCGGATCCAGGTGAGTTGGAAGAGATCAATCCCAGAACACTCACTCACTCACCGCTTAATCCTGTATTCAGGGTCGCAGGGAGCCTGGAGCCTATCCTAGGAGACTTAGGGCACGAGGCAGGATACACCCTGGACACGGTGCCAATCCATCGCAGGGCACACAGACATACACACACTCACACACTACGGGCAATTTGGGAACGTCAATTAACCTAACCTACATGTCTTTGGAATGTGGGAGGAAACCGGAGTACCCGGAGGAAACCCACCAAGCACGGGGAGAACATGCAAACTCCATGCACACAGAGACGGGAATCGAGCCTGGCCGGGGATCAAACCCGGACCCTGGAGGTGCAAGGCGACAGTGCTAACCACTACACCACCGTGCCGCCGCCCAGAACATTCATTTATTAATTTTATTAATCAGCGGCGGAACGAACTTGCAGGATCAGATAGCGTGTTGGATATGCTCTTTGTGGGTCTACACCGCTGTTATCCCACAGGATAAATCCTATAGAAACACTAGAATAGGCCAATTAATAATGACTGATTAACACTTCCCGACATCATTTTAAGAGGAATTTTAAACCCCCACCGACACTGTCTGATGTCTGATACATCCATTTTTTTTCGAGAGCATCACTGGATTTGTGTCATCCAATTTAGTAGCTATACCACTTTGTCTGGAGTGGTATTAGCGTTTATTTAATAACTCCCAATAAAATACATCGAGGCCATTCTTTGGAAACAACATTACATGCCATAAAAACTACTCAAGATGAAATGCGGCGATGTCCCATGGCTTACTCCCACTGCGATCCTTCTCTCAGCCTGATATCCTGCACAGTGTGTAGCTCGGAACAATAATCTCACACTGAGCCTGCCTGGAGTGTGTGTCCAGCTACGAAGATATTAACTGAAATATACACTCCTTCTCCTTTGAATACTTTCACTGGAAATGTTCGTTTTATGTTGTTGCTGTTGTTGTTGTTTTGTTGTTGTTGTTTTTTTTCCCACCACAGTGGAATAAAAATCGTGGGTCCTGTTTTGAGGCTTATCATAAAATCGGTGAAGTTATTGCAGGAAGACTTGAAGTAGAGAACTGCTGACTGCTCGAAGACTTAAAACACAATCCTCCCACTGCTGCCCAGTGCATGCACACATATCCAGAAAAAGACGGAGAGTGGGGAGGGATGAATTTTGGATATGTAAAAAAAAAAAAAAAAAAAAAAAAGCATCCTAAGGGCAATCAATATTTACACAGAGGAAAGTTCTCTGAAATAACCTGCCTATGGTTCTTGCCGGCTTATTTATTGTTTAGTGTTTTCTTGGAAGAAGATTTTTAGCAGACCACTAATGAAATGAAAGCAAACACCTCTTTAAACTGGCCGATCGAAAATCCCAATCGATTGGACTTCTTGCTTTCAACTGCAATATGATTTGCAATATGATGCAGCATGCAAGCAGAAACAGTGAGTCCAGTGTAATAAACTGACCTACAGGTTTGAATAACTCAAATGAACAGTTAATAGCAGATTGTTTTTTTTTGTTTGTTTTTTTAACTGACAGTCCTGAAGAGTCCTAGTTGTGATTACAGCAATCAAAGGAAATTAGTCTTGATTTAACGTGGGTTTCACCCACAGTGTGCCTTGGTCGTATTTTTATCTTGTTTTTTATTTGACTTGCTTTATACAGTCTACAGGGATCATAAAGTCCAATTTGCTTTAGATGAGAGTTTTTTTGGGGGGGAAGCATCACAAATAGTAACATACTGTATAACACACACACATATATACAGTGTATATATACTTGGCAGTTATTGCCACATGTTTGGGCCATTCAGGGAGTTCCTGGGAGGCCAGTGTTTTATACCTGAAGCAGGCAGCACCAGTGGATCCAGTATACTGAGAAAATTTGTTCAACACATGATCTTTATTTCCTTATTTCTTTTCTTGCATGTCACATTTTATCTTTTTTTTTTTACTGCTTATTAATTCATTTCATTTTCCATAGGTCTAAAGTATCACAAAAAAGTATTTCATAAATATCTCAGCAGCGCCTACACCTACAGTTAAATCTAAAATCTAAATATGATCTACAATTTCAGCATTACCTAGTTGATCTCTAAATATGGCTTTAAGCCCAAAAAAAAAAAAAAAAAAAAAGCAGTTATTCCGCTACAGTGACAGCTGCTTTACTGACAGCTCAATATGTTTTAATAATAACAATTCATCTTCCATTAACAGCCTGGACTCAGTTGGCAGTAAAATAAGGTCTGGCCACTAAAATCCACTTTAATATACTGTATGACACTGCATACACTCTGTGCTAGAGATATATGAGGGGCGTTCAAGTCAAACCGGAACTTGTAATGAAATTTCTCGTGAATGGAGGCATTAAAAAAAAAGCGATTTTGTACATTTTCAAGAGATTTTAAGCGCAGTACGATGATGAGACTCTTAGCCACAGTAAAACATTTGAATGGTGCAAACGTTTTAAAGAAGGACGTATGATGATTATGAGAAAAATAGCAGAACGGTAGGATAAGGGCATTCGTGTAGCAGGGGATTATATACTGTAGAGTAATAAATGGAGTTTTTACTCTCATAACTGTATTCTGCACAATCAAAAGTCCCGGTTTGACTCGAATACCCTTTGTACTGTATAATACGCCATCCAGAAAATCGTCCAATCCAGAAGACAAGTCACGGGGAGAAGCCTCCACATCAGTGAAACACCAGAGGAGGTACGATTCACACCAACATCCCTCAGGCAAGTGGGCCGTGCACTAATTAATCTGTTAATGGATGTTATTAGTCTTTCTCCTGGAATCCCAACAGCTGGTTATTAATATTTACAGTGCATCTGGATGTAGCTTAGAAGAACCAGAGAGAAAGACAGAGTAATCATACAAAGTGTAAAGTGTGAAACGAGAGAGAGGGAGGGGGAGGGGGGGTATCAGACGGCACCATGTTTCTAGGAAGAGAACTGTAATTTTCAGGTTTGGATGAAAATAAAAATACATTTGAATTCCTCCTAATTGTAGCACTCAGCAGCTATGACTTCACACCAGTCAGATAATCACCTGTTTACGAACATTGCAATATTCCAAATCTAACCTGATGGCCATCACTAGTTTAGAATTCATAGGAATTTCTCATGAGGTTAGTTTTTCTCCATCAGACAGCCTTCTGAAATGGGGCTCTGGTGACCCAAAAGTTCATTTTATAGATTTTTATTGGTGCTGTAGCTCACATATAATTTCATCTCCTCACACCCAGAGCCAGAAGACTGTTATTGTTATCTAAGATACCTGCTCCTAGCACTACATATTTCACCAACATGGAAGTAAAAGTCAGTATCGGTTTTGGCTCAAACTATTTAGCTGCGAGGTACGAAGCAATAAGCCAGAGAGGTTGCTATAGTACAATCAATAATTCTTCAGATTTTTAGGGGGTAAGAATGCAATGTCATAGAATGCCAAATATAGCTATTTTTCTAAAGACAAATGAATAGGCCAATACACAACAACAATAATGTGATACCCTATTATATGAATACATCATGATTCTCATTACATAATCATTTATTACTCACACATAGTATTTGTGTACTGTATTTATTAAGTCATATGGCAGTTCATGAATCTACACACAACCCCCCCCCCCCCCCCCAAAACATCATCTGCTCATCATTATGGGAACCCAGTGAAACATGGTGATGGTAGCATCAATATAACCTTGGCCACTTCTTGATTTTTGTACTATTTCTCTCCTTAACTTTTATTGTCTGTCTATTGTGACAAATTCCTTACATAAATAAATGATTATTGGCGTATTTATATCGACCCTTTTTAGAGTCTGCAACATGAGTACGTCACAGTGCTAGAAAAAAAGATGCACATAGAAATACAAGGGGTGTTCAAGTCAAAATTTTTGATTGTGCAGAATGCGTATGTTTGTAGTGAACACTTCTTATCAAGTAAGGTTTAATAAACTACACATCCATTCATCCATCTACGTAGAGGGAAACGTGGAGGGAAACGTAGTCTGACAGTAGTAGTAGGCTTCATCCACACTTCAAAAATCACAGTGCTTATAAGCACCAATAAAGGTCTATTGAGATCACATGACATGTCAGTTACATACAGGTCAACTCCAGTCAACTCATTGTGTTTTATGAGAAAATATTATTATTATTATTATTATTATTATTATTATTATTATTATTATAAAAATATTTTGCAGACTATGAAGATTTTTTTTTTACAGGCGATTTTTTTTGTATGGGTTTATAGTATTTAATCCCAGTAAAATCCATTTCAGTTTCAAATTCTACCAATACAAAATTGAAATGAAAAGTCTAAGGGGGTGAATATGTATGCAAGACACTACAGTATATATTATGTATATTCCAATAATAGCCCATTTTCCTGTTTTTTTTTTTTTTTTTTTTTGTCCATCATACAGTGATTCTCCTGACACAGTATGAATCGCAACCTTTTCAAAATGTCAAAAAGTCTCTCCATCTCCAACGGCAGAAACAATAGTAAGTGGACCCATAAGTTGGAGAAGGCAGCCGGTCACCCGCAGCTGACCTGAAAGCAACAATGGATTGCGAGAAGAGAGCTGGTGAAAAATGAATTTGAACTCAAATGCCAGAAAATAGCCTCTGAATGAATCACTTAAAATATTGAACACTAAAAGGTTTTATAATGTAAATGTAAAAGAATTATTGTTATTCTTTAAACAGTCCACAAGGCTATACATTAGCTATTTGGTACAAGTTCGCAATTACTGTCTAACATTAATTAAATCGCATTCTTTTAGATTTTCCCGGATTGCTGATGCACAGTGGAGCTGTTACCCTCGAGGGCGGCTGTTTGCTAACTCAGAGTTCCCAGTCAATGATTAAATATGCTATACATCCCCCAGCTGTACTGTATATCTCAATAGCACCACGTTTTATTCATTAATTCGTCAACAACCTGTAGTTTGTGTCCGGTTCGTGCTATTAAAATAAAAGAAATAAAATATGAGCTGTATGTTGCACTGACAGGACCTGTAAGGGCAGACTATAGAAAGTGTGGCTTCGAGCACACGTACAGTACTGAGGTGTTGGTAAGCCTTTAGGTACTGTATGTTTACCTTGGAGCCTAATATTCCTCAAAAAATCGGAATAATAGCCTGATTGGAATACAGTGCATCATGTCAGAACACCCTGACTCAATCTGGCTTGATTAAAAAGAATTTTCAAATGGGATAAGAAGGGAGGTGTAAACCGTTTAACAGGTTAATATTAGTCGTGGAAATACTTGATCTGATTGTTTCTCTCTTGCTGGAATAAATATATTCTTTCTGTGCACGTTTGCATCATGGTGGGGTAACGAGAGGGAATTTGACGAGTTTCCAGGAGGAAAATTTCCCTTCCGTTCATGATTGGCAAACTCAATAAGAACAACTCTTTCCCATCAGTCTTTGCTTTCACACACTGGGTCTCTGGCTGAGGAAGGAGCACTGATTGGCTCGCAATTTCATGCTTAGTAAAGCATCTAATCAATCATAGATGAGAGTGGATTCTTGTAACCAATCAATACAGAAGAAGCCAAACCTAACCTCAAAGTTGAAGAAAATGTTCTATTCTTCTGCTATATTTCCAGCAGATTAAACTATGTTTGTGTGTTCAAGCCAAACCGGGACTTTTGATTGTGCAGAATGCTCATGTTTGTAGTGCACGCTTATTATTAGGTACGATTTAATAAAGTATCCATCCATCTGGGAACGCAAATTAGCCTACTCTGCATGTCTTTGGACTGCGGCGGGAAAACCCACCAAGCACGCGGCGAACATGCAAACTCCACTTAGCCACTGTGCTGACCTTAATAAAGGATGCTCTTTTCTATGTATTTCGATAACATGATTTTATTCAAAAACTGGGAACCAAGAGAAATAATGTTAGTGGATAAGTATATTTCCAGCGGGCAGAACCACTTCGCCCATGTGAAAAATATTATGATTATATTCTATATTATATATAAATGCTTTGAGCATGTAAACGCCCATTTTTATCATATCAGCGTCCATGTACTGTAAGCAGTTTGATCTCTAATCGGAAGGATTTCAATCTCACTATAGAAATACTGTCCTTGTCTATGAATATGTGTGTTTTCAGTGCTATGGTTCTTTTGAGCCAGCTACCTACAGTTACAGGAACTTAAAATATGTCTGATATAGCAGTTGACGACACAAACAAAAAAATCAGAAAAAACGAAAGCAAAGCCTTTGCGAACAATGAACCAGCATGTTCCTGGATTTACGCATTGTGTCTTTTCATCAGCAGGTCAAAAGCAACAGCGACAACGAATGTCTGGTTTACGCCACCTCGTTTCAGATTCGTTCGACTTCGCCCGGTTCGTTTGTCAGCAACAGAGAGAACGTTTAGGAGACGAACGAGGACGGCTTTGAACCAGGGCTTTCCAGCATGCAATCCTGGCTGGGGCTTAAACAAATGGCAAATGTTAATTAGATTTTAATTTGAGCTTCATCTGCATGAGTTGTGGGCCTGCATGAGTAATAGCTCAGGGGAAAGAAAAACCCGGCGCTGCTGCTTTCGCTGTGAGAAAATGGCTTTACTGTGAGAAACTACAAAAGAAGAAAGGATCTCAAATGACTGAATGAAAAGTGCAAGGCTGTTTTGAAAGCCCATTTGAAGCTTATCAATGTGCCAGAGTTGTATACAGTAAGTGCATTGTATGTGCATTGTTTTGTCTGGGTGTTTTTGTGATATTCGAATGTAACTCTTGCTACGCTTGTGTGTTATTTTCTTGTCTTTTTGTTTATTCAAAAAGTCTATATAAAAAAAAAACAACAAGAAAGGTTATGTTTTACTGCCAGTGAGCAGTCGTGTATCTCCTGTAACTGAAGGCAACTATTCGCAAATGTGTGTAAGTGTAATGCTGTACAGTAGTTTGCTGGCACTGAGATTTTTTTTTTTACCAAATAAAAAAAGGAGCAACTTTTTCATAACCGGCTGTAATTTAGTTTTTATTAGGCTTTTATTTGTAAGTGATTTTAACATAGTATATAATCAATCATATTAAACCATTTAAAGAATGACATGCATCAAGCCTCTTTTTTTTTTTTTTTTTTTGCAAAGTTGAATTGTAAAATTAAAGGCTACATTTTGCTAATAAATAAGAAAATTTGTTGAGTTTTTGCAAAGATTTAGCAAATACAGGGTTAGGGGTTAAGGTTAAGGATAATTAAGAGGACTTAATTAGCATGTTGTTAATCATGTTTATCTTATGTTTTCTTTTCATGCAACATGGTTAAGATTATCTGCTATAAACTTTAATAAATCTTTCAACATGATCATGAAATGCATGGTGCTTTTATATCTATGTACTATGTAGATGTATTGTAAGAAAGTAGACATTTTCCTCTTTTCACAATTTATTTCCGAAAAGTTTTGCGTTTTGTCGCCTCAAATTTTACCTCTGTTCCTGTATGTGAGTTTGCATGATCTTCCCATACCTGGGGAGACCTATACTACTTTGGGTACTCAAGTTTCCACAGTCCAAAGATTGATGTTTCTAAAACATGTGTGTGATTAGGTGTGTCAGTAAGTGCTCTATGCCCTGTGATTTGTTGACACCCCTTTCCTCACTTTATACACCATCCTCTGTCGATCCCCAGGACAGGCTACTGGCGCCTTACAACCCTACACATGGAAAAATCTTCAAACCGTCTGACATCGTTTACATAGAACACAAACATCATATGGTCATGATCAACATGTTGACATACAGTACACTATTGGGCCACATTTAATGAAGGAGCATCCGTAAAAACCCATCACATCAAATAAGTCACTGCTATAATTTACACTTTACCTAATACTTCATTTTCCCCTAGGGGATGCAAACTTCTTTCCAAGAAGCAAGAAGGTTGAGCAGTGTGTTTAAGGGAGCATACAATTGTCCAAAATGTCTTGGTATGCTGAAGCATTAAGAGTTCCTTATCTGGCATCAACTCAATAGAACATCATTGGGATGAATTGGAATTAGACTGTGAGCCAGGCCTTGTCGTCTAACATCACGAGCTGGAGTCTTACCTCACAAATGCGCTTTTGGAAGAATGTGAAGAAACCTTGTGGAAAGCCTTCCCAGAAGAGTGGAAGCTGTTGTAGCTACAAAGGGGGTGGATTAAGAATGGCATGTTGTTCAAGTTCATATGCATGTGAAGGCAGGCGAGCCATGGCAATATAATGTGTGTCTCTATATTAAAAACCTTTCTTCTATTGTATGAATCTGTATGATGTGATAGCACTGACAGTGTTGTGTGTGTGTGTGTGTGTGTGTGTGTGTGTGTGTGTGTGTGTGTGTGTGTGTGTGTGTGTGTGTGTGTGTGTTTGTGTGTGTTTGTGTGTGTTTTAGTGGCAGAGGCGTAATGAAATTACACCCCCCCCCCCCCACACACACACACACACACACATGCGTACACTTTACACAGCACGCACCAAACCCCCCAATTAGGCTCTGAGGTATAGGGGTGTTTAGTATTCACATCATGAGCAGCCCTTGCGAGAGTACGCTTCAGTTGAGTCACTGTGTGTGTGAAGTACCCCTCGATGGCAGCTGGGCCCTTTGATGCGTGACCTATCTTTGTACAGTTGTAATACCCATCATCATCTGGGACTGCCTCTGCCTTGGTGATACACAAGTGGCTGCTTATGTTCGCACACGAAATCCATGGTGGGAAAAAATTCCGGATGGAGAGACATACTGAGAACTTAAACGCTTAATGCATGGCGGAGAAGTCTACATTCCTGTTGGGCTCAAACTGACATGTTCGAGGAGAAGCATGAGTATGGGAGAACGTTTTAGTAACTTAGACTTTACTGGCAAGGGAATCGATAGAGGATTCTTATTTCTGTTGTATGGAAGCACATATAGATTAGACATTCTGTGGACTACTAATGAAGACCAACCTGTGACTAGGCTCTTCTGTGTGTGAACAGCTACATCCATACAAAAGTATTCGGCCAAACCTGCAATGACATTGTATCCAAATACATATAGTTCAATATGGAGTTAGTCCCCCTTTTGCAGCTATAACGGCTTCCAATCTTCCTGGAAGGCTGTCCATAAGATTTAAGTGTTTCTGTGGGAATTTGTGCCCATTCATTTTGTAAAGCATTCATGAAGTCAGGCACTGATGTTGGATGAGAAGTCCTGGCTCGCAATCTCCATTCCAGTTCATCCCAAAGGTGCTCGGTGGGGTTGAGGTCTCAGGGCTCGGTGTTCGGGCCAGTCAAGTTCTTCCACACCGAACTCATTCAACCAAGTCTTTATAGTCGTTGCATGTTGGAATAAAAGAGGACCTTCCCCAAACTGTTGCCACAAAGTTGGAAGCATACTATAGCATTGTCCAAGATGTCTTGGTATGCTGAAGCATTAAGATAGCCCTTCACTGGGGATAAGGAGCCTGATTGATTGAAACACCTGAATTTAATAATTACCAGGTTTGGTCAAATACATTTATCCATATAGTGTATATAAAAGTGCTAGGCAAAAGTTTTTAGACAAAAATGAAATTCAATGTTTTAATGACATTCCCAAATGCAAAAAAAAAAAGAAGACAATCAGGATAATAAGATAAAATCTGTTATTTTATGCAATGACGCTGCTATCCAAGAATCAATATGTAATATGAAGTCTGTTATTCTTCGTTACCTGCTGGATCCGGTCAAAAAGATGCCTGCAGTACTCTGGTGTCACTCGCTCAATCCATGCTTACGTGATTGCTTTCTGGAGATCATGTACAGAAGATGGTTTCTTGACTGCTACTGCATTCTTCACCAGTGTCCAACAGTTTTCTATCGAGTTTAGATCTGGAGATGACCCAGGCCTTGGATGCAGAAGCTGAATACTATTGCATGGTCACAGCCAGCTTTTCACTAGTTTTTCATTTAATTAGCACAATTCTTCAGCCAGATAGACTTAATTAGCTAATTAGTTAGAAATGACCTGTTTAGTGCACAGGGAGAACTACAATACATAACATGTGTTGTCTTAATACTTGTGGCCAACACTGTAGTGCAGACAACCAGTGCAGTTGCTAAAAATACCTAGTGTTAGGTAAGAAATAAAGCACATGGGCTGAGGTGTTGTAGGAAAATAATTGCAGTTGCAAGTGACTCAGTGTGAAACAGAGTTAAGGCTGATTTATGTTTCTGCACCAGGTCTGTGCCGTAGGTCTTGCGTACAGTACTGTAGATACCCTACATCTTAGCACCTCCATAGGGATGCAGGGTAACAGTAGGTCACAGCGGCACAGGACACAACAACATCGATCAATCCACCTGGTTGCTTCTTTTTCTATGCCTTCATTTTTTAACTGAGTCGAATGTTGAATGAACAGCGACCAAAACGAGAGACCAAAATCACCAAAATCACCTTTCTTTGGTTCAGTGGTCATATTCAGTGGTCTCATTTCAGTAAATGTAACTATCGTTACTATTAGATGTCCACTTCCAATAAGATGTGCTAAGTGTCATTCATCATTATTTAAAACACACACATATACACACAAAGTGGCGAAGAGATTTATCACAGTGGCGTAGAAACCCCACCGCTAACTTACTCTTACCACACCAAAACTGATTACAGCGGAACCTCTGCATATGAATTGAACTATTTCTGGAGACGAGAAATATATAAGAAATAATGTAAATGCAGATCATTTGTTTCAGCCATCCAAAAATAAATATTACCGAGATCACAAAAAAAGTATGTAAAAAATCAGGTAGCTTTTGAATGCATCCCGAAGGCAGTGTTGGTATCGTGGGTTGACTCTTTCAGAACAGCTTTCGTAAAATTCGAAAACTCTTTTAGCTTGGCTTTCCACAGACGCAGACAACTTTTGAACTGCTCCGGGACGTACGTGCAACTTAGCCGCCGTTCAGTTCGGGTTCATTTGGGAGTTTGTATACCCGAAAATGCTTTGTATGCCAAGTTTGAAATTGTTAAGGTGAAAATTTGTAAGGATGGGCGTTCGTATGCCGAGGTTAAACTGAAACATTTTCAAATAGCAGAACATATTATTTCATAGATTCATTTTTATTACAATTTTTGGATATAGATCCTTGTATTTTGGGCCACGCTGTTTAAAGGAAGGCAACGTTAGCACGCTAGATAATTTTGCCAAAATCAGTAGTTACTGTAGTTAGCCAGCCAGGGGCGGATCTACAGGGGTGGCACAGGGTGGCAGTTGCCACCCTAAGAAAAAGCCTTGCCACCACATTTGCCACCCCAGCACTAGTGTCCTAATGTTCTAAAAATAAAAGAGTTTTTTATTTATTTGATGTTCCGATTCAGATATGAGGTTCAAATCAATCACATCAGCCTTTATTTAATTTTTATAGGACAATGTAAAAATGAGCACCCTAGTGTATACAACGAATAAGAATAGCGTTCCTTGAATCCACAAAAACCATGCAAGGATGCTTGCTTCAGTGTTGCCACCCCTCATAATTTTAAAGCCACCCCCTTGCCACCCCATGAATAATTTTCTAGATCCGCCCCTGTAACCAGCTAATTTACAGTGGTACTGGTACAGTGGCATTACAAACCCCCCACCTTATTCCTTAATTTTCACCTTAAGGAATGAAATTTAGCAAGAAACGAGCTAACAAGTTGCGCGTACGTCCGGGAGTCGTTCAAAACTTGTTGCGTCAATGAAAAGCCAAGCAAAGTCAGATGTTTTTTGTGGGATGTTGTTTATTGATTTAGTAAAGACCTAGCAACCTGGGTGTCATGAATGTTAACAGGGACGGTAGCAAGAAGCAAAGGGAGACGCTTTCAGTTTTGTTGTTAAAGTAGCCAAGAGAAATCCAAAATTAAGGTTAAGTGACGTTTAATGGTTTAATGGTTTAATGGTTCTATTTGTTTCATATTTTACTTTATTTACTTTATTTTCTTAATGTTTTGATTGTTTTCATATGCAAAAATATAATGCTGGAAATTTGGTGATATTGGAAATATTTTCGGGTGGCTGGAATAGATTATCTGCATCTACATCATTTCCTATGGGGTAAATGCGTTTCGCAATACAAATTTTCGATATAAGAATGCCTTAAATTCGTATGATGTGGTAGCACTGTAAAGTCATACAGTCCATGTATTTCAGATGAAATGTGTAGATATGCAAATATGTACAAACACACTGTAACTGACGATGTCTTAAATCAGATGACATCAATCTTATAGTGTGATCTCTTTTCGATTGTTGCAGTTTGCCATTGTGTCAAAGTACGAGGAACATGTCTACATGATGCTTGTCAGCTTCAGTGTTTTGCTATGGAGACCTCTCTACGGTCCATAATGTAGTTTGCTATCTTCTTAGACGGTACATTTTATTTACATTTGGGAGATTTCTATTATATATTCAACCACATATTGATGTATGTCTATGTCTGGGTGTTTCATGAGGAATCCAAATAGGCAAATCGCTTTTGCCCTCGAATTCTTTTTCATACATTTCCACTTTGTGAAAAATACTGCAAATATGCTGCAATGTGTGTGTGTGTGCGTGTGTGTGCGTGTGTGTATATGTGTGCCTGTGTTTATATTATCCCAGGTATGTGTGTGATGCTCATCATAACTGAAGTTTCTGTCGTGTTGCATCACCTTTCCTTCAGCAGGAGTAAAGTATGAGCTCATCGCTCGGTTCTGTGGGAAACTCCACTTCTCCATGTCTGAAGGAGCGCAGACAGAATGGCAAAGGCTAACACACAAAACACCTTTGATTAAAAACCTTGGTTGAGCTTGACAATGTGCTAAAAAGCAGGCAGCCTCTCGCTGGTTAAGAGGCCAATTAAGGCCTGTTTGATCCCTTTCATCTCCCTGGTCTCCATTTTCTCTATTTTACAACATTTTGTCTCTCCAAAGCATGATGTCATGACTTCTGTTTGAATACACTCCTCACTTACGACAGCATCGTCTGCATACGATATTGTAGAGAAACGTTTCGAAACGCTGTATTATTCCTACGCCTGTCAGTCTCCAGGTGCAAGTTTAATTACAAAGGAAATTTATTTACAGTACCACACACTGTGAAGGACCGATGTTTCAACTTTCTGCTGGAAATACATTTCATAACCTTTGTATAGTACACTGAAAATATTTTTGCTATATAATCTGATCCATTGATTTGGCTGTGTATATGGGTGTCTTGTGTATATTCATATTGTAAAGTACATCTGTCATATTAAAAACATAAGGGGGGAAAAAACATTCCAGATGCCTAGCATCTGCATCCTATACACATCAGATGGGTTTACATCCCACACAAAACACAGCATTTCACTGATGACAGCAGGAAATGACTATATAATTATGCTACTATATAATTACAATTATTTTAATTATGCAACATTTATAATAATGAACGCATATTTATAGTTCTTTTACAGCCCCCTCCGGAAGTAATGGAATAGCAAGATCAGTTCTTTTCTTATGCAAACCTTAAGGAGCCAAACAACTTAGAAGCATGTCGCATTTTGCAGGCAATAGTTTGCACACACCTTCTAACGCCATGGTCTTTCTTGATTTTTATTTCTTTATACACTGAAAGCTTCCGAAATATGCAAAAGTTGATATTCTGCTACTTATGCGTAAAGCCTTCATAACGGCTCTAATCTGAGGTGCTGTTTGTTCATTGGTGGTAAATCTAACTGATGTTCTCCCCTGCAGCAGAGGCAAGTTTTGTTCTTTCTTTTGTTATTAGGATGGGCTTCCTGAGAGCCAGTTTCATCATTGTATTTGATGAATTTTGCAAATGCACTTGACGATATCAGTTTAAACACTTAATAGGAGAACACTCTAAGAGCCGAATTATAGAAGCTCATACGTTCCTGGTTACACAATTGCACTATACACTCAATGGCCACTTCATAGGTACACCTGTACCTTTCAAATCAGACAATCACTTAACAGCAACTCAATGCATTTAGCCATGCAGACATGGTCAAGATGATCTGCTGAAGTGATTTAAATGACTTTAAATGTGGCATGGTTGTTGGTGCCAGACGAGGATGTCTGAGTAATGCCGAAACTGCTGATCTACTGGATTTTCACACATAACCATCTCTAGGGTTTTACAGAAAATGGTCTGAAAAAGAAAAAAAAAATAGTGGCACTCCTGTCAGCTACAGTAAGAACAGAAATCCGAGGCAACTATTCACATGGCCTCAACAGTATCGGACAACGGGGGATTGGAAAAGCCTTGCCTAGTATAATGAGTCTTAAACACTGCTGCGACATTCGAGTGGGAGGATCAGAATTTGTTGTCACCATGAACGCATGAATCCAATCTGACTTATATCAACAGCTCAGGCTGCTGCTGGTGGTGGTGTAACGGTGTGGGGGATATTTTCTTGGCACACTTTGGATAGTTCAGCATGGTTTCAACGCACAATGTCACAAAGCCAAAGTCATCTCAAACTGGTTTCTTGACCATGACAAAGAGGTCACTCTACTCAAATGGCCTCCACAAGTCACCAGATCCCAATCCAGTAGAGCACCTTTGGGATGTGGTGGAACGGGAGGTTCACATCATGGATGCGCAGCCAACAAATCTGCCACAACTGCGTGATGCTGTCATGTCAATATGGACCAAAATCTCAAAGCAATGTTTCCAGCACCATGAAAAATTAAGGCAGTTCTGAAGGCAAAAGGGGTCCAACACAGTACTAGCAAGTGTATAATGAGTAATGAGTATATAGGAGGGATTTTATTTATAACCACAATACCTGATGTCACCTAGATGAGGACGGGTTCGCATTCTCTAATGTCTGTAAAAATGCTTTGTGACATAACGTTGTTAAATATGGCTATGCAAATGAAATTGAATTGAATTTTAAAAGATTTTCAAATTCTATTTGCCACATACACAACCTTACACGGTGAAATGTTTATGACTTATGAAACATTCAATGAAATGTCCAATGATAACTCCAGCGTCACTTTAAAACCAGCTTCCGAACCAGAGTCACTACAGGCTAAGGCTTTGTGCTAATTACTATACAGTATCTGGAAGCTAACGTTAACAAATGTGGTTTTTATTTGGAAAAAGGCTTGTAGCGGCTTTTGCTCAAGTAGCTTAATGAAAACAGGAGAGAATTCGGCACCTTTCTAAAGCAGGATCTAACTGATCTGGTCACATTACTGATGCTACTTTTTCATCGCATGTACAGTAGGTGTAATCTAAGCGATATGTTTTTATCTCTAAGTCCAACTGGTTCAGTTAAACGCCATATGCAGAGCTCTGCAGGAGACGCAGCATGAACAAGGAATGATTGACACCACACACATCTCTATTGTCTTCCACTGGACTATAAAACTAAACTTACTCTAACAGTACAGCACGGGTTTTAAGTGAGATCTTGAAAATTAGCCTAATGGATTTCAATACTTTATCAGAATTATGACGCGAGCAAGCTATTCACACATGTCAGCAGTCATCACTCTTGGGTGTTCTCTATTGGCCAAGCAACACTTAGGTAGGATGTATAACGTTAATGCGTGTTATGTGAGCTGCCTTCGAAGAGTCATCCTCTTCCTTTCAGATCATCCGACCCCCACCAGCTATCCAAACAGCAATTTGGACAATAGCGCTAGATTGAAAGAGGGATGTGACAAAAGAATGCCAATCACAGAGCATTCAGAGTCTGCACTGCCCCTCAGGGCCCCTTGGAATGTGCAAGCATGCCTCCCGTTTCAAGGAAACTATATGAAGAAGAGATTGGCATTAAAGGAAATTTTTAAAAAGAACTTTTCTGTGAAAGCCTATACTGTACTGTATGTGTGTCAGGCCTGCGATGTACATCTTAAGCATTAAGGGGAGGCTGGGGGGGGGGGGGGGAAGAACCATTAGGACCACAAGTGCACTATGTCAATGCTGTTTATGAAGGCAATGAATAGTCACAAAACAGAGCTTTATATTCCAGAAAAACAGATGGTGTAGACTCAAATGTTTCATGGGACATGTGGCATCATTAGTATGCAGTAGCGGTGTGATTTATGGAGGAGTGCAACCGCCCAGATTGTGACGCTCTAACGGAAAGCAAAGAAGCAAGAATAGTCTGTAAATGTGCTCTGTTTTTCTGCTGATATAAAACGCAGCATAAATATCATACAGCTGAACAAACAAATAAATAAATAAACATGATTAGGAAATTATTTCCAAGCTGCAGCGCTAAGAGCCGTAATAAAGAGCTTTGTACTGCACACTTCCACACTATTCTTCAGAAAGAAAATAACATATTTTCCTTTCCAAGAGCTATAAGTGCAATCCCACAAAGTTCAAGTCATTATGAACTCTGCACCCACCTTTTGTAAAACATTACACAGTGCATTCATTTTAATCAGACGAAACACTAAAACACTGATCATAGAAGAATAAACATTACAGCGGCCATGGCGTGCAATAAAATGTATTTATTGATGAATGAAAGGAATGTTTGTTTATCCTAATTAATTATTTCATTCATCAATTGTTTAGGTTTGGGGTTTTTTTTTTGCAAAAAACACTGACAAGAAAAATGAATACTGCTGTTGTACAGTACTAATAATTTTCTTAGGTAAAAATTTCAATTATGCAAGTAAAACTAAACAAGTCATCTAATAAAAGACTTCATACATAATTGTGTTTTACATGTCTACATTAAAAAAACAATTATTCCAGTGTTATGTAATTTTCATGTACATACGTATGAATGTATTTTTTTAAATATATTTTATATATATAGTGGATAGATAGATAGATAGATAGATAGATAGATAGATAGATAGATAGATAGATAGATAGATAGATTTTTTTTCTTTTTTTTTTTTGGCCCATCCACGTGCCATCCAGCACACTCCCTACCCTGGAGATCGAATGTTTCAGTGGCCGTTACTTAACGAGTCATGTTGCCAGCTCGACACCCGATTGTCATTAACACACTTTGGGGAATCTGGGAACAGCAGTTAACCTAATCTGCATGTCTTTGACTGTAGAAGGAAACTGGAGTCCCCGGAGGAAACCCACCAAGCACAGCGAGAACATACAGTCCACAAACACAGACCCCAGGTGGGAATCAAACCCCCACCCTGAAGGTGCAAGGTGACAGTGCTAACCATTAAGCCACTGTGTCATCATGTACTGTATGTAATAACATATATGAATTAGTATGTGCTGTCAAAAAATAATAATATTTAGTATAAGTAAGTTTGACCTCGATACAGAGCCGCAGCTCGTCAGTTTGTTCAAGTCATTTCGGGTTTTCAAACACTTATGAATGAATAAATGAGTGAATCTATTAAACTCACCTAAACATGTCTTTTACAACCATTAAACCTACCATAGACAACGTAAAATTCACTGTTGTAAAACAGTTCAGTGAACAAAATGCCCATTATTTTTGTGCTATTATAGGTAGGAGTACACCTTACTGTACTTTAGGGTGTAATGCATTTTGGGTTTTTTTTTTTTTTTTTTCACTTTTTTTTGACGACTCTGCATTGGTGCTGTAGGACACCCAAGTGGACTGAAGAAGAGACAGAGAGAGAGAGACAGAGAGGGGTTGAATGTAAAGCTCCGTCCACTAAGAAAAGCAACTGACACAAACACTCTCTCTTGCTTTCACTTTTGCTCTCAAACGTTTTATTTCTGGGATATGGTATATGATTTGTGCGGATCGATGAGTTGTTGTCAATATAAGTGTCGCATCTTGCCAGGAGCTGACTCCGCCAAACCTCGAAAAAATGGGTGGAACAAACTGCACCTGGCTGTTGTTTTTAACCCTCTTATCTAATTCAGTTACCACCCACAAGCTAGTCAACTTAGCTTAAGCTTTGCTAAAAATGCAATGGTAGCTAACATTAATTCACTCTGATCAGCCATAACATTATGACCACCCTCCTAATATTGATAATGTCCGGTCCCCCCCCCCCCCCTTTGCTCCCAAAACAGTAATGCTCTGTGTTTTTGAACACCTTTATATTGGAACCAGCATTATACTCAACTTGAGCTTCACTTCCCATGTGCGTCAGTGAGCCTTGGCCACCCATGACCCTCTTGCCAGTTTACTGGTTTTCCTTCCTTGGATCACGTTTGTTATGTCCTGACCACTGCAGACCAGGAACATCCCACAAGAGCTTTGGTCTTGGAGTTACTCTGACCCAGTCATCAAGCCATTACAAACTGGCCCTTCTCACAGTAGCTACAGTTTCACTGTCTTGTTACAGTGGTGGCTAGAAGTGGGTGGGATGTAATAGGCAGCAAGTAAACCTCTTTCCTGAAGTCGATGTGTTGGAAGCAAAAAAAAAAAAATAGGCAAGCAAAAAGTTTTGAGTGACTTTGACAATGGGGAGTGAAGGCTGGTCCGTGTAGTCCGATCCAATAGAAGCACTAGAGTAGATTATATTGAGGAAAAGGTTAATTGCTGCTTGTGACAGAACACATAGTGCTTCACTGTTGTGGTGGAAAATGGGGGGACCTACTCATTATTAGGCAGGTGGTCATAATGTTATGGCTAATGCATTTGATTGAACTCTTTCGTTCATACTCTACACGTCATCCTCCGACATTTCTTGTGGGTAAACAAGGGTTTCAGTTAGCTGGTCTGGTTAACTAAAATTATGCAATGTCACTTAATTTAACCGTGTCTCTATTTATGCATCCTTTTATGGTTTTAGATCATTTTAATGGATGAGTAACATAGAAATTCCATACAGTTATGAATGGGAAACTAGCTATTGAGACCAAAACCATTTTTGTACCAGACTGTGAACAATGTTTATTTCTGTTTCGGATTCGCATTTTAGACATGGCCGTCTATCGTGCTTGATCAGGGTTGTTGTTGTTGTTGTTGTTGTTGTTGTTGTTGTTGTTGTTGTTGTTGTTGTTGTTGTTGTTGTTGTTGTTGTTGTTGTTGTTGTTGTTGTTGTTGTTGTTGTCAGGGGTAGCTTAATGGTTAAGGCATTGGACTACAGTTTGGAAGGTCCCAGGTTCAAATCCCATGATCACCAAAGGTGTGTTCTGATTGACCTGAAGTACCCTGTGAATTATGCCTTGTTCTGCCATGTTAAATGTGATTCCAAACTGCAGGGAGTGAAAATGTTCATTTCAAAGGAAACTCTGAACTTCATAGGGAAAGAGTGGGAAAAAGGCCTTGATTTCACCGGAAAAGGGAATGAAAAACGTCTTTGCGTCTCGCTGGAGCTCGAAAAAGGATTTATATCATTATCGAGGATGACATCATATTTAAAGGACATTAAAATTTACATTTTTATTTAATCAAGAAATCCTTAGTATTAGTCTGTAAAATAATAATAATAATAATAATAATAAATTTTAATAAATTATTATTATTAATCAATAATTTATTTACAAGTTATACAAGGTTTGATAGTAGGTTTTCTAATGGTATCAGTTTTTATTTCAATAAATATTCAATATTTAACGTCCGTAGTGTGAAATCTTCAAGGCAGCAGCGACAGGTATCCAAGGTGCTTATGTTACCATGGTAACGCAAAGAGGAAGTGACGTCTGCACTGGTGACTTCGCAGGGAAGTTCCCTTCACCAAACGGAGCAAACGGAGCAGGGCGTAGGGAACACCCTGTCAAGTTCACTTCAGAAAGGAACGCAGCTCAAGTTGTCACTGTTGGGCCCTTGACCAAGGCCCTTAACCCTCAACTGTTTAGATATATAATGAGATAAAAATGTAAGTCGCTCTGGATTGGGTTGTCTGCCAAATGCCTAAATGTAAATAGCCTGTCCCCAAGTGGACAATTAAGGAACTGTACATTTTGGCATTTAGTCTCATTGGTTGGTCTCATTTTTCAGAATCAGAGGTTGCCCCTTGCTGCTGATGAGAGCATTTTGCCCCTGAAGAGTAGACTTTTGGCAGGATTCTTTCTTTGGTGGATTTATTTTCATTGGATCCTGAAATGTAATTATATGAAACCTTCACGTGCAGTATTTTAATTGGATTACAGCGAACACGCACACACACACACACACACACACACACACACACACACACACACACACACACACACACACACACATTCACACTTACACTTGCTTACAAGGGCTATAAGAGAAGGTTGTATAAAAGCTGCATCAGTATTTCCAGGCTTAGATAACAGTCACAATTAGTTAATTGCATTCCTATTTCTGTGTGTGTGTGTGTGTGTGTGTGTGTGTGTGTGTGTGTGTGTGTGTGTGTGTGTGTGTGTGTGTGTGTGTGTGTGTGTGTGTGTGTGTGGGCATGTCCCCAAAGTTATGCAGCCAATATGTAGGTGATGTAAAGATGATGCTACTCGTCTTTGCACTTCTTGTCCCTTTGAAACATACACAAACACACACAATCCTTTCCATGCATACAGTGTCTTCTGCAGGTTCTGAGTTTCTGAAGGTTATTCAGCATTCAGGGGAAAAGGTTACACAACTAAATGTTCTTTTCACTGAGTCCATACTACCTATACTGTCTATACAAACTAAAAACAATGCAGGCAGAGCCAATCGTGGGCGTCTGTAAGCTCATGTATATGGAAGAGGGCAGTTAGAATGGCCTCCAAGCAACAGTTCAAAAATACACAGTGGCAGGAATCGTGTGTTTGGGAGAAACACATGAATGTGGCCCATGTGTTAGCTATGCGTGGGATTGGCAGTGACAAAATTTAGGAGGGGAGGAAAAAACACACACACACACATTTATTCATATTCACAGTCATGATTCAGAAGTGGTTGCTCATAAGTGCTGAGTTCCAACACAAACACACCATCAAATACATAATCACCAGCCAAACAAGCAAATCAGGAAGCACAAAAATAGCATTCCTGCATTAGAAACTGATCAACTACAAAGCTAGGAGCTATCTCCGGGATATAAACACGATCTCTAAGATCATATCAGTCCTTTAAATGCATTCAGAAGGATCAGGGAGAAGGCATGCTTCCAGAGCAAAGGTAGATTTTTCAATCTCCAGAAAAAAAAAAAATTCAATTCCCTCAAAAAATAAAAATAGCAAATGTCAGCTGCAGGCTGCAGACTGAGTGTCATGGAGAATCACAACCATGCTGATATTGAAGCACATGATTGTCAACATGATTTTGTTTTCATACAGTAGGGCTATAAACAAGAAATGAATATCAGATAAGTGTAATAAGTATAAAACAAAATATGCACAAGTTTTTGTTCATTTAGATCAAGAAGAAGCTGCGTCTGCTACGCTGCAAAAAAAAGATACAAATATCTTAAATCGATTCACATTTATCTACAATTTCACATACGATTCTTCACTCACTCACTCTCATCATCTATACCTCTTAATCCTGTATTCAGGGTCACGGGGGACCTGGAGCCTATCCCAGGAGACTTCGGGCACATGGCAGGGTACACCCTGGACAGGGTGCCAATGCCTCGCAGGGCACAGACACACACACATACTACGATTCTTCACATAAGATTCAAATAAACCAAAATTGAAAATTCTTCAATCTATTAGACATGTTTCACTTTTTTCAAGCGTAAATGTCTTGTTTTGCCAGTAACATCAACAATTTTGGCAGTGTTGGTAATAATATCGGTGGTGGTTGGGGGGTGGGGGGGGGTGGTGTAGTGGTTAGCATCCCTGTAGACCTTGTATCTCCAGGGTCATTCCTGCCTTGGGCTTGTTTGCGGAGTTTGCATTTTCTCTCTGTGCTTGGTGGGTTTCCTGACGTTGTCCAAAGACGTACAGGGTAGGCTAATAGTGTGAGACTGTGCTTCTATGCCCTGTGATGGATTGGCATCAAATCCAGGGTGTGTCCAGCCTCATGCATCGAGTTTCCAGGGATAGGTTCAAGACACCCTTTGACCCTCATGGGTAAATGAGTCGGCCTCAACCACGACGATAGAAAATGGCGGTCCTCTAAAGCTGTCATGATGCGGAATAATCCTAATTTCAGAGAATTTCCAACAAGTTCACAGTCCAATACATTGGAAAACAGCTCTGAGACCAAACTGCATCCTGGATTCCCCCTTGCGATTTAAAGGGGCAGAGACAAAAGTGTTACATTTGTGCGAGATTCCTTTCCTTAGGTGTGATTACGTTTTTTGGCCACATGATGGCAGTGTGGGGAAGGGGACAAATTAAGCCAAGTGGAATGGTATGTTTTCCAGACTTCTTAGAACAAATCGAACTTACGAATGTGCTCTCAGAATGGAACTCGTTCGTAAGTCTGGGACTACATGTAGCAAAGTTTGTGTATCAAAGTGCTATCAAAGTGCTCTGCTTTGGAACTGAGATTGATGAGAACAGGTTTCCTCCATTATCGAACAGTAGTAACAACAACAAAGAGGACAATATAACAGATATAGAAGGGCTTTATTTATGTTTGTAATATATGGTATTGGATGTGTTTTCTTCTGTATCTGGTTTCTCTCAAGGTTTCTTCCGCATGTTGTTTCAGGGAGTTTTTCCTCGCCACTGTTGCCTCCAGTTTGCTTATTAGGGGTAAACTGACCAATCTATAAATCTATTGATGTTGAATCTAATCATGAATTTGAATTTAATAAAAAGCAGCAACACCACTCAATGTTGCGTTTATATTTAGAATAGTTCATCATAAATTTTTTGTTGAAGTTTTTTGAATAAAAGCTTTAGATTTGCATTTTAAATCAAATGATCATCATAAATCACGCTTCAATATAAAGAATACATCATGATTACTTTGTACATTAGTTTATGACAAGGTTGAAGACGTCTGCTCTAAAAAAATTTTACAGATGATGCTGGAGGTGTATACATTACCAGGGTATTGGGTTCACTGTATACAAATGTGTATCAGTACATATCAGTGTTTTCACTGAAAGCAGGGTCTGTTGTAACAATAAATAGATTGTATTGGGTGAGGGATAATTACTTGTCTTTTCATTCGACTTGCTTTTATATTTTAAGTTAAAAATTATATTAATCAAAATGTCTGCCATGTCTCCTGATGATGTCACTATTACCATAGTAGCTGATTTGAACTGTCACTAGAAATGGAAGTTTATGTGGATAAAATACGAATTGAATGATATAAACAATGATAATGATCGCCCCAGTGCTGTTATGCTAAACGTTTTTTTTAATGCACCTTGTCCAAATATTTTAGGATTGATTCCCTCAATTGGGTTTTCTGTGAAATCTTTAGTAGCAAAGTGTTATATGACAATCACGGTTATTATGGTTATTATAATTGTGATTATGATGACTGCTACCACTACTGCTATCATGGAGGCTAATAAACAAACTGGGAAAGCTAGTGCTATCTAGTTCTAATCAAGTTGTGCATCATTTTCGTAACAAAAAAATGTAAGGCCATAATGATGGCAAATATGACCAAGAGGAAGCTTATAGACTGTGAAAAGGAAAGGTCCAAGGGCAGAGACCTGAGGTATGCCCTAATTAACTGAAGCAGAAGATGCATTGTGTTTGCTGATGGTAATGAAATGTTGCCTGGTGCCAGTTAATGATAGAGCACAGTCTTGTAGAAGCCAGGATATCAATATGTGATTTACGCATGCAGGAATGTTGTGAAGTTAATACAGTGTGTAATCACTTGCTGTTGTGCAGATCAGATTTTTTTTTTCCAATGACAGGCGAAACAACTGTGCAACACATTCTCAATAAATGCTTCAGTGAACAAGGATGGCTCACTTTGCAAATATGTTTGGTGTCAGTTAATCCAGCAAGAAAACAAGAAAATATTATGAAATGTAAAGCAGTAGGTGTGACGTTCTCTTTTTCTTCTATCTCTTTTTTTCACAGGTGAATACTATGAAGTAGATTTCTAATGTGGATGACTGTCATTGTAGCTTTTCTATTGCTTCTGTAAGCAAACTAACCAGTTGATTTGGCATAGGTTTCTATTCTGGATGCCCTTCTGCCCCCAACTCTATCATTTGTATATGGGCTTGGGACTGACACTAAAGTTGCCATACCTGGCTTATTTGCTGGGTTTGGGGAAATGGCTTGGAGGTAAACCTGGTCCTTATGCAAGGGCCATCACAGTTCAGCTTTTAAATTGAATTTGATTGGTTAAACAAACCAGAGAACACATGCAAAACTTCACACAGGTGCCCTGTAGATGTGAGATGGCACAGAAAAAAGGCACAACAAAAAAGAACAGCAAAAATATTTTCAGATATTGTCCTTTACACCAGTTTTTAGTAGCATATACGTGAACTGCTCACGTAGGGAGGGTTAGAGTCGAAAGGTGAAGTGTAGCTAAAACGAAGGGCACCAAAAAAGATCTATTAGTTTGCAAAAACCACAAAGAGAGCCTGAACCATTTTTTTCTTTGGCCAAAAGTTCACCTTGTATCATATTTTTGGTATTTAATATAAAACAGCAACAACAACAAAAAAAATCTGTAAAATAAATGCTGTAATTTTACATCAAGGTTTTACTTACCGCAAATCATTTTATGATTATGATTCACAAAAGATTCAGATGCCATTTGCAACCGCACTATTTTGGCACTTCTTCCTGAGTTAAATCTTCAGCATTACGCAGAAATAATGGCAAAGCAACCATGACTAAATAACAGCAAAGCCAGCAAGGTTACTAACTCATTTAATGACCATTTATCTAATTATGGGCTTTTTGGCTTGTCTAATTCTGCCTCATTTCCTTTAAATCTTTGGCCTCAACTTTCATGTTTATAATCGAAAAGCATCCCTGACACTTCTGCCGAGTAGGCTGTTGGATAGCTGTGAAATGAATAACTTTAAATAAGCAAAACCATGTAATTGGCTTAAATATCACTGAATGAAATGGTTTCCTAATAAATATCATCCACCTTGCCCAAAGCTTCAACACTGCTCCAACACTGTGAAAAAATATTTCCACAATGCAATATTTAATGAGACAGTTCATTATAAAGATGTAATGCATTAGGCATAATAGGAAGGTAAACTGTACGCATGAAGTACATTTATTTTGCCATTCTTTGTTTACTTTATCTAAAAGGCATAAGGAATAAGCTAAGTGGTATAATTTATCTGTTGGATAGTGCTGTTGATCACGCTTCTGCAGTTTGGTGTAAATAATTAGCCACACTGTAGTGATCTCCTCTGATCACCTCGGAATAATCAGACAGAGCAGAAAACTACAAATTTCTCTAAAGAAATAGATTTTTTGGAGCTTAACTTTTTGCAGCTTGATTATTTTTTCCTTGATAAACGTGACATGTCTGTTTTTAGATCTGAGCATTTCCTTTTGATGAATGTGATAACTGTTTTGATGGAAATCTGTTAACTTGAAATGTGATAAAATTAGGTGCCAAGTAACTGTTCACCCTGGAAAAAAGGGACTTCAGATTTGTGTGTGTGAGTGTTTTTTTTTTTTTTTTATCAAATGTTTTATATAAGACGGGGGGTGAGAACTCCAAAGCCCACAAGCAAACCACAATCTGATCACCTCTAGCCCTTGTCTCAGTGTGGTTTGCTTTGTGGTCCTTCTGATTCATATCTTATGAAAACAAAATAGTCTTAGTCTCCTTTATGTTTGCTTAAGGTCGTGTTTAAATGTAGCTGCAGGTTTTTGTTTTTTTTTTTTGCACAAAAGGAAAAGAAAAAAGTTGTAAAAAAAAAAAAAATCCATGACTTCAGCAATGCTTTCTGAGGTGCTTTTCTGTTCAGAGTTGCCATAATGTTCCTGTCAATCTAACCCGCTTTTTGCACAACAAACTGTAAAATAGACCGTTCCACATGAAAATCAGCCATTGTGCAGGTGGTACAGGTGTTCTCTGAGCGCCACTAACAGCCTTAAAATTTGCACAGAAGAAACAAATCTGAACATAATGGTATAGATGGATTTTGCAGAAATAGAGTCACACTTGCAAGAAAATCATCCCTGAATATTAAAAAAAAAAACCCATTCTTAATGAAAAGAATGCACATGCAAGATAAAAAAATACTTTGTTTAATGACAAAAAAAAAAAAAAAACACCACAAACCTGCGAGTGCTGTGAATGCATAAATTACCCTTCCATTCATTGCTGAGATGCTCAGCAAGCTTACTTTTTACATGAGGATGATATTTTTGTGTGTGTTTATTTCATTTACTTCTATGTTACTATATATAAGTATGTTTAAATATGTACATATACTAATACATGTAATAACTATTAACCTAAGTTCAATTTTTATCTCTTTTTATTAGATTTCTATCCCATTGTTCTGATAAAGCTTAGACTGACAGTTCTGCTTCTTTCAACAGAGCAACGCTGACATCTGCAGGATTATACCGTAAGAAAGTGCTGTTTTCGGTTTTCCTCACCCAGGTGCTTTCTCTTGCTTTGCACTTTAACCCCAAATGGAATTCGTAAATTATTCTGAGACCCCAATAATTGACCATACAACATTTTTTAAATTCCATATATAGAAGTTTGACAGACGAGTAATACCCACAGTCCCTATATAAGGATTTTACAAAGCTATATAGAGGTGTCAAAAAGTATTAAGACAACATACATATGCCAGGAATTAGCTCTCCCTGTGCACAAAAAAAGGTGATGTCACTAATTATGGCTGAAGAGTTGTGCAAATTAACTTGCTGGCTATATGACAATGGAATTCAGTTTTGGGTCATGGCCTGGGTCATCCAAATAGAACACTTTTGGACAGTGGTGAAGAAGGCAGCAGCAACCAAGAAGCTGTTCATCTTAGGAAGCAATCGAGGAGGCATGGACTGAACAAGTGCATTGACTAATGCTGAAAGTCATTTTAATGACCTGTTTGACCATTTGGGATGGCATGTTACGGGGCCTGGGAAAATATGTTTGGGAATTTTAAACGTTTGTTAGTAGAGTTTAGACGTGTTGTTAATTTTAAAAAATGTTTGGGAATGGTGGCACGGTGGTGTAGTGGCTAGGCTAATTGGCATTCCCAAATTGCCCATAGTGTGTGTGTATATGTGTGTGCCCTGTGATGAATTGGCACCCTGTTCAGGGTGTTTCCCTTCCTCGTGCCCTAAGTCTCCTGGGATAGGCTCCAGGGCCTCAGACAACCCTGAATACAGGATAAAGAGTGAGTGAGAGTGTTTGGGAATGGTGAATAGTATTATATCACAATTGGGAATGTAAATTTGGATTTTGTTTTTTTGATACAATATTCTTAGGAATTTGGGGTATACACATTTCAGTTGGGTTCAGCTTTTATTTTTTATCCTGGGTGAAACATTATTTATTGGTAGCGTAAATAAAATCTCATTTCAAAAACAAGATTAAAAAATAATTAATCGAAACATTAGAATATTGTAGGATTACAGTAGAGCAAGTAAAACTGAACGTATATTAATATATTGGCTGAAATAATATTCCATAATTTATTTTGTATGGCAGCAATACAAACATGGTTTAGAAATGCAAAAAATGCAAACATGGTTTAGAAATGTATATCCACTGTTTTCTGACTTTGATTATGGATTAAATAAGGTTAACATTTTGAATTTTGTAAAAAAAAAAAAATTCTTAGTGTTTCTGCTTTCCTGCATCTCTTTGTGTCTTTTTGGTGTCGTTCTAGTTTGTATTAGTTTGCTTTTCATTTTAATTTAAACTTTTAGACTTTTATATTTTATGCATCTCACATTTTGCACTTTCATTTTGTAAATTCTGTTCCTGTGTAGTTTAAATGTCTATTTAAACTTTATTTTATCTTGAGTTTTATTGTATGTTGTAGTATAAAATATTAAATTGCAATCTAATTCTATTTTTGCTATGTAATACAAGTTCCACAGTCCAAAGACAAGCAGGATAGGGTTTTTGGCATTCCCAAATGGCACATAGTGTGTGAATGAGTGTGTGAGTGTATGTATGTGTGTGCCCTGCAATGGATTTACACCCTGTCCAGGGTGTTCCCCGCCTTGTGACCTAAGTCTCCTGGGATAGGCTTCAGGCCCTCGCAACCCTGTACACAGGATAAAGTGGTATAGACTATGAATGAATGAATAAATTAATGGGTATAACAAAAGAGTATGTGTCTCCATCTTCAGGTGGTTGCTAGAATTACATTACAACAAATATTCCCTGTAACAGACAGTATCAGTGTTGCATTTCAACCAGAAAGCGAAGGTCTTCAAAAATGTAATGTTATACAGTACCGTACATGTTTCTTGAATAATGATAATGGAATTGTCATAATTTTATGGCTATCTGAGACTTTAAATGATTTCGTCCAGCTACATACTCGCATTTTAATAAACAATTCGTCTGCACTGCAATTTTGGACAATATAGTCTGCAAGTACAAATATTAACAATAACAGTGTGTCCTTGTATCTCTTTCCCTTTTCATACAGACCTTTAAAGTTTTAGTGGTTAGCACTGTCGCCCTGCACCTCCAGGGTCCAGGTTTGATTCCCACCTCAAGGTCTGTGTGCATGGAGTTTGCCTGTTCTCCCTGTGCTTGGTGAGTTTCCTCCAGGTACTCTGGTTTCCTCCCACATTCCAAAGACATGTAGGTTAGGCTAATTGGTGTTCCCAAATTGCCCGTAGTGTGTGAATGAGGTCCAACAACAGTCGTACAAATGGGAATACAGTAAATACATTGGTCACCATTCGCCTCAACTGTCCTCTTACTTATATGGATGGATAGACTGCAAATTTTGGACCATAATGAATTACTCCCTCTCTAACAAACATGGGTGATATAGCCGTATTTCATTCCATTCCACAGAGATAATATTGCTGCTGAAAAATCTAGCTGGCAGCTCCCTAAAGGCTGAGCTAATTGAAATGGTAGATGACTTGCCAGCTGTTAACTCTTGGTAGAAAAAAAATGTTTGGGATAACTACCACTAATGCTGCACTGGAGACCAGTTATTTTAAGAACATAATACAACAGTAAGGAAGTCAGGAAATTCCAGGCACTGTAGATTTGTTTATTGAAGTATTTAAAAGGCTGGAAAATAACTTTGCCTCTGGCACAAAATGGACCGTCTCGAACACCATTTTCTCATGCCAGGTGTTATGGATATGTAGGTGTAGAAAATGTCCTTGAATTTGAAAAAATGTCCTTGAAGTTAGGAAAATGTTCTTATATTAAAGTAGAGGCAATGAATCAAAATCTTACTCATTTAAAAGCATTGAGACAAAATATGGCAGTAAAAGGTCAAAAGGTTGTCACTTTTAAATGTACTTAAGTATTTTAAAATTTTAAAAGTAAATTCTTTTAACTAATGTGATTAAGTCAGTCATAGGTTCATTTCAATAGTTAATTGTAATACTTACTTAAAATGGCTTGTAGTTTTAAAGCAACCACACTATTTTGCCTCAAAACACTATTTATTCTCTGTCTCTCTGTTTAATGAATGAATTAAAAGTAAAACATCCTTTAAATAACACACATAGAGCATTCTCTAGAATCTGACTTGCTGCCAATCCATTCCTGTTAGCTCCTGGAATTGTTACTTGTCTACCTTGCATTAGAAAAGAAAACATTCCAACTGAGTTATAAATGTAGTCAAAGAATGATAGGAAATGATCTAAACTTCCCACCAAATTACCTCTTGCAATGCAAATTTATACCAGAGTTTGCTTACCCCGGCATGGTGAATTTTTTCACAGAGTTAAGGCGAGGGATGCTCATTCTCAAATTTGCATTGCAGTCTGGGGACTAACTATGCTCTAACACACATGGCTAGATATTACACTGTGTCGCATGAGAAGTTTATCGAGGAACATTCTGAATTTGTTAACTTGATTAGATGTTAAACTTAAGAATAAATATGCAAAATTAACACATAAGTTTAAAAAAAAGTCACAGTTTTTTCTTGATTTAAAACCATCCAATTTCATGATTATTTGTAGAAAATTAATCTTAATTATAAGAGAAGTACAATTATCTGTGGTTTTTACAGGGTAAGATCAGAAGCTATACTAATACTGGTCTATTTAATTCAGTAAAGCTCTAAATAAGATTTTGCAAGCTGTTCTACGTTAAAATAGGGGTTACACATTATCACCACTAGAGGCCACTAGAGTTGCTCTTTAATGCTTCACTACATTTACCCAGTTTCCCTCGTCCAGCCACGGTTCTAAATTAAAAGATAGAAACAATAGTCAACACGAGGAACTACGAATGCAGCTCCCTATTACCTGTGCAGTGCCACAGAAGCTAGCACTTTAGCCTTTAGCTAGGTGGAGGCAAAGCCTTTGTATTCGTTTGACCTTTACTTGAACTCTTTTCTCCTAAATAAAACTATTTCCAAAAACTCTCTCTTAAATCTCATAAATCTCCAACTATAATTACTGTAAATTCATACCTTTTGTCGTGTCAATTGTTTTTAAAATGTAACACATGTACGCTAATGAACGTATATGTGGGTTTGAGGTGTTTATTTTCTCACATGATCTTTTACATATAAGTCATTTTTTATGTGTGATTTTTACACATGTATTAATTTTCAATCCAATAAGGCTTAGAATTTTACAGATTTTACATATGATTTGTTTATTTTTATGTGATATTTGCAAGTGAGATGGGATTTTTTACACACAATTCACTCATATTAATTTTTTTTTATTTTTTATCAATTTTTGGCCAATCCATCACAGGGCACACGCACATATACACACTCACATTCATACACAACAGGCAGTTTGGAAACACCAATTAGCCTAATCTGCATGTCTTTGCACTGTAGGAGGAAACCGGAGTACCTGGAAGGAACCCACCAAGCACGGGAAGAACATGCAAACTTCACGCACAGAGGTGGGACTCGAGTCTGGCTGGGAATCGGCCCCGGACCCTAGAGATGCAAGGCGACAGTGCTAACCACTAC
Source organism: Clarias macrocephalus (assembly GCA_011419295.1). Taxonomy (NCBI): domain Eukaryota; kingdom Metazoa; phylum Chordata; class Actinopteri; order Siluriformes; family Clariidae; genus Clarias; species Clarias macrocephalus. The sequence goes on along the minus strand of JAAGKR010000006.1, from coordinate 363,735 downwards.
ACCACCATGCCGCCTATATATCATACAATATATCTTTATTTAATATTGATACATATCTATCTTGGTTGGAGTATGTATATTAAATTGCATTCAAACAAAAAGTATAAATGTTATATCCACCTCTAATAGTGATCTTTTTGGTAAGGTTTCAAGGTGCAGCGTCCAGCTGTGTTGTAGCTCCTCCACTGTCGCTTGTGCCCCCCCCCAGACACACACACACACACACACACACACACACACACACACACACACACACACACACACACACACAAAAAAAAAAAAAAAAAAAAAAAAGGGTCGGTTGAGGGGATGACTGTCTGGGCACCTCCCTGGGGACAGACACTAAGTCTGGTGCCTAAAGTATACACACACACACACACACACACACACACACACACACACACACACACACACACACACACACACACACACTTATATTCCCATAGCAACACCCTGCCTCATAATTATTGTCTTTACTGCTTTACTCTCTCTCTCTCTCTCTCTCTCTCTCTCTCTCTCTCACACACACACACACTCATACACACACATACACCATCATGTACAGTATATACAGTAGACAGAAACAAATACTTAAAAATGCATTTGAAATGTTTAACATAAAAGTTTTTTGTGTATGTTTTTTGCATTTTTTTTTTTATATAAGTGTTCTCTTTTTCCTGGCAAGGATAGCACACATTCAGAGAGGAAATTTAGTGTAAGCCAGTCTACCACCATACATGATTTTGGGTGGTGAGAAGAAACCAAGAAAACCTGAAGAACACCATTGGAGTATGCAGATGATAAATGTAATGCATCAATGTTTTCTCCTGACTCATTGTTTTATCCATTTTTATTTTCACAAATTCAGAATTTTAGTAATATAATTTGTAATTTTACAATTTTCGCTATTTTGCATTTATTAAGACATTTAGTAGACATCTAATTGGTTAAAACCACCAATGTTTTTGCTATTGAAACCAATATTTTTTGCTATTGAAACCAATGTTTTTGCTATTGAAACCAATAAGCAACCAAAATTTAAAAACTGTCTAAATGCCCATGTTAACAAAGTACAGATAGCAAAATACCACCTTTACAAACACAATCAGGAAACACGACAGACACAAAACCACTACTTTTTTATTCAGTTGAACATTTTCACATATCTTTCACAAACTTTTTTTGTTATAAATATAATACAAATGTTAAAATATTAATATATTTAATCAATCCAATAAAAATTACATATATACAGGTCTACTTATATGTAAAGAATTCCTTTTCCTAGAACACCTCATTCCAATCTAATAATATTGTTTTTTTTTCTGATCTTGAATTCCTCAAGTGCATTCACCTCTTATAGAAGGTCATCCTACACTTTAGCCAAGAGTTCATCAATAAGCACAGGTCCTGACCCCATGGGTTCAAAGTTCATCTGACCCACCCATAAGGAGCCGGTCATTCCTAGTGAAAAGCTTTTCTTTGGTCACACTTCCCTCGGTCATTTCACTAATGAGACATGACTAAGCACTTTTTCCGCATGCCAAGTCTATAAAGAGAACTTCATTCAGCCTCTACAGGCTTGAACCATCCCAGAGTGAAAGTGCTTTAAAGTTAGAGATTTTCTGCTTTACAGCTTTAAGTGCTCGAACAGCAGGGACATGGTTCGGTGACAATGAGACACTTGTAAGCTAAGGCCTAAACCTGCATCAGGCAAGTAATCTGATATTGAATGTTGAACTTTGAAAGATGATTTCTTGATTTATATTTAAGCACTTTAGTACAGTAAGTGCCTAGTATTTAATAGGCAAATGGTAATTACAAGTAGTTATTATTAGTAGATGTGTATATATACTTAAACTATACATGTGCAGTACTGATGGTATTTAAAGTATATAGAAACATGTGTTTTCTAAATGGCCATAATGCTCATAATGTACTTGTGCTCTGCAGTGGATGGATTGACACCCTGCCTTGTGCACAGAGTACCCTTGGATAGCCTCCTGTGACCCTGTATAGGATAAGTAGAAGAAAAGAAAAAAAAGAAAGAAATGTGTGTAAGATTATACTTCAGTACCTGGTGCAACAACGCATTCATTAGTAATTGGAAATACAGTCCACCTACATTAAAACATGGCAGAGCATGCTGTTACAGGAAAATCATCAACAGTAGGCTGATGTGATGGTGTTATGAACCTAAATGTTTGATAAGTGATTTCATTCCCCTTACACTACAGTAATTTGAAAATTCCTTATCAATTTTTTTTAACCTCACACTTACAAATGTCATCTGAGACATATATTTAAATCTATAAATTTAAATATGTAAAATGTTGTGGTTGGAATTCTTTGAATATTATATGAGTAAAGTCATATAAAGCAGAAGCAGACCATACCAGAACCTTATCCCTATGTAAAGAACATTTCATAAGAATGCTATTATGCTTATAGTCTTGATTAGCCGTTATACTTCTTCAAATGACTTGATGATGGAAAGGAAAATTGCAAAAATATAGAGTCCATTGCAAAATATTCCGTTTCTAATGTTTTTTTCTTCTTACAGGTGCATGTATTGGTGATATGAACAGTTTTGTTACATTTTTTTGTGAATTGCTAACAATATTTCTCCAAAATTCTAAATATAACTATTGTTATTTAGAGTGTATATTTAGAGGAAATAACAGCATCACATCACATCAAAATAACCCAAGATCATGCAGCATTTCCAGAGCTTTAACAACTCAAATAAAACAGAATGCAAATAATATGTAAACAAACTGTGTGAAGAAATCAGTATTTGGTGGAATATCCCCGATTTGCAATTTACAGCTTTCATGCATTTCTGCATGCTTTCCACCAGTTTTTCACATTGCTGTTGGGTAACTTTATACCACTGCACTATAAACTCGAATACGTTGGCAAAACTCAAAAAATTATGAGGTAATCAGTTACATAAATGTTAAGTATTGAGTATTAAGTAATGATGTTTCCAATTTTAAGTAAACTGAACTATCAATTTTTGAGTTTGTTGAACTTGTTGCAAATCAAATCAATTGTTGTTGCTGTCACCACAGCAGACAATCCGGTCCGCACACAAGCTTAGCACAGGTTTTACACCAGATTCCCTTCCTGATGCAACCCTCTCATTTTATCTGGGCTTGGGAAAGACACTTCATCCAGTTGTTGGGAATCGAATCCAGGCCTTTCGCATGGCAGGGGAAGCACCTACCACTGAGCCCTTTTGCTCTGGTGACATCAGGCACAAAATTGCTAGGCTGAAAGATTTTAAGTTGGTGGAACTTTAAGGTGACAGTTACTGTTACTTAAGTACTTACAATTACTTAAAATATCAAATTTGTTCAGCTTAAAAGCTTGAAAAGTGTCATTTCTACAAACTCATGAATACCAAAAAGTTCTAAATACTCATTAAGATCTATTAGTTTGAACTAACCGTAATTATTTAAGTTAACAGTACTCAATATGTTTACTTACTTTGAGCATTAGGGTTTACAGTGTGTTTTTGCAAAAAAGCAAACAGCTCAGTTTTGCTTCATGGTTTGTGATCATCCATCTTTCTCTTGAAGATGTTTTCCTGAGTAAATTAAAGTGTTCTCTTGTTTTTTTTTTTTCCAGAGCTGTATATCGAAGTTAATTCTAACTGTATCATTTTACCTCCTGACACTAGTTTTTACAAATTTTAGCTTCAGGCTGCAAAATGCCATTTTTACTCAGAGAACAACACAAAGTTCTTTTTTATGTTCCCATATATTGTCCAGCTAATTAAACATATATGCAGTGAAAGGTAGTAAGGTCACGGAGCCAGACACCATTTGGAGAGGCATCAGGCTGGAGACGAAGACTGAAAAAGGGGGGGGGGGGGGGGGGCTGAACACGCCAATTACAGACTGGCTAGACAAGAGCTCTGACATATGTGTGTTATGTCTCTTTCCCACGGCTGGGCCAGATTTAAACCGGGATTTCCCAAAGTATTACAGAATATCTGGATATCAGTTAATGCTGTGTGACAACAAAAAAAAATTGTGATGAAAATCAAGTGCTTGAGTTATTTCCTACTTTTATTTATGACTTCATGAAGATTTTGAAAACGGACCAAATACAGTAATTGCATAATATTAATCATGGTTTTTATTGTCTCTAAAATAATCAGCTAATTACAAGCACTAATCATTTTATATTTAATCTGCTCTCTCTCTCTCTCTCTCTCTCTCTCTCTCTCTCTTTCTCTCTTGAACATGCTCCTCTTATGGACAGACATGTCTGGGAAACACCCTCAGTGTGGGCCAGTCATCTGTCTGACGTGTGCATGTTCATTCTTTATCCCACATTTTAATATATGCAAATGAGCCTGAGAGTGTGTGAAAGAATCCCCCCCTCACACACATACATGCATAAAAATCTCACACCCTTCAGACACACTAACACAAATCATGCACATACCACAGGAATATATAAGAGGGGCTGGAGAGAGAAACGTAAACCCAGACGTTCTCACAGGCAAAGTGAGACTGTGGGTGCGGTTCTTAATCTAGACGTTAATTAACAAATATCCGCCAACGTTCATAGGTGTAATTTTGAGGTAGTGTGGAGATTAGTACCAGATGTGCATCTTAATAAAATCTGCTTTAGTTATACATAGAAATAAAGCAAAATGATATTAAAGAATGTTCAATACAATATAATGTGACTGACTTTCACAAAACATGATGCCTAGAAGATAAAATTTTTAGATGATGGACAAAAGGCCACATGAGTGTTAAGCTTAGGAATTGCAAGACTAAAACAATTCAATATGTATGTACAAAATCATTCTGCTGGTGGGATTTTAGATGTTAGATTAGATGTAACTTTATCCTTAAGACTAATCTTGTAAAAATACAGTAAAAGGAAGGAAAGCAACACTATACTATGCGTCACAGAAGAAATTAGCATGGAAGAAAATGAGGTAAGAAGCTATATGTAAGCATTGATTGCAAATGAAATTTGTCGTATTTAAAAAAAAAAATGTTTAAAGGATTTCCACCATATGATTTCCACTTCTCCATGAGCACTTCTCAGAACATCTATTGTTACAGCGCTTGTGCAGCTACATTTTGCATCATTAGAACCAGTTGTCGGCTTGTTAAAATATATTTGCAAGTCACTAATGGCTGACTCAGACACATTGTAAAAATGCACACACACCCTTTAGCTTACACATGTATACAGTATCTTAAAATATGTGTTTGTGTGAAATATCTTATTCATACATGATATAAACGCAATAAATAAATAAAAAAAAAGATAAAGTTAAGCATCAAACTTCTGTCAGAGCATTATGCCCATGTTGAAAATGGACCTGTGTCTGCATTTTTTTAAGCAGTTAATAGTAATGTAAACAAATAACATTTATTTATACAGGTTATAAGCAAGCAATGAACAAACAAGTAAATAAATGAGCAAATATGCATTGTAAATAAATAAAAACATTCCATGGAAAATTTGTTGAATTTGTTTATATTTCAGCATGCACAATAGTAATGATTTTATTCAGAATGATTAAGATAAACTGATTTATTTCATTTTTCTTTTCTTTTTTATTTATAGTCTGTGTAAGTGTGCTAAACCATGTTTACTGTCAGTGTAAACTATTTCATTAAATCTAGATCTGCATGCACAATATTTCTGCATGCACAAAAGTAATATAGTATTTCATGAAAATTTTAATTAATTTGTGAAATTGAAATGAGTGATTTTTAGAATTTGCTAATTTAATGCTACATATCACATGTTACTTTGTGTGTTTTTTAAAGCTCTAAATAGCAAACATTTGCAATCAAAGTTTTCTATCTTTTTTCTTCTTCCTTTCTTGAGGCCATTAAATCATCCTACAGCACAGTGAGTGATTTCAGCTTCAGACTTCAGCACAGTCTCGCGCTGAATGGGCGCCGCCGCTCTGGGGCGTGTTCGGGGCGCGAGCTTGAACTTGACCGTCGGGCTCTGCGTGCGCGTGGGAACGGAGGCGCGAGCGTCGCCCCCCACCACCCGCCGCTATTCACGCGCGCCACTTAGGGTCGCCGCTTATTTGCATAAACTCCCGCCTGGCTTCAGTTAAAAAGCGGGAGAGGAGGGAAACTTTCTCTTTTTCTCCCAAAGGCCCGAAGATCACTGCCAACTCCGCTGCGTAAGTGTCTTTCACTCTCACTCTCATTACTGCCGAGTTTCACTAGAAAATCACTTGCAATGGGACAAATAAATGTAACTTTTTAAAATAATAATCCAAACTAAAATCAAATAAGAACCGAAAATGTATCGCTTCTCTTTTTGAATAAGCAATTGAAAATTAATTTTGCAATTATTTTGTAGAATTATTGTAGAATAATTTGCTGTGAATCAGTTTTTTTTAATCATTTGCATGTTTGTTTGTTTGATTGATAGATTTTTACATTAACAAATGCTATTTAAATTTCACTTTGAATGTGACTTTATTCCGTTAATTGTTTTATAGATTTTTGGAAAAGAAAACACACTGTACATTTTTTTGAGTAAGTCCTTATTAGCAGTTAAGAGTGTGAGCTTTGATGCTTGGCATGAAGGAGCTGGTGCATGTGACAGGCTTGCTGAGCAACATGTCACGTGGTCTTTAAACAACCTTAGATTTAGCTATATAACTGAAATGTTCAATTCATATCATAGTGACATCCAATATGCAGAGCATTATCTAAAATCAATCTAGTTTATGGACATTACTAAGGTTATATTTGTTTGTTTGTTTTTTATGCACTACATATAAAAATAATACGAGAAACACATCAAACATTGCTTATGGGTGTGAGTATAACCCAGGCATTTTCCCTCCTGAAAGACTTTTGTGCAGTTGAAATGTAATAGCTGATTCAGCTAATTAGGTTTTTCATTAGCTCATTAGCTGAATCGTGCAGGGTGGAATTAGATACATTTTGCAAAGTAGTAGCTCTTTTTGAGATCTTTATGCCAAATTGGTATTCACTTTCATAATTCTGTTGGACTTGCCCAGGCATTCTATCCTTTTACAAACTGCTTATGATTTTAGATGGTTTCATTCTTTGTCTTATGTTTACTCTACAATATAAAACAATTTTGGATAACGTAAAGACTTTGGATATGTAATATTATTTAAAATGTATAATAACATGTTTGGATCCCATGTATAGCAGTCATGTAACTGCACATTTGCATGCCCTCCTTCAGTCATCTAGGAAATCATTTGGTCCCAAAGAATATCATTTAGTCATCTAGGACATCCTTTATAAATCTTGGAGATCTTTTATTCTTTTAGGATGTCCTTTAGTCATTTGAAATATGCTAGGACATCCATTAGTCAGTTAGAATATAATTTAGTCATTTAGGACACCCTTTACTCATCTAGGATAACCTTTAGTCATCTTGGACATCCTTTAGTGATCTAGGACACCATTTAGTCATCTAGAATGTCCTTATATAAGTCTAGAATATGATTTAGACATCTTGGAAATCCAAGACATAAGTTTGTCATCTTGAGAATATCATTTCATCTTCTAGTATGTCCTCTACTAGTTTAAGATATATTTTAGTCATTTAGGATATAATTTAATCATCTGCGACATGCTTTAGTCATATAGAATATCTTGTAGTCATTCAGAATATCCTTTAGTCATCTAGGAAATCCTGTAGTCATCCTCGAGATATCCTTTAGGTATTCTTTAATCAGCTAGAGAATACAATTTGGCATTTGTTGACAAAAATTTGTGTTCGAACTATTTTCCTCTCATTTTGTGTTGGTACAAATATAGAACAAATTGAAAGAAGAGATTACACAAAGTCAAATGAACCCTTAACTGTTTACAGTTTTGTAATAATTAATAAAGGTGTGTTGGACAGATAATTATGATATTTATAGCTCATGACTATAAGTAAGTAATATTATTATTAAGATTATAAGTAATAATCTTGTTTAGATTATTAGTTGCTGAAATTGATTCAAGCCAATTGACTCAAATCTAACAAATACAGATTTTTATTACAGGTAACACAAGCTGTGATTTATCTAGCAGCAGCAATTCACATCAACATGTTTCCTAAGACAAAACCCAACTATCTGTGTGTAATTAATCTACATACATGTATACATACATACATGTATAATAGACTTTAAATCATGTACAATTTATGATTTAAAGTGTCATTATATATTAAAGTCAAACAATATGCCTTATAGTTCTATTATATTATTTTTACATTATGGTTGCCAATGCATAACTAATGCATTATGGTTACATAGTTATTACTATGTAATAGCTCATGAACAAGAGTACATTCAGCAGAGGCCTAATGCTCAGTGGTGCATTAGTGGTGTTTTTTTTCTTCTGTCAATCATATAACATTAAAGTAGTCACTGTTAGTTTGTAGAGCCAATCTACGTACCTAATGTTAGTGAATGCAATGCACACAGCTGCAGAGCATACAGGCTGGAGGTCCGAATCATCAGCTAAACAAGAGAAAGACCTACACTACGACTGCATGCTAAATACAACACGTGTGTGTGCAGGTGCTCTGTTGGCCATAAGCTTCTTTTTTTTTTTTTTACATGATTAATTTGCACATTAATAAAACACTGTGGTAAAGAAACCACACAGAGGGCAGCACCACAGGTACAGGAAAATTATATATAAAAATTTACCAAAAATCCATACTTAAGTGGGTTTTCATATAGCTGGATTAATGAACAATTATTTAAAAAAGAATTTTAAAAGATACTGCACTTACACCACTCTTAGTTTAAAGATGTAAACATCACATTAGATTTAAAATTAAAATTAATAATGTAATCTTAACATAAACAGGAAAGACTGCAGCCCATCATTAGCTTTTGTTTATGCGTTTATTATTACATTTTCCAAAAAATAGTATTAACATGTACCTTTCATTTTTGCAAGGGTAGTCAATTCAAGTATACAATAACAGTATCTTTTACATGAAAGCATAGATTGTCCTAATAAATGTTTATGATTTTATAGAGTAAAGGTTTAATGCACCACACTCACTTTTCTAGATAAAAGACAAATACTACCCCTATCACAAGTACAAAAATGTAATGTATTAATATCAAACATGAGGATGCAAGACCCATAACAAGGTAAACATTTCCCCCTAACAGTATATATGGTACAAAACATCCAAGTGTTTAAGTAATTTTTTAGATTATACATAAATTAGCAACTACATAGAGCAACAGAGTGTTACCGCCATATAGCGTTTATATATGTCAAGCTGGACTCAAATGTACTCTTAAATGAAATTGTTAAATGAATGAGGATTTTAATTAGGAAAGACTTTAAAAACTTTAGTTTAAATTATCCTTAGATTTTTTATTTATTTTAAAATAATACATTTTAAATACTTTTTTTGTTAAGAAAATATAAAAATAAGAATAAACAGGGTGAATAAAAAATACAGTACAATAATATATTATTGTATTGTACAAATTATGGTTAATTTAATTGATCTTGGATAAACATTTTAAACAACTTAACAAGAACGTTTTTTTAAGCAGAGTAAAATGATGCATTTCATTTATGTTAATTTTTTTCTATAGTTATATTAAAGTTATTACACAAAAAATAAATGGCAAGAGTATATGTTCCTGTTTAGTTTATATAATAATATACTACATTATACTATATTAAAATTGCATTTATATTTAACTGAGGTTCAAATGATGGTTACTAGCTTGTTAGTAATGCTGAGTGACTGAACATAATTTTGACACTTCTGTACACTTTCATTTACTGTAACTTGCTTTGTCTTTATAATTCCTCATGCAAACCATAAATATATACCTCTTACATGCTTCAGTATAACATAACTGAGTTAAAGAAATCACTCAAGAGTTTACAGCTTTTGTGCATCCATGTTAAAAATGACACAGCTGGCAAAAAAATCATTTTATACACCCATACTTATAATAATACTATACTGGTGAAATAATATAATAATTAATTTCTAAATACATCTATGTTTTGTATATAAATATCATAAAATAAATACACCATTATCATTATATAGCAGTGTAATAAACTCAATACATATTTAACTTCCTGTGCACTACATAAAAAAAAAATTATATTACACTGAAATAACATTGAATGTAAAAGTGTTCAAACAATACATAATTGCACTGTTATTGTTATTGTTAAGTATGGCTTAACCCTAGTTTAACTATTTCATATGTAATTATTGTTTATGGTTTATTTATGTGCATTTTAGTGAACGCATGTGAGGTAATATAAGCACACAGGTACTCTAATCAGCTGAACAAAAGTATGGCTTCATGTCTTTCTTTATTATAAATGGAATTGGAATTGGAATGAAATAAGAACTTTGTACATTCGTCTAAATCAATTTGTGGTTTAGCCTGTGCATCATTGTCAATAGATGAGTAAATACTGAACAAGGTTAGAGATCAAGGTTATTAATTAAAAACGATAACAGCCATGCAGTAAAATTAAGATTCAGACCTAGCCTTTCACAGTAAAAGTCTTTTATGTAAATAAATTTACCCTATAAGCACTGTAATCTCTCCTCTCTTGTGTCATATCGAAAAACAGACACAGTAGACTTCGGTTTCATTTCTTATCCACATTGTAGCACAGAAAAGTGCAGCAAAACATAACTCTACATTAATTTTCATGTTTTTGTGAATTATTTTGCATAATATCTAATCAAGTCAGCTTTTTAAAATAGGACGAATTTGTGAACTCACTCATTTTTATTTCAATCTACCTGCACACAAACTCTAGTATCAATAAAAAAATTTTACATTTTTGCTTTGTTTGCTTAATCTACATTTTACAGTATTTAAAAAAAAATTGTAAGAAGGCTAGAAAATAATAAAGGCATAAACACTTTTTACAATACTAATAATGGTCAATTACTTTAGAAACTCATAACATAGTGGTTATGCATAGAAATACAGTAGCTATGTAAATTGTCATTATGTAGTTTGCTTTGGATTGAGTCTAATAATCAAGTAGTGTACTGTTAATATATATTTTTTTTTACAAACTGCATTATAATTCATTATAATCTCAAATATAATGATGGTAAATATTTTGTAGCTTTAAACCTTTTATTAAAGGTTTTTTTTTTTTGTAACCGTTCATTGGATAGTTAAGGGTTCCTAAAAAAGGTTCCCTTCTACGAGGGTTTTGCAGGGTTCTGTGTAGAACCTGTGTAGGTTCTCTCAGAGGAACAAATGAAGAATGCTTTTGTATAATTTTTGAGAATTCCTCCTGCGTCCATCCTTAGGAATCGTAATGTTGTGGACTCTCTCTCTCTCTCTTTCTCTCTCTCTCTCTCTCTCTCTCTCTCTCTGTGTGTGTGTGTGTGTGTGTGTGTGTGTGTGTGTGTGTGTGTGTGTGTGTGTGTGTGTGTGTGTGTGCATTTGAATTCCATTATATTCGTACTGATTAAAAATAACTAACCAATTGCATTCATGCAGTAAATGGCGAACTCAGCTCTCTGTACTTGTACTGAACGATTACTGATCCTCATTAAAAATGTTAAAATTCCAGTCGCATTCTATAACGTGCGATTGATGTGAAAATATTTAAACGAGTCAAATTTGCGAACACAAAGTAAAAAAAGGTGGTAGAAAAAAAACGCTATTTCATATCGGTTAGCTCATTTATAGTCTATAATGTATATATTACATACAACGTGCGATTTCTTTATACAGTACAATAAAAGTGAGATATATTTTTTTACAGTAGTTATTGTATGAATAATAATATCAAATGTATGAGATAATCCATTCTGTACAGGAAATTAGAAAATAAATAAAATAAAAAATGAAAAAAAAATGCAATTAAGTCTTACAGAATTTGTTCATTTGCTTTAAATGTTTTTAAATGTTAAATCTGAACAAAAAATATTTATTTATTTATTTATTTATTTATTTATTTATTTCGCTCATAGCATAGAGAAATACAAAAGTGAGCATAAAGTCCTTCCCTGAATATGTACCATCAGATGTTAAAAATTATGGTAGATAGAAACATGACATTTTGGGCATTATATAAACCAATTAACATAATATGTTTGTGTGCGTTAAGGTACAATTTGCACTAAACTATATGGTTGAACGTAGCATCAGGTTTTGAAAGATTTGGTAAATACTGTGCAGGCCTATACTAATTAATTATTGGTCGAAATTTTGAAAATGCCATTCTGAATTCTAAAAACATCAGACTGATTGTCAAAACAAAAAGCATGGTAATTTATTCGTCTCCAAATCGCACACTGCTGCAAAATACGCCCGCAACCTATATTATCTATTTATTTAGATAATATAGCTTTGCACTGTCCGAAATCCTATCCTGTTCTTTATTCCTTGAAAAACATGCAATGTAGGCTACACAGTGCATGCCCTTTGTGTCCTCTAATGCATAGGGTTTGGACACTGACTACTGCATTGCATCTGTGCTTATGGAAATACCGTAGGATCCTTTCATACCTGATTTGATCTGACTAAAAGAAAACACACACACATACACACACACTAATCCTCCATAGTTTGGGTGTTAGATCATCAACACGTTTTACGGCACAACAGCACGAGATTTTGCACGTGCTTGTGAACATGGATTGATGACGGGGCCTGGTTTGCCCATTGTCATTTCACTTGTTTATTTGGCATATCAAATTTAGGGTTCGTTGGTATCCTGTCGATATTTTTTTATAGATTTTATGAATTAAAATGCAAACGACTGAATTATGGGTCAATTTTATCAAGCAAAAAGGCTCGTTAGATTCGTTAAAAGCTTCGTTATTGGTAATTAGATTGAATTAATTATCTCTATTTTGTCCTCCCGAATGAAAACTGTGGATTTAACGAACATTTTGTCCCCACCCCCACTTCACCCACATCTCTCTCTCTCTCTCTCTCCTTCGCTCTGTCTCACACACACACACACACACACGCGCATCCACAGCTCGCGCGCTCCTACGTCATTCTCTCGCGCTCCCTCCTTCTCTTCTCTCTCGCGCTCACCCTCACGCGCAACTCTTCCTCGTCGCCTTCGGTTCCCGTGTTTTTTCCCTTTGAAGAGAAAACGAAAGCAGAAAGGGAAATAGATACGTTCTAATTAACAACGAATTTCGACTGAAAATTCTTTTTAGGCGTTTAAAAAAACGGTTCGCCATTGATATGTATCCACATGCGGCTGTACTAATTGGTCTAAAAAAGAAAGAAAAAATTTCAAAACTATCACGGTTTAGGCGTAGACTTTCTGAATATATCGGTTGGACCCAGCTAACTTCTCTCTCTCTCCACTCGAGGTCACGGTGAGCATTTTCTCTCTCTTTTACAGCGTTAATAATGTTAATAGAATGTCTTACTGCCCCGGTAAATGCTGCAGGGTCGTTTGCATGTGTTTTTAGCTATTATTATAACGTTCTTCAGCGTTTTAGGCACATTCTTCTAGTAAAATAAAAAAACATTAAAACATACAGACTTCAAACAACCTGCCATAACATCTTATTGTGTTTGTTTCGACAACGTAGACTTTGTTTTGTATTCACTTTCATAGTAGCTGTAATTTCGAAGGCTAAATGTTTTTTTTCCCCTGTAACTAGGTCTGTTGAATATCCACAACACGGTTTAGTTCAAAAAGTGTGTGCCTCAAATGGTTCCATATTCTGTATGGATGTACACACCACACTATTCAGGAAATACTGGAAATAAATTATAAACATATAATAGAATTTGTATTTAATATTTTTGTGCCATCTAAGAAGAAATTTGGGGAAAGCAAAAAAAAAGGTAAAAGCTGATTTTAATATGTTCTGATGTGTAAAAAACGAAAGGTCTGGATTTTTTTAAAACATTATTATTATTATTATTATTATTATTATTATTATTATTATTATTATAACCAGATAAGGGGGGGGGGCATGGAGAGAAGCATTTGGGATGCAGTCCTATTTGTCTCAGTTCTATAGGACAAATGAGTGATGCATAATGTAAATAGGCTTTCCAGGCTTTAATGGGCGCTGAGGAGCGCGCGGGCCTGGGAAAATGGGGCGGGGCCAGACTCTCTCGCGCAGACAGTATTCATATGCTAATGAGGACCAGCGCGCGCTGTTGAACTTGATGTTGACTTCTTTCTTTGGGGGGGTTAATGTTTTTTTTTCTCGGTCACTTGTTTGTGGGAAGATTTTTTTTCTCAGACTTTTCTTTTTTTAGGGAAAGGTTTTCTCAAAAGGAGAAAATTAATTCAGACTGTGCAGCGATTTTAAAGAGTTTCTTTTATGGCTTAATGAGGAAGACGTAAAAAAATGTAAGGGTCTAGAATAATTCTATATTATCTTAGTTTATGTAATGTTCGTCACCTTATTTACCGAATGCACTCTTGTGCGTTGTATGTAAGATAATATCTAATTAGCAGTTGATGTCTGTATTGTTTTTAAGTTAGAAAACTTGAACTTGACCACTACTGTATTAGGTTATTTCCACTTTATTTTTTATGTCCTTAGACCTTTTAATGGGTCTACACTCAACAAGTGCTGTAATAATTATGTATTTTTATTTTATTTATATGTAGTTTTACTTTATTACAGTTTTACTTAAATGTATTTCCTTTATTTATATTTTAAGTATCAAATTAAAGTTGATTTATAGAAGACAAATAAAAATAAATATAGAAAGCACTAGTAGAAAACTAATTCTTTACCTAAACTAATATAGCCTGTAAAAAAGAGAAATAAAATGTAAATATATGTTGATTTTTTATATCATATGTAACACCAATGTAAAAAAAAAAAAGTATTTAATACACACACGCACGCACACACACACACACACACACACACACACACACACACACACACACACTGAGAGAGGAAGAGAGAGTTTCAGCACCGAGGACAGAGAGACAGGAGGACAGACAGACAAACAGATAGACTGCTCTCCTTTTTTTTCAACGGCAGACAACGCCAACGCATTTTTTAAACAGGCTAACACGTTAGATTTTTTTTAAAGAGGATATTTCAATTACTGATAGACGTCAACAAGTAAAATTGGGAATATATACTTTTTGATATACTTGTAATATATAGTATATCCTATTTCATATTTTAAGCATATATATACATTTTTAAAAATCTCTCAAAAATATCTAAAATGTGCAGGCCCACAAAGTTATCAATCATATTCATGATTATTTTATTTTTTCGGTGGTGATTAGAAATAGTGTAATGATACACAAAAACGTACAAAAACTCCGCTTGTCTCTTCTTGTGAATTAATTGATGACAAAACAAAAAATGTAGGGGAAATTATGTCGCTAAGGGAAAAAGATTTATTGTGATAATCAAATCTAAACACCAAGTAGTTTATTAAGCGGTTTATTGTGTAATTGTGTATCACACACACACACACACACACACACACACACACACACACACACACACACACACACACACACACACACTAAAATATGAAGCAAGTTTGTATATACCCTGTTTATATCGTCACAAAAAATATATATTTACAATTAAAATATTTTTCATTTAACCTTGGGATTGTGAGCACGTTTGTGCAGAAAGAAAGAAAGAAAGAAAGAAAGAAAGAAAGATAGATTTCGTTTTCGTACAAAACTCTGTAATTTTGATACTTTATGCAGGTAATATTTTAGCAATATTGTTTTATAAAAAAATTTATTTAAAAAAAACGCGTCGCAACATACAAAATGTGAAGGTATATTTAAACGATATTAATCTATTTATACCGGAAATGTTGACTAAGGCCTGAGCAAGGTTTTTATCTGAAGCCCCTCTGTACTGATGGATGACTCGGGACTGTATTTCGCGTTTCCTAAATATTTAACACTTTTGAATCTCCTCCTTTAGTATTTAAAGAACATCCGGTTGAACAGAAACGTAGCGCTAATTCAACGCGGTGGATTTGCATATGTGCTGCTGCGTAACACCCCTGGTTTCCGTGTCCTGTGGTACATTCCATACTGTAAATTATAGGCATGCAGCCATGGAGAATACCAGTATACATAGACAAGCATCCGGACTGTGTAAGTGCTCCTGTGAGTTAAAGTAGAGCTGCAGATTTAAAGAGAAACTGGGCTTTAGATTTTGTGACTTTTCAGTGTAAATATCAAGGGGAAAACATCTAGACAGGTTGTCTGTGGATGATAGCATGATGTTAGATGTGAGGAAACAATTAAAGCAAATCAGTGGGAAATTTTGAATAAGGTATTGATTCTTATTGTCGTTTGGACTGAGACATTGTGCTCCTAATTCGGTACTGCATCAGTTTAAACAGTAATGGTTTGAGTTTATAGCGTTATTGTGTGTCCAGGACGTTCAGCCCACGCTCAGTGTTATATCCAAATCTGACTCTCGTGTAGTCATTTTATTGTCATGATAAATCATGTTGATTTTTTTTTTTGTGCGAGCCTACAAACCGAAAATCAATGACTATCATATGTATGTCTTTATTTTCTTGTGTTTACGTGAAGCAGATCTACTGGATTTTGAAGTTTTGTAGGAAGAGGTACACCTTCAATTTAGTGTCAGGGTAAATGTGCTATGTGCTTTGTTAAATGTAAGTGTATGTGTGTGTGGTGGGGAGCTTGAGGGAGAGTGTGAGAGAGAGAGAGAGAGAGAGAGAGAGAGAGAGAGAGAGAGGCGGGGACACAGGGACCAAGGACAGCAGTGGTAAGAGCACTCGTTCTGCTTCCTCCACTCGATCTCGATAGGCTCTCCCTCTCTCGCTCTCGCTCTCGCTCTGTGTGTGTATGTTTTCTTTCTCGCGCATAACGGCATTTGTTACTGAGCCAAGAGCGAATAGCGGCATGCTGCCTTTGCCGGCTTGTGGACGAGGATAACGCGGATTTTGCGCATTTGGCGCAAACGAAAAATGCGTGATGTAAGTAATGGGAGCGATCGTACAATTTGCGTTAGTAAAGTCTGACTTATTGGTGCATGAATGTAGTTCAGGTGGTTTCATTCATCCCCTTGAACTGTGTTATTATTCATAGTACAATATGGATCATACATACTGTAGGGATGATAGTAGCTGCAGCTTTACCAACTTTATGTGTATGTATGTGTGTGTGTGTGCGTGCGTGTGTGTGTGTGTGTGTGTGTGTGTGTGTGTGTGTGTGTGTGTGTGTTGGGGGGGGGATGATTGGCTTCATGGTTAGATTAGAGCACGACTTTTTTGGAGTCGTGTAACATTTTATATGAAGCCGATTCTGACCTGATCCTGGAGCAGGTTTGACATGCTTGAAATGGAAAACTATTCAGTCAAATTGTCTGAGCACAGGCTTCTCAGGTCTGCCCTCGCTAGTGTGACAGGAGATCATGGTGTGTGCTTAATGCAGCCTTTAAATACTCATTTCACGACTGATTAGTTTATTTTTAGTCATTTATGTTAGGGTTTATAAAACAAAACCAAAAAATAACATTGAACAATTTACTATTCACTATTAATTTGTGCTTAGCTCGACTTGCATGCCTTATAATACAAGTCTGGTTGTGTGCGTGAGCGTGTGTGTCATACTTCTAGCACCGTCTTTATAATAATAATAAAAAAGTTTTATAGTGTGCAGATATAAAATTTTATCATATTTGATAGCAGACTGGATCCTAAATTATAGCTCCTTAGTGTGTGTGTGTGTGTGTGTGTGTGTGTGTGTGTGTGTGTGTGTGTGTGTGTGTGTTTGTGTGTGTGTGTGTGTAGAGCCCTTCCTCACATATACTTGCGCGCGCGCGCGCGCGCACACACACACATACACACGTAGAGTGCAATGGCACCATGTGACCACGGCACAGGCGGCCTCGGGAGCGCGGCGGCCCCTTTAAGACGCACGGATTAGTTTTTCTCTTTGGTTATCTAGCTGTATGAGTTTATGTAATATCATAAAGCTAGAGAACCGAATGTAGAAACTAATTCCACCTACTTCAAGATCTGCCGACGGAGGGGCCGCGCACAAACCGTGGAGATTTACCGGGGGCGCGAGGGGGGGGAGAGGGGGAGAGGGGAGACGACATGCTGCGCGAGCTTCGCCCGTGCTCGTTAAGGTGCTCGCTGGAGAAATGAATTTTGCTGTTAGCCATGTGTGTGAGCAGGTTTGCGTTGATTTGTTAAATGTGTGACTGCGGGTTTTTTTTTTTTTGCTAAGATGCACAACCAGAGCAGGAAGGGAGACGGCATGTGTGTGAAAACGGTGCCTCGGTGCCTGCAATGATGCTTGATGCTGCTCCGTTAAATCACGCGCACTTGTGAAGGACAGTCGATTATCCGTCTTGTTTTGTTCTGTTGTGTTTCATGTCGTTTTCTTTAATGGTCGTTTTTTATGCATGGTTTTGACTCCGTTACGTAGTGAGATGGTCGCGAGGCCCACGGCGTCGCCGGATTGGTCCGCTCCTGGTAGTCACGTGGTTTTCGGAGAGCAGCGCGTTTGTTTGGCGTGTTGTTGATGATCAGACATGAACCTGACCGTGAGCGGAGGGAAAGGGGATATGCCCATGAGGCGGTGTCTCATTAGGTGTGAAGTGCTGAATGGACAGCGACATCCATTAGTTTTCTTATTATTTTTAATACTCTCATTTTAATGCTTCCATGAGACTCATTTTGGGTCGTTCTTATAAGTGGTTGTAATTATTTCTCCACAGTATAATCCTGACTAGTGATTATTTTAAAGGATCAAACAAGGAACAGCATATATTTATTCTGTAACGTCAATGTCATGCTCCATATTATCCAAGATGATAAACCGTTTCAACTAATTGGAAAATATAAAATATACAGTAGGGGAAACTTAGTTTTAGTGCTTGTCTTATGACAGATTTTTAATTGTCTGCTCAATGTTGTCCAGTCAAATACTTGCCTTCCTTCTTAGCTTTAGCTGATATAAAAAATAAAACAAAATAAGGAAATTCCTAAAAGGAATGACTTGGCAAGACATTTAAAGATGTGCTCAGCTGCATGATTTATCCAGCTACACATAAACATCACCTTGCTTTGTATCCTCCTGAAGATACCCGGACTCTACTGTTGGTACATTGCAATATTCCCTCATTGTTTCTTCTTATTAGCACATGATAACTAGAAACATAATTTATGTATACAGGAAGAGGTTTGGCAAAAGAATTATACTTAATGGTCCTCATTCGTACCAGAATGTATAGACAACGTAGTTGTGAGAAAATATCATGTTCTTATATGAGGACAGTCAAGTTTCAAGGCTACATGAAAGCACTCTCATTTAGCCCAGCATCATGGTTTACAGTCTATACATTAAATGGATGAATGTAAATTTCTTTGCGAGGTCATATTCCTGGCTAGTGCTCTTATACGCTCCCCTCTAGTAGTCCAGACATCCTCTCTCATTGCCCATGCTAACTTGTCTCTTAATGATTAATCAAAGAAGCTACACAAAAGCAGTGCTGTGTGAATGATATGGGGTACCATTATCTACAAAAGTTGGCTTGTTATGTGAATATAAAAAATTGTGAAGCAGTGATTGTGTACAGCCAACTACATTTAGTAAGATTTATAATAGCAGTATTTTTTGTGATAGTGTTTGATTGTTTATGGATTTTATAAGCTTTAATGCAACCATATAGTCCAGAAATGCAAAAATACTTAAAAACTTATTCATGCACTTTGAAACCTTTTATGGAGGGTCACTTATACTGTATGTGTATTTTTGTGTGTTCTCGTGAAGGCATAACATGCACGGCATGTGGGTGTGTGTAAAATCAATGCAGAACTCATGCACTCTTTGCTTTCCTTAAAATACATTAAATATCTATTTTGGCATTTTATATATAGGATAAAGTATGGATTATTATGTACTATTTAGGAAAACCTAGAAATACAGTTTGAGAGAGGAACATGCAGGATATTTCACTATTTAAAAACAAAAGTTTCACAGAAACATTGTTCAAACCATACAGATAAACTCCAATTTTTTAATATCTATATTAATATGTTTATCCTTTCTGTGATTTTAGTTTTGTTGCCAAGTCAAGAAGATCATTCATCAGCTGCTCAACTGGGCTTAATAAAAGGTACATAAAAGGTAAAAATCATCTACATCATAAACACTGGATAACTTTGGATAATACTTTGGAATGTTTTACTCATTAGTTATTTTATTCTGACATGTTTAAATGTGTTTTATGATTTTATTAATAAAATTCACTCTATGTCCATGTCTACATCATTCACTATTTCTATGTTCACATTACCAGCCTGAGAAAAAGGATTTTTTACCCTAATTTGACAAAGATCCGATTTTCTTTTTTTTTTTTAGATCAGATCTGAGTCACTTTCATATATATCTGATGCGCAGTCATGTGACTCGGATCAGAATTCATGTGACTTTTTGCCTCTGCACACATCATCACTCTGACATCATCAGTCAGTACCAGCAGTGTAGGGTTTTCATTGCAGTGCTAGCAGTAGCGGCTAAAAAAGCTAAAGCCAGGCATTTGGCATTCTTCCTTCATCTGGACCTAAAAATAACTAGCCAACTAACTTCCTTGCCATCCTCCAGAACAAATGTGCAAGCATGTTGTTTAGGTCTTTCACCTGCTCCCATCAAGGGGTCACCACAGCAGGCCATCTGATCTGCATACAACCTGGCACAGCTCTCTCATATTTTATCAGGGCTTGGAACCAACACTGTATCTAATGGCTGGGGCTTGAGCATTGTCTGGAAATTGAATCCAGGCCTTCTGTATGGCAAATGAGAAAGCTAACACTACATCACCAATTCTCAGAAATACCAAGCTTATTTTGTGCTAAAATCGCATTCAATGTTTTAAATGAATGATCATTCAAACAAATATGAGGTGTTTTAACCGAGATGGAGCGAACAAAGACTTATCAATGTGCGCATGCATATCGTTTCAGAGGACGTTCATATTAGAGTCAGATACAAGTTGTAATTATGAATGTAACCTGTCATGACATGCAAATCCTATCTGACCAAAAAATCAGAATTCAACAACGTAGCTTTTAGTGTAAACATAGCCTATGTTTCTGTTTACGAGTTGTAACAAGAGTTCAAGTTAATTCATGAGGTCGTATGATTGGTAATTAGAATAAAATACCTCCACAAAACTAATTATATGAAAAGGAGTTTGAGATGGCTCTTGTAGCTTTGCTTATGACATCACTCTTGAGAAAATTTGGAAACTTTGTAAGAGATTTGTTCGTCGAAGTTGAAGAAAAATCCTAATAGTATCCCAATAGCTTTTGGGAAGAAATATCCCAAAAGCACATTGCACATTATGTGCTTTACTTACTTGCAAAAGTAATTATAAAATATGCAGAAAACCTGATGTTGTCTTACCATTTATACCTCAGAGGCTTTTTTTTTTATCTTAGGTTACACAATCAAAATTGATAAGCAGCTTCACATGGTCTGTACTCCTTTAGTTTAATTCTATTCCTTACCCTTTTGATCTTAAATCATGTTCATACTGCTTCAGTTCTTTGTATGAGCCCAGGTTTTAAAAGGTGTTACAACCACAACTGCTAGAAAGATAAGACAATTATTTGTTCTGCCAACAGCCTTGGGGAAAATGTACTTTATTTTATTTCTCTCTCTCCCTCTCTCTCTCTTTCTAAAAAAAAAGCGATCAACATCAAGCAGTTCTCCAGCATGAATGTTGTTTGAAAGTTGTTTGAAATTTGCAGGGTCTAGACGTTTTCTAGACCTGGGCCTCAGAACTCTCGCTCCCGTAGTTCTGACATTTGCAGATTTTTACACTGGTTATGTTTTGGACTAACTGTAAGGGAATCTCAGCACCAAGATTATTATTATAGGCTGGAACAAGCATCACAATGAACACTCCCTCTCCCAGGCACATGACCTGAACTGTACTGTTGTAACATTGTAACTTCCTATGAATTGTGTAAGATCTCATGTAAATCTTGCAGACTTCATTTCTGTGATGAAACGCTGATGAAATGTTCTATACCACAATGTGGACTTGTGTTACATCCCAGACTGTAAAATATACTTGTTTTATTTTTCACACAGTTCTTGAACCATACTCTACCTCAAAAGTACATGACATTTTTTTCCAACTTTGAACTGAAGAAAAGTATGAGCTTCAAAGCAGTTACAGTCCTTCAACAAAATTCAAATTGCCTCATTATGATGTTTTTTTTCTCCCTAGAAATAATGATCTAATAATGATCTGACAGTATATACAAACCAACATACAAAAGGTAACTAAGGTTAAAGCTAAGTATATGGATATGGTTAATGTTTGTAGATTTTCTTACAGTTGTACAATGATTTTACTGTAAAATCCAACCGCCTCTCACATATGATGCTAAACTTAAACACACTGTAGCTGTTAAATCTGTGTAGTCATAAAAAACTGTTCATTTTTTTATAACTACACCCATGATTACCTCCCTTTATGATCTACTGTAGTACCAGAGTTTAGCAGTAATAAAATATTTTGTAGTGAAACTGAGAGTTTAACAAGCTTCAAGGCACTCAATAAATTCAGTTTACAAACAGGCATTCAACAGACCACACAATATCCATAAAGTTTTAGCTGGTTTTGAATTAATGGCTTATAAAAAATACAGTGGGTCTATTTTAGAGCCGGATATGCTGAATATAAACGCCAAATCTGGCTCTAAAGCATGGTCATATTTTACAACTGTGAAGTATATAATTCGAAAAGGGAGAGGAAGCTGTCTGACTGGTCGAGAGGTTTTTCTTCCCCCCAAGCTTTGTATGCATATGATGCTCTGCAGCTCTGCTCTCATAAGTTGATTTAAATTATGCCCTCTACATTATGAGGTGTGAGAGGAAATAAATCTCTCGAAATGAATTTGGTGAATGGGGAAGTGCCGGTGTGGGAGGATGTACAGCAGGGTGCCTACTGTGGAACAGAAGAGGGCTAATTTCACCTCACACCCACTTTCCTCCGGGGAAAAGATGCTACAATTTATTTTTTGTTTATCCCTTAGTAATTTCGCACTTTTTTTTTTCCAAGTACATGAAAAAGCACACAGAGTAAAAATGAAGTTTTGAAAGTGACATTCCGGGTAGAAAACAAAGCTGAAATTGAAAACAAAATAAAAGTGTCTAGAGTGTAAGTAAAGAAAAAAAATAGAAAAAGTAAAGTAGTCTATTTAACGTGCAGTGTTGTTTAGCAGCGGCAGGCTTAGCTGGAGGAGGCTGGCCTCTTTAACATTTCTATGCAAACTAGAGCTTGAATAATGAGATGTATTTATGAAGGACGATGAGCGAAGGAGGAAGGGGGGCTTTTTGAAAGGGAGCAGACTGCAGGCTGAATGGAAAAGACGGGGGTGAAGGATGGGGGGGGGAAGACGGGAGACGGGGGGCGAGGGTGCATTTGGGCCTCTGCTGGTGGGGTGCAGAGGGAGAAGCAGCTGTGAAAAGAGTGGAGCCCTTTTTCCCACGCCCAGCGAGACGCGAAACAGTCGCACAGCCTGTAAGGGTCACATCACAATTCTAATATATACATGGAGCGAAAGAGAATATTGAAGCTGTGCAAATTAACGAGCTGTCTGAGGTACGAAGAGTGAGACAGAAACCACAGTTAGTGACAGACACCTGCCTCGGTCAGACGCTTGGTACTCAAGTGCAAGGTCTTAAGTATAAAACTGATCATACATACACATATGAAATAATTCATATACTGGATATAATACATGCTAGACCCTGACAGGAGGGGGAAAAAATCTATTAACAAATCACTGCATGCTCTTCTCACTGGTCAGGTCTGCAGCTAAACTTGGCCTTGTACATGGCCTGTATGTGTGTCTTGGGGGATGGAGGGTTGAGACAGACTGATCTAGTGAGACAGAAAACTCAAACTAGCACAAGGGGGCTGGCCCTGTTAGTGGAACACATAGCAACTTAGCTGGAATGTCTTTCTGGGGAGCACTGAATAAGATCTGTGATCTATGTCCATAATCTCTGGGCCAATGGAGGGTGTGTGCACATGTGAAAGACTGAGATGGGGGTCATAGTTTACAAATCTTTTTGTAAAAAAAATTTGAACTTAGCCATCGTTTAATGCGGAAGAGATATAAGGCTGACAGTGTGACCATGAGCTTAGAATAATGATCTCTTTCAATCCGACGTGGGAATTTGAAATAGGTTAGAAAAGGAGGAGGACTAGTTGTTGGGGGGAAGATCAGGGTGTGAAGATGTGTACTGCTCATGCTTCATAAATATACTAGATGTCTAATAAACAATCTCTGTTGCAGAGCTTTATAAACCATTTTAAAAAATTACCTTTATACTAAACATTATTTAATATGAATTCATAGAAACTGAAATGATCACTGATTTTGTTCTATATCCTTGCTTAAAATAAAACTTTTAGTTTTGGAAACACATGTTTAAGAAGCAGGTAGGATTACTATTAATATGTTTGTTCATGCTAACCATGAAGGGTTATGCAGGAAATAAAGCGCCAACATTGGGACATAAAGCACCAATATTTAAAAGGTCAGAGTGTATTTTTAGTTTGTAATTTCATGACGTCATAATGTGGGACTTTTGCTAAAACATATAAGTCAAATAAGCGCAATATGGTGTAAAGTGAATGTTACAAGCTATGTAAGGCAAGTATTTGTCCTAAGTAACTTTCCGATCTAGAAGAACACTACGCGTAACCCCAAGCACAATATTGTACGAGGGTTCTAAGGAGATTTGATCTTGTACTGAGTCCCAACATTACTAGATCATCCTCGCCTCCGTATCCATCGGGGACCTGCGAAAAAACATCAGTAACTTCCTCTCAGTCTTTATCTGGCACTTTTATTGCTTCGTACTGTCAACCTGCTGAATTAGAAGTACATCCACCAATGCATTCTATCAAGGGTGCCTTGTAAACGTGTTGCTGAGAGCTTAAAAAGCTTCTCTGTCCTTTTTGATTCACTGACGCTTCCGCATTAGCATAATGCACTCGTCATTAGCGTTAAAGCAAGGCTTCGGGCAGCGTTCACGCTCAGAGCTTTTCTCCACAGTTCGCCCTGTAGAATGCGCTCATAGCCGTGTCACGCTCAATTAGCTCCCCCATGCCTTGTTTACCCTTCTTCATGTTCCTGGAAAACTCAAAGACACAAGCCCGTCCTTTGAGTTAATACGAGCCAGCGTGTTGCGTCTGCCTCACCCCGCCTCCTCTCTAAGCTTTTCTTCCCAAATTCAAATGGAAATGAAGGACAGGAGGACTCCCTCTAATTAGTTCAATGCGAGGATGCTTAGTGTGAATCAGTGCATGTTTTGTGTGGGAATGTATAGAATGTTAAAGCCTCCAGGTTGAATAGCCCTTCTCTCTAGGCTTTTGAGAGAAAATGAGGCGAAGAGGGGATACTGGTAACGATTTCACAGGCGCAGGTGATTCCCATGCTCTGGAAGCTTTTGTCTATACAGAGCTAGATAAACAAAGCAGCGGCATATATTAACGTGTTTGTTTTTGAGGATAGTGCAGAGACTAGTGCTGGGAAAACTACAGAGAACCACATCGTAGAGCGCGAGCTTTTGAACTGTATTGTGAAGCAGCTCGGCAAACAGGATACCTGTTTATTGTGGCAACTTCCTTTTATTTAAATTGGTAGCTAAAATCTGTAAACACATTGATATATGGGTTTTTCAGGACATCGGTTTAATCTAGAATGTGTAAGTTGACGAGTCTTGTCATTTTATGGCAAGACTTAACTAACTGTAGTACGCAAAAAATCATGGTGTTTATTGGTGTTATGATGTGCAATATAATATACACTTTGTAAATCACTGTAACCATTAAGGCGGATATTTGAGCAAATGTGACTACTGTAAAAAAAAAAAAAAAAAAAAAAAAAAAAAAAACCGCTCACATGTAATAAACAACATGAACGCTCAAGTTCAAAATTCACGAAAACAATAATTCATATGCAGAAATGAAATGCATCAAGTTGGTGCTTGCTCATTCACAATTCATACTTTCAAAGTAAATTATAATACAAAATAAGAAGCAATTAAATGCATCTGTTTTTTTTTTTTAAACAAAGGATCTTTTTGTTCTATTCGTTGGTTCTTCTTGGCCTGTCTAAAACATCGAGGTACCTGTTCTAACAGAATAGCTGCACGTCTCTGATCGGGCTGTAATGTTGCGAGCGTGAAGCGTCAGCCCGTTTCCAGGACGAGCAGAGAAAACTGCTGCTGCTGCTGCTGCTGCTGCTGCCGGCTCTAAACACTCAGCTGTAGACGAGCTCTTCTGATCAATAGTGTGTGTGGTGAAGCTCGGCATCTCAGTCTGCCAGATCAGTGCTGTCGAGAACAGAGACACACCGGATTGATTGGCCCTGAGTCATCTGTTTTTCCATCAAGTTTATTACTATATCTAATTCTGTGAATATTGTTTTTCTCCGTAAAAAGAAGTGAAGTAACGCAAAGCTGAAAAGTTGTAAACAGATCGAAGAGTTGGAACGATGGACAAAATAGGCAAAACGGCACAACACTCTAATTGAAGATATCTTGATAATACATAACATCAATATAATTTGCTTTTTTTTTATTTTTTATATTGCATTATCATGCCCAGGAGTAAATCTCATGCTTGCACATATTTGATGATACCAACAATCTGCTGTAGTAGTAATGAGAATGATGATGATGATGATGTAGAAAGGGCTGCTTTAAAAGTATCATAGTTATAGGCAAATCTGCATCTGAAGTTATTATCCAGCAGTTTAAAAAATATTCATTATATTTACATGCAAGTGATCTGCCCTTCTTTAATAGTGCTTAATTTATTTCCAGTCATAATTTATCTATTTTTCTTTGATTTGTTTAAATTGCTGCGTTTAAATGGGCGTCTTGAGCTCTGTCAACCGACTATCACACCCCTATAATTATATGGATTATTCTCAATTCGGAAAGTAATTCTTGTAAAGTTTTTATACAAATTGAGTTCTGTGGATTATTAGGAACAAGGAGAACATGTTGATTTTTTCTATTATTATTATTATTATTAAAACTGTGCTGTTTTACGTTCTGCTTACAGGTACTTGATTCACAATTTATTTTTATTTTTTTTTGTATTCCACGCCTGCATCATAAGCAAGTGCTATGAAATATGCTTAAACCACTTAACACACATGCACACACATGTGCAAACACACACTCACCATCTTTTGCTTTGTCCATTCATTTCCGCCTTCCTCTTTATCTTTGCTCTCTCCCTCACTCTCTCGCTCACTCGCCCCCTGAGGTGAGTTTTACCCCGGGCCTGGTATGAGGGATGCAGAGAAGAGGAGGGGAGGTTGCTATGGTGACAAATTGTCAGAGTTAACCATAGGGGAAACAAATAAAGAGCAGTTAGAGCGAAGAGTGGTGTGTGCATGTTCGTGTGTGAGTAAGAGAGATAGAGAGAGATAGAGAGAGAGAGAGAGAGAGAGAGAGAGAGAGAGTCTGTGCACAGGGACTGACTCGGCCACCTCTGGGGTGCTCGTGTTGTTCATCTCAGTTGAGTCAAAGAAGATGCTGAAATGTTAATGTACTCGCAATGTCAGGAGCACTGCTTTGTGGCACGGAGCTTTCCATTTGATTTGCTTAAACTCTTGAACCCTTAGGGTTTTTTTTTTTTTTTTTTTTGTTATCATGTATACTGTGATCTCCTGTTACTACCCCCCCCCCCCCCTCTGCTCCCCACCTTTGTCTCTCGCTCATGCTCAGCTCTCGGTGTATTCTCTAGATGCTATCAGAGATAGATGTCTCGCACTAGTCACTCATTTCATTTCAGTTCCAGATGAAACAGAAAGCCAAAGGCCCAGCAGGACTCCTATGATTCACACCCCATCCTCGTGTCTGAAACTGCTCACATTCTCTCTCTCTCTCTCTCTCTCTCCTCTCTCTCTCTCTCTCTCTCTTCTGTCATTTCTTCAGTCTCAACATCTTTCTCTGTGCTTCTTATACTGTATTGGCTTATGCAGATGTCTCAGTAGTGCAACATCAGAGGTCCCCAGGTTGTGAAACACACTGTTAGTCCATGTCTCAGTTTTATCACTGACACCCTAAAGGACGTACTATTTTTTTTTCCATTTGTGTGGTCTTTAGTACCTATTTAAGCTTGGTATTATAACTAGCAGCACCAAGTGTTACCTGAAACGAGATGTTAAAACCATGTTAAAAAATTCACTTTGACCTTCGCCTCTCAAATGCGTGCAAAATGAACTACGGTTCTTGTTTTTAAACATGCTGTAAAAAATACTTCTCTAGTCTTCCAACCAAAATATCAAATCAAAACCTTTTATCCCTTGCTCCATGTAACTCATAAATGCCCCCTCTTTCCCCTACCATGTCTTTTTACTTCAGAGCTTCCATCTCTTCATCCAGCTACTCATCCATCCACTCTAAATACAATAACTGAGGCTTAACAATGGGGCGAGGAAGTTAGGAGTGGGAAAGAGAGTTAACACCCATGTCTGTGCCCCATGAATAGAGTTACCGTGTCTGAAAGTCCAAGGTTACCCCACAATACCCTCCACACCTCCAGCTTCATCCTGCTGCATAATCCCATAGTCTGACCGCAAAGTCACACGTCTACACACAACCTGCAAGCCTTTAGTATGATAAAAGTGTGTAGATTGAAGTGTGTAAATTGCAGGTCATTATAGATTTAACTATGAATAAATTTTGATCATTTTCATGAAGCCTCTAGAGGCAAAATGCTGAATTCTAAATCTTTTCTTCTTTGTTTTCCTTTTTTTTTTCAGTACAGAGGATAAGAAGAAAAAAAAAGAGAGTGGGAGGCAGAGACGAAGTCCAACATCGCCACCGGCTCTCTTCCTCCTCTGCAAGTCCATCTCTCCATTGCAGGGAAGGGTGGGAGTGCACCGAGGCCAGCCAGGGTGAGGCGTCATGGGCTTGAGAAGCATCCTGAACCCCGCTCGGTCAACAGCACCTCTGGAGCTTAGAGCTCAGAGCTCAGAGAGAAATCAATATAGGGAAAGAGAGACTGATGTTGGATCACCCAACCTAGCCCTGAGCCTGCAGGCCAGATGACCTCCCACACACACACGGTCATACGCTCTGACACACATACAAATGCATACTGACATACAGCTATACTACTGTATCTTCCGCACACTCGTGTCTAGCATACACCTACACACGCATGTGTTTGTGTGTCTGGTTTTCCTCAAGGCCATGTTATTTTGGAGCAACTTCTACAATCCAAACCGGCCTCAATTATTTTTTACTGAAGATGGCAAAGGTCCTCGCTTTGTGCTTCCGCCACTTTTTTGTTGTTTTTTGCGCCATTTCTTTACTTGTGTCCGTCTATGTCACCTTCCACCTCTGTGTGGCAAGAAAAAAAAAAAACATTCAAACATATCAAACATCTATAAGGATGGACGTCCTCCCCCGAGCGAGTCATTGTCTATTCAAGGGCAAGACTTGCCAGAGGAAAGCAGCTAGATCACTTCCTGCTGTGCTCAACAACTCTGCACCAGAAAGTCTGCTGTAATAGCCACCGCATTCACAACCAACCAGCTCACAAGATAGTCAGCAAAACGGACACATTCCGTGTCCCGAACACGGCATGGACTTAACGTAAGAGGCCGAGGAGCGTCTAGATGCACAGTGACGACTGCTCAAAAAGTGATGTCACTAAGGTGAGTCTATCCGTATCCTCACTGTGAACCATATCAATAAACATAAAGTACTGGCATTAACATATTATTTTCAACACATTTTCCAATTTGACACAGTGCAGTATTTTATTACTTTACGTAGAGCAGATGTTGACTCACATTACCAAGTTCTTGTACGCAAGTTAGAGACAACGCCTATGTACTGTAAATTCATTCACTCATCTTCAGTAAGTGTTTTATCCTGGTCAGGGTTATGTTGGATCCAAACTGGTCCAGGTATCACTGGGTGCAAGAAGGAAATAGACTCTGGATGGGACACTCTGGATAGTCCGTCAAAGGGTACCATGTACAGTACATACTGTATTCACATACTAGAGGGGTAGCATAGCATGTTAGTTACTCTAACGCACAGGCTTTGACCCAAAAAGAGTTGCTAATTTGCTAATGACCAATACAAACATACAAGATCCAGATAATTCAAGGTAATTCATGATCTGGGTTGGAAGCCTATGAGTTAAACTGAGTAAGACATCCAGCAAGTATTTTTCTTGTTTTCATTTAGGCTTAGCGTAAACCATTATTTATGGTATTGTCAAGGTCACATGATTGATATGCAAGTGTGAATAATATTCTTTAACATAAGGAATTAAATGCATACCAGCATTTCTCATGGCCATGTGCTAAAACACGCCACGTTTTTTTATTAATATCAGATCAGTTAGTACTTAGATATCAGAATTGTGTTTTTAAAAAATGATTTCAAAAAATAGTCCTGTTAATTATCAGTTAATACTACTTGAATAACAAACCGCAGTTTAATATTATTATAGGTTTTGTGAAAGAAAGATTAATAACTCAGAAATAAGTTTTAATATAATTCTAGGTGCAGTACATTATATGCTTATGAAGCATTTCATTAAAGACAGCGCTCGTATACAAATGCATTGATTCACTTGCCTGACTTGGTCTCGCGCATTTTGTACTGCTGTCTGCTGAACCTTGCGTTAGCGCCTTTGTTAATTTAAGAGAGCGTTATGGGGCGGCGATGCCAATCTGCCCCACTTCTGTCATACTCCTGGCGCCAGGAGCATCTGGCTGGCACAGCCACAGACAAAATGGCCGCCACCGCTGCCGACTGGCTGTTTCCCTCCAAAAAGATGGCGGCATTTTTTCTTTTTCTTTTTTTTTTTTTACAGTTCGCCATCTGTGTGACCGTTAGCCATATGCAAATCCGTTCTAATTGCATTTGCATATCCTTCATTTAGTTGGCGGGGCTTGAAAACGCAGCTAATCGTTTGCGAGCATGAAGACTAAGCATAAAAATCACTGAACGGGAGCATGTTGAGAAAAATAAGAATATGCTGTATTACCCACATTTTCTCCCTCCCTCTATCAATCTGTCGATCTCTCATGTTTCCTGTTTTCTTTCCTCTAATCTTATACCCTGTATTAGCCATATTTTATAGCTGTCAGGATTGTTATGAGGGTGCTGCACTAATGCGCCCATATGGGAACTGGATGTCCCCACCGACAACCGACAACTGCACCCCCAACCCCCCCATATGCAAATCACTCACTGTAAAGACAAGGGGAGAGCCGGGGAGGGCAGACAGACCATAATTACCTCATCGTTATGCACACAGTTCACTAGATTTGCTCAGCGAGTGTGTCGTCAGACCCATCTGTGTGAGTGGCGTGCCCATTGTGGGGAACATGTGCCATGCGGCAAAGGGTTTGTTTCGCTTCAGACCTCCTATTGTTAGGACAGATCAGTACCATCATGTGGGCACTATAAATAATTTATAACGCCTTTGATGCCAGCATTGGCATCTGCCATAATTGGTAAAGCTTATATACAGTAAGCGATCATCTGGCGCTTTGGTCTTTTGGAAAGATCTCACACTCAGATCAGATTTGTCATGCATGACTAAATGCTTCACACTAAACATATATTTTTAATTCTGATCACAGCACACACACACATCTGTGCTAGTCAGTAGCACTCTGCATTGTCTACACTAGTGTGTGTATGAACATGACTAGCAGCGTCAAAACACTTCCCTCGGCAGGTGTAAATGCATTCGTTGTGAGTTCCTTTACCAACATTACAGTCAAGACTGTTATTCCAGGTGGCAAATTCATTTTCTCCGCTTTGGAAATGGTGTCTAATTCTGACATGAAAGCCCTATTTTTAGATCAAGAGCTGTCAGAAATCTGGGACATCATCTTTGCTCGTTTTTAGCCTACCCAAAAATACAGCATTAGTTCTGAATTCTGTATCCGAAAAATGGAGATGCCCACCTCCCTTGGATATCAATCGTTACATAAGATTAAAGCAAACTTCTTCTAAACCTCCAAGTCCTGTCAGCCTGCTGTCTTTTTCTACGTGTGGTCTGCCGGAGCAGATCTCCGACAGCTTAGACTGAAGATGGTTGATATGACTGTGTTTTAGCTCCTCTTATTCAAATGAGCACCAGTCATTAAGTACACTCGCACAGACAGACAAACTACCTTTGTTTCGGGTTGACATGGCGGCGACAATGAGCAGACTAGACAGGGTCTGCCTGGGTTGCAGGGGCAAAGCATAGACACACAACCGCGATAAAATGGAGCTCCCGCATTGCTTGTCTGCTCTCGTCTGAGCGCGTTGGTGGCGGTAGAATGGGGTAAGGGGGGTGGGGGGGGGAGGTGTTGTCTACAGTGAATGTGTGCTGGGTTTGCACTTGAACATGGGGGATTTTGGGGTTCGTCTTTTGGGGGATGGGGGTGCTCAGAGAGGTCTGTCTGTCTCGGACAGAAGGGAACCCATTATTTTGTGTGTAGTGCCTAAAGAATCGTGTCTGGGTGTGCGTTCATTTAGGGCGGGGTTAAAACGAATGAATAGCGTCTGGCTCCGCGTATACGTCTGTGTGAGAAAGTGATTTACATATGCACCCTAGCCTGACTGCACATATGTCATCCAGCCTAAACAGATGCGAAGACATGTTGACACGGCTCCCCTCCCACCTCAAATAATACCACCACTGAATAAACTTGATCTATCATGCCAATATCGGCGCCCCTTTCAATTCTGAGGGGTTTCCATCTTAGAAACAAACACGGATCAGTTTCTTAGACGCTCAGTTGGAGAATAAGGTGACACAAAGCCACCGGGGGTGCACAATAAGAGAAGCAAGGATCTGCCCAGAACCAATCATCTCCGAATAAGAACAGGAAGTCAAGGAATAGAGCGGCAGCCTTGACCCTTTATGTGCCAGGATTTATTTGTCTGCTGAATGTTGAGAACATTGAGAAGAACATACAGCAGCACGTGCATCTTCTGAAAAATGAAAACATGATTATTACTATTAATAATAATAAAAAAGACTAAATGACTAGACATTACACATGTAGCAAAATGCTGAAACTAATTTCAGGAGATGAGATTTATTAAATTATTAAATTCAGATGGCTTCTTGAACATATTTCTCCATGCTGAATTGTAGTTTTGAAACATGACTGAAATAGTTTACGTGCAAACTTCCAGGAAATATCTCCTGGACCTGCAATAGAGATGCAGATATCCACACATCAGCTCAGTATGATTTCTTTCCAAGTATTTTCATTCTGTTTAAGCCCAGAAATTGAACAACACCCCTCCTGGTATATATTTAGTGGTGGTTTATATCAGTACTCCTTTTCATCAACTAGAGTTTTGTATTTGTATTATAATGACAAATCTAGACGGTGCAGGACACAGACAAAATCTCAGCTCAAGATGAAGGAACTGGTTCCAGCACTGTTAATGTTGCAGGCATTAACGGTCCATTAACGGTAAGCAGTTATGAACAAGTTCACTGGCGTTGAGAATGTGAATCCTGTCTGTCTTGTCTATAACAAATGTCTAGAACACATATACAGTGTTTTAGTGCCACAAGCAACCGGGATCAAATTCCCTGTTCGTGTCAACATACTTGGCGGATAAAACCCGATTCCGATTCTGATTCAGATTAAAGTGGAAGGGGGGGCCAGACCATAGACCAGAGTAAACATAAATATTAAGTTCACACACATTCTCATTCTTCACGAGCGCTTTGTAGCCGTGGGAACGCATGGAAAGTGCATGGACACTCTATAGTGGTCTGAATGCCTCTGCAGCAGGTGAAAAACGACCCCAAAGGTCAAGGTCAAAGGAGGGGGGGGGGGGTCCTTGTCTGTTCGTCTCCTTGTCTGCACGGCTGGCCTAGACTCTGCCTGTCTGGGACCAAATGTAAATGAGCCTGACTGTTTAATAATCAGTCTGAGGCAGTATTTGCTTAAGTTCCCGCTTCTTTTATGATGTTGCTCTCAGGCAGACAGAGCACAGAAATATCACAAAGGTATAATATTGTGAAAACACGACATTTAATCCATGCTCTGCTCACAGTGCAAACATTTCCCATGATTACTGGCTTCCACAATTTGTTGGCTGGTCTTCTTGCCTTCTCATAAAGGTAGCCTGATTGACACCCTTGCTCTCTTTTGTGTCTGGCTTTAGCGCCACCATTATTTCCGTGAAGAGTCTAGTGATAACGTCATAACAAGGAGAATGAGGACACAAACATGACACAGAATCACTGACATTGCTCATGACTGAGGCAGAAATTTCCATGGACCAAAAACACTGGGTATTTATTCACAAACAATGGGATGCGCGGCAGCGATTTCACTGCACCATGTGGTGCGATATTTTAAGCAGGCTGAGATTCTCCAGCGCTTATTCTTTTGCTGTTGAACTGTCCCTTTCAGCAACTTTTTGACAGCCCACTGTCCCTGCAGTCCTTTCAGCTCAGATATGAAAGTAACAGTCGTTTTGATAGGACCCTCCAAAAGAGCGCAGGACTACTTTGCACACCCTCGAGATCCTGACGTTAAATTCTACAGCGGTTAAGCTCAGCCTGTGGGGTTTCCTTAGGTATTAATAAATCAACTGATGGCGAATTTTAAAAGAAAATTGATATTAATAGTTATTTCTATAGTTTGTCTGGAGTGAATTTAAACAAGATGGTTAGTCCACTTACTACAAAGAAATACAAGCCCAAGTGGGATACCAAATTAATGGCTGTCTAAAAATAATCCACGCTGCTATTGAAACATAAGAAGACCCTTAACTGTAACTGCACTTGATATTAAACAGCATGGCTGCCATTACCCCTTTAAGAGGAGAGGCCATTACCTCACCGAACGCCGGCCGAGGAAGGATGAGCATGAATGGGGCGAGTGGTCCGCTTGAACTTGCTGGCTTAGATTCCTTTATACCCACCACTTTAAGCTTCATTTACTCAGCAGAAAAAAGATCCCTCCTCCACCAAGACCGCTTCAATAGACCTGTCGCTGCATCAAACCCCCTTTCTCCGAGCCCTCCCCTCCACCACCAGCACCACACACCCCGTCGTTCTCCCTCTCGCTGTACGTTTAATCATCTCAGCGCTCAGTGAAATCAAGCTTAGTAATGACACTTCTGTGGGCCTCTCACTTTCTCCCCCTCCTCAAACTTCTCCCCCTACTTCTCCTTTTCTCCCACCCACTGCTTAAAACCTTATCCCATGTCAACAAAATGTCCGCTCAGCTGGGGTGCCACAAAAGCAGGCATGGTTTAACCTCCTACCTCCTGTCACTCACTTGCTCGCTCCATCTCTTGCTTTCTCTCTATTCCCCGTCTTCAGAGGTTTTATGTTCTTTAGCGCTACTCCAAACATTTCCCAGAACATCACCGGAATACAGAAATAAACTGCGAGTTTTAACCTGTGACGAAATAATGTAACTCCCTCATCCAGGGCTCGATTTAATCTGTGCAGGCAGTACAAGCAGCGCTAACTAGCCATCATCAGAATTCAAACCTGCGATTTCAAGACGCCAGAGTGAACACTTTTCCTTTTTCTCACTCAGGACACCCTGAAGAACCCTTCTGGGTGCTACGTGAAGTCTTTTTTGCTAATAGTCTGTGAAATATTACCATTATGTAGCCCAGGGATCAAGCTAGCAGCACCACTGCTGAAAAATCAAGCACTGTTGTGCATTCTTCAGTTTGTCCCACTGGGAGAACCCTTTCAAGGTTTTAGGTTAAACCCTCTACTACTGTAACTACTACACCAGAGAGGTTCAGAGAGATGGAGGACTAAAACATACAATAGTCTGGTGTGTCGTTACTGTTTGTGTCAACTTTCTATACCTGAACAAACAACATTTTGTTTAAGTTCTATACGTCTATAGAAGTTTATTGATAATGATATATTTGGGTGGTTATTTTATCTGTTAATTTAGTCTTTACTGTGTAATTTTATGTCAACCACAGCTTGAAATAAAAACCCGTAAGAACACAACAGATATTTCATCTTTATTACTTTATTTTTGCCATTTTGTCACTAATGTCCTTGTCACTAACATAAAATAATTAATCACTGGTTGATAAATTAGGAGAACAATGCTAACCCAAGCCCCTGCGCGGCTTAACACTCATTTTGTTGTTAACAATCATAACTCTCTCGTGATTCGTGACTAGCTGCGCTCTGAAATCAAGGTTCGATGTTTAGAGCGCACTTGTTCGGCACATTTTACCAAAATCTGCGCAGTTACTCGTTTTACTGTGATTATGGTTTTCAGCCCAAATTTAGCATTTGTCTCCTAACCGGAAAGTTTCAGTACAGCTCTGCTTGGTTAGGATCTGATGAATAATAAGGTCCGGAGGTTTGCTCCCTCATCATTTACTTATTTTGGGAAGCCGAGGGCAGCCAGGTGAGGAGCAGCGCGTCTGTGCGACCTGCCTTTTTTTGTTAGGCATGCACACTGGATTCCAGTCATGGAAAGCGACCCAGGGGTCCTAATTTCAGCAGTGGGAGGAGACAGAGTGACTTCCCGTCCTGAGCTTAGACCAGCACAAGAACACGAGCATACATCTGTGTAGAGATGTTTAGAATCACCTGCAAGTGTGTTCTCACCACTATTCTCTCTCTCTCTCTCTCTCTCTCTCACACACACACACACACACACACACACACACTCACAGCATGCACTGCACCATTGTGCCATCTCTGATATTTGCCCTGTGGGTCTCATTTCATGGCTTAGAAAAAAGATAATGAAAAGGCGTGAGAAAAACGTTCTATTAAAGCTGCGCTTCGGATCAGACCGAGGGCTTATTATAGGCGTACGAGAAAGAGGACGAAGCGAAGAGTTCAGAGCGTGGCCTCTTTCCTCCATCTCTGGGGTTTTACATCGGCCTGCTGGGGCTCGGCTAGCTGGCTCACTAAGATGGCCACCGTCAGCAGAATCCCTCCGGCCCACTTCACACCTACTGTACGGTCCAGTTCTGAATTTAGAAAAAAGCTCCCGGCCAGGTGCAGCGTACAGGCACAGACTGCAAGGGGTTTTATGCGGTAGGAAGATATAAATGAGATACATTAAGAGAATGCTAGTGTGTTATTTTGTCAAAAAAATTTTTTTTTTTTTACTATTTCTAAAGTGTTGGTGTTTTACAGTTGTTGCATTACATTAATATGCATTTTGGTAAACTAATGGAATAAGATTTGTGTAAGGGAGAAAAAAATGAGTTCAATTAAAAACCATTATACTGTGGGATCTATAACCATTTTGTTGGTGCCACAATGCAAAAAAAAAAAAATCAATCAATCAAAACAGCTCTTTTTGGGAACTTAATATGGTTCTTCTTTGCTGAATCTTTCCAGCATCTTTATTTTTACATATGCACTAAAAATATTATAAGACCTTCAAGTTATACAATGAAAAATTGTCCAGAGATCGTGAGTGTCAGTCCTGACAAATGGCACAGCCGTCTGTGGTCACGACTCCAAGAGAGCAAACCTCGCTGTGTTTAGTTATATTTAAGAAATTCTTTCCGATGCAAATGAAGAACGATTTTCATTCATAACAAGCATTTCTCAAACATCTTGGTACCATAGCTAGACTAGCATAAAGTCACCAGCTACTGGGGATGTATCTCTGTAAAACCTTCCCACTTAATAGGTTGTAGCTTTAACCCTGAGTACTACGAATTAAACAACAATAATTAAACAAACCTCAAACTAGATTCACTTCTATTCCAGTTTCTTGACAGAAATATAGCTAAGCAAATTAATCAAACGTGTCAGACTACACCCTGACGTCATGCATTAGCCTGGCTTTTTCAAGCACCGTCCCAAATCCTTTCCAGCGAGTGTTAACTTTCTTTGTGAAAAGTTTTGGGAAGAAAAGATTTCTGGGGTGTAACAGACAGGCAGTGACCCTTAGCCCCGGCTCTCCACGGGTTCCTGCTTCCCATAGGCCTGGCCGCCATTCCTGTCCTCTGGCACCCATTCACAGCTCAGTCACGGCCTCTTAAAGCTGCCCACAATCTCCCGATTCAGCCGAGGCGTGATCCAATGACATGGATTTTTAATGAGAGCCTACGTCTTTGTTGGAAACACACAATATCCAGGCGGAGGAGGGGGTTCAGGAGAGGAACGGGACCGCAGACTAACACCCTCCTACATACACTGAACTTTCTCACTTTGTCCTCCTTTTTTTAACACTTTTTTTTTCTCTCTTGGCTTCATCAGTTGGCTGTGACTGGAAAACTAGAGGGAAAAAAAACACACAATCCCAGAATAGGAAAAAAAAAAAAAACACAGTCAAATTCTCTCCACTTTCTGTACTTCTGTGCTTCCCCTCACTTAGCATGATAATGTCATCAGAAATCTGGGCCTTGTTGCAGTTACCTTTGAACATGTACGCTAACACAAAATATGCAGACTGTTCTTTTCGCTGAACGTTTGTGTATTTATAAACCAATCAGCATGGTGTGGAGCTTTAAACACGCAGCACTCATCAGGCTGCTGAGAGCTGCTTAACGTCCGCATCGCCATTCCCACAGCGTTTAGTGCAGACGCAGGCGAAATTCAGTCTAGCCATTCATCTCCAAATCTTCACCCTAAAACCACCCCTCTCTACTTCACACACACACACACCACCACCACTGGCAGACATGTCTGTCTAACCCTCACACACATAATTAAACCAGTGCACCCAGACATCCTTCCTCCCCCATCACTCATTCAAATTTGATTCTCCCACTTGGACTGAGACGCCCTGGTATTTCTGCTCCATCCAATGTTCCCCCACCCTCCCTTCATGTGCGCACACACACACACACGCACACACACACACACACACACACACACACACACACACACACACACACACACACACAGATTCTCAACCAGACACCCCTCTGTCTCCCATCTTATTTGACTAGACACCCCTTAACCCCCAACAGACACACACACACACACACATACACACACACACACCCCTCTTTATTGAAAATCTGGCCTAGTTATGGATCAAATATCATGGATCTTATATTGCAAAGCTTATTGTCATGTGAAGATTTTAAAATATTCTCATTGTGTATTAAACAGGGACAGCATGGTGGCGTACCTCCAGGGTTGGGGGTTTGAATCTCACGTCCGGTCCATGTGTGGAGTTTGCGTGTTCTCCCAAAGTGCGTATTCTGATTGGCGATTCCAAATAGTGTGTGATTGAGTGTGAACGTGTGCGCTGCTGTAGGTTGGCACCTCGTCCAGTGTGTATCCCGGTTTGTGCCCTGAGTTCCCCGGGATAAACTCCAGGCCTCCTGCGACCCTACAAAGAATAAGCAGCATAGATAATAGATGGATGGATGGATGGATGGATGTATAGTAGTAGTATTTACACTGTACACGCGCAATACACATACACTTAGCCTTTTAGTTGCATTGACTTTGATCTGGATTGGTTTTAGTCTTCTACAGTTTTCATAAGAAAGAGTTTGACATTGCATGAACATCATTATACAATCCACAAGCAACTTTTATGTGTGTGTTAGAGGAATACGGGGCGGTGCGGGGCGGGGTGGGGGGGGGTAATAATACAGCATTATTTAACACCCACGTAAACACACTGCATACTAAGACAAATGAAGGCACTCAAGTCATTTGCATTCATTTCACACAATCCAAAAAAGCATATTGTTTTTCTTCCGTCAATGTCAGGAAGCAATTGGTTAGCACTCAAGCAGCAAAAAAAAAGGTGTTTGAGGGATTAAAAATGTATATTGATGTAAGATTGTAGGTTGTTGCTGTTGGTCCTTCGGCTACTCCCGTCCAGGAGTCGCCACAGTGGACTGCCCGATCCAAACACAACTTGGCACAGGTTTTTATGCCGGATGCTCTAAATGTGGCAACCCTCCTTTTATATCCGGGCTTGAGACTGGCACTGCATCATGAAGCTTAGGGTTTGGGCATTCGGTGGGACTCGAACCCGGGCGAGATACCGACCACTGAGCCACCAAAATTGAAACACTGTAGAAAATGTTAAACTAAACGTCAATAGTGTCATCATTCCAGCAACTGTATCAGAGTTTGACCATCAGGGTCAACATCTGAATGTCTTCATCTGAGCACATGACTTAAGTCATATATCACATATATAACACAAGGACAATCAAAAAGGGAAATAAACTCTATGTGTGTGTGTGTGTGTATGTGTGTGTCTGTTTGTGTGTGTCTGCACTCGTTGTCCCAGAGGCCATGTTATTTTAACTCCCACAGGACTTCCTTTCATCTCCAACACACACATACACACACAAACACACACACTTCCTAAAACCAGAGATCACATTGAGGATCCAGACAGTGAGTGTGTGTGTGTGTGTGTGTGTGTGTGAGAGAGAGAGAGAGACCAGACTGTCTGGGTGGTGACCTGTGTCTATGGACAGGTTCAAAGGTCACTATCGTCTATGTGTGTGTGTGTGTGTTTGAGTGTGTGTAAAGAACTCAGACTTGATATTTTTTGGGACATAGCCTCGAGCGCTCCCTCTCCAGTCCTCCTGTACACAGCAGTGTTTGAAACACCAGAGAGACTCGGTAGAAGCACTAACGTTTCCTCTGAAACCCAAATTCACCAGTTTAATGACGGTGCTTACGATTCAGTGCAATTTAGTCGCAGCGCTTTGAAGCGTTTTTATAAACGTGAATAATGCCTCCAGTTCAACACCCAATAAAGCACGATCTAATTAAATCCTTGATGATTTCTAACATGATGTAACCTTAGTGTAACTATTCATCACACAACAAACAAAAATGCAATAGACTGAAATTATAATGTACTTCGGTTATATTTTGGAGCAAATTAACGACGGCCTGTTTTCACAAGACCGTCAGAATTCTCTTATTTGCAATTGAGTTTTCGTTCTTTTATTATTATGTGCATTTTTATGTCGCTAAAAGGGAAACAAAGGCACTTACAAAATGGAGGTCTGGGTTGTATGCAGGCTATTATTGTAATATGTATAGTTTATGTATATTATTTCAAATTAGAAGGAATGAGCGAGTGCTACAGAGGTATTCTTCTCTTTCATCATTTCATTTTTTTAGCACTTTATTTTTTTGTCATTTTGAAATTTAGCAGGTAATGTAAAATAAATATGAGACAATATTGCTGCACTTATTGCAGGGCGTTAGAAGAGGGACTGTAAGGTCTGAATAATACACAAACATTAAAAGTGTATTGGGAGTGAATTATTAAAGAAATTTAATAGAAAAATATATGTATTTATATTAAATGATTAGTCTGTATTTCAAAATTTACACACACACACACACGCACACACACACACACACGCACACACACACACGCACACATACATATCTACAAGTTAATGATACTGATGTTGTCTTTCTTACTGGATTGTTTTGCTCTTTACACACAGATGGTTTACCTTGTGATAGAGACATGGACCAGATAGAGAATACAGTCCCAACAGGCAGCTCTGATCTTCTGCTCTCGTTCTCCTCGAACACAGTGAGAGAAAAACACAGATCTGAATATCACCGTAGGACTCGGGAGATTTTTTTTGTGAAGTACAAAATGAGTTTCTGCTGATTTTACCTTAGCTCTCGGGCTGCTTTTGATTAATAACACGGACATTTCATCATTGCGTTTTTTTTGTTCTGCGGGTTATTTCAGAAGACTTGGCAGGCTACAAGAGGTAAGTGGATTAAAAGTGGTAAGTGATATGCATCATTATATTATTATATATAAAATGTGTGTGCGTAGTCAAAATTAAAGATTATGCATGTACAACACATCCACTTAGATTAAGAGTACACTAAATGAATAAATGATGATGTGTGTGTTTCTATACACTGTCTATACACTTCTATGTTTTTTTTACCTGCATGTCAAAATCAACAAAGATTCTTTCTAACATGAATTTTCAATAAAGTTTATTATTATTATTATTCTATCATGTGTCACAGTGTCTCTTTATTTCATGATAAATTAGTTTTAACTAAATAATGAACATCATGAAGGTCAGTGCAGTATGAGTAGGATTATTCCAGCCCAAGTCTGAATGAGTGAGGAAGAAAACGAAACAGAGAGAAACAGAGAGAGAGAGAGAGAGAGAGAAAGAGAGAGAGACAGAGAGAGAGACAGAGAGAGAGAGAGAGATGTGCATGTGCTTTGATTAGCACTAGTTCAGTCTCATGACTCTCCTCTTGGGTGGCCTTAGTGCATCGAACTGGTGGAGTGGGGTGAGAGCCTGCATGTGGATTTATGCACACACACACACACACACATGCATACACACACACTCTCTCTCTCTCTCTCTCTCTCTCTCTCTCTCTCTCTCTCTCTGGTTAATCTTATTACATACTGAGTGCCTTAGTTAGTCTTACAGACTGAATGACCACTGATCACTGGTCATCTGTAGACCCTCTTTATTACACACACACACACACACA
Organism: Clarias macrocephalus; assembly: GCA_011419295.1. NCBI lineage: Eukaryota > Metazoa > Chordata > Actinopteri > Siluriformes > Clariidae > Clarias > Clarias macrocephalus. The sequence continues at coordinate 321,252 of JAAGKR010000006.1, read as the reverse complement.
CACACACACACACAGAGAGAGAGAGAGAGAGAGAGAGAGAGAGAGAGTCATTTTCACTTTGAAGTCTTACATTCCCAAATTATCAGCATGACTACCAGACTGAGCTCTAAGTAAAAGCATATATTTTGCCAGGGCAATTATTGCTATATGCTATTTTGCCATTTTCAAATATTAAAAATAATACCATTCTAAAAATAAACCTTATTCAGTAAGACACCGGAGATGTAATTAGCACAGAATTTATTATATGTGTGTGTGTGTGTGTGTGTGTTTTGTTGTATTGTGTGTGTGTGTGTGTGTGTGTAATACTATAGATTGTATTATTTTTATTTTATTTAAAGATGAAAAAAACTGAAGAGAAGACAGTTCGTGTAATTTGCGGAGAAATTAAGAAAGAATTAAAAGCTCGTAAAAAAAATATGTGTGTGTGTGTGTGTGTGTGTGTGCGCGCGCGCGCGCGCTATTTGATGAACGAAATAACAATCTAAAATATTTAAGTGAAAACAAGAATTTCCGGACTGATGAAGTGGCCGCGCGCACACGGACTTCCACAGGCCCGATATTCGCCTAGAGCTTTTTTTCCCCCTAAAATATCTTGTTCTATTTTTTTTAGCTCAAACAACGAAAAATGTATCTATAAAACATTATGAATTAAGCAACCCGCGTAAATCTTTCATTCAGCTATTCTGCGTCGATAAAAATCGATATAAATGTTAAATGTATTTATTTACCCTTTTTTTCATTAATTGTAAAATATATATTATTATATCTGGCTTCTAGACCCCTTAAATTGCTACTTTTATATATACATATAATAATATGCGATCTAAATAATAATTATTATTATTCTTATTAACACTTGGCAGTATTATTCAGTTTGTCTCATGATGACACACTTCCTGTGCAGTAGAATAAACCAGGGTAAAGAAAGCTCAGATGTTGCTGAAGGATGAATGAAGTGCAGATTCGCCTCTTATTTATTCCGGATGAACACTGGAGTCTGTAAACAGCATCATGTGAAGCTCCTCCATACTCAGGTGCATTTCAGGTGTCAGATTACAGCTCACACGTCTGGAAGTGCAGAAATCCCCCCCTGAACCATTAATGGTATAATCCCAACTCCAGCTTCTTTTTTTTTTTTCAAAGCTTCCAAAATATATTTCAATTATTGTAAATATAGCATCCAGATAATTAATAATGTCAACATATTTGAAGATTTTTTTTAATCATATAAATAAAACATTTAATGAGATCACTATAATTGCAATGTCAAAAACGTTGAAAATCTTTATGTATTATATAGTACATCAACTAAATGTATAATAATAATAGACATATTTTTCCTTGCATGGTTCGTTTGGGAGTGGCCAAGATGTTGGTGTGTGTGTGTGTGTGTGTGTATACACACACAGCGTCCTCTGTCCGCAGTGCCGCGATGCAGTCTTGAATTATTCATGATCTATTTGAATACATGCAAATAAATCAGGCACGGTGCCACGTACCTATGGAAACCGCATCCACAAGCCCCGCCCACATGGCCCCGCCCTCTGCACAACAGCATCATCTCGTGTTTACAGCTTCTTTGTTCATTCTCTGAATTTTATTCTAAAAACAAAACAAATAAAAAGCCGCATTTTAAATTACAAATACAATCAGAGGTCATTGGCAGGAAAAGGAAAAGAAAATGTATTTTGGAGATGTTTTACTGTATATTATTATAACCAATAATTTATAGAGTAATAATAGGCCAAGTGTTGTCAAAAGTGAGAGGCATAGTGTGGAATAAATGCGGAGCAGAGAAACAGATAGAAGCCATTCTGCTGTAAATCTGTCACGTCTATTTTAAAGTGATGTTAAGTAAGGTGTATTGGTGACAGACAGACAGATGGATAAGTAGATAGATAGATAGATAGATGATGTTTATATAGCAAAAAAATCAATTAACATTATCAATACTTTCTCGGGAAGTTCCAAAGCAGCGAAAACAATTGAATTCCCAGTGAAAGTGTCGCTACGTGAAGGTCAAGTTCGGGTCACAGGCAGAAACGAGGGTATTTCTATGAATTAGTTGTTTGCTGCCATCTTGTGGCGCATTAAGGAACGGTACAAAAGAATATGAGGACGCTGAAGCTCTTCGTTATTAATCATGTATGGAAAAGAGAAAAAACGAAGCAAAAGGCTACAGTTTATGGTATTTTAGAGACAATGGAACAGAAACAACAACAACAACAATAATAATAATAATAATAATAATAATACCTTTTCCAGAAGTTTGGATAGAGATATAGTGTTCGATGATTTGTAGTTACTATAAGGAACAAATCTACACAGAAAACAATGACTTCTCCAAAAATACTTTTTTTTATCAATTTAATACACAAGAAAATTCTCACTTTTTAAATTAAAATGGGTGATTTAAAATACTTACATCTATTATAATTCATAATTCAAAACCAACATACAGTAGATCTTATAAGATAACATCAGGAACGAAGACTTATTAAAAGGAGCTTATCAAATGGCGCCATCTAGTGGACAGTTACAAAAGTTACAGTTGCATCAATCAAAGGGGGAAAAATACATTGTGGTCAGAAAATGTGTTATTAACATCACTTAAAAATTAAAGTTGCATCATATAAAGATCCTCTATAAGTCACAGCTATGTTTAATAGTGTGTTTAAGAGCATTTCGACTGAGTCTGCCAAGAAGCATTGTGGTTCATCAGAGAAAAAGCTTCAGTTTGCCATGAAGCATATAAATTGGACTTTGGAGCAATGGAAAAGGGCGTGTGGTCCAGTGAGTAATGGATGGGATCAGGTAGTTTAAACCCCAGCAATGTCCAGGAGTCACTTTTGGGCATCTGAAGAAGAAGAAGAAAAAAACATCCTAATCCTACTTGTGTGTGTTTCCTGTTACAACTGTAAGATTCTTTGGTTTAAAAGTATTGTCAGGTTAATGCCCATGTTGGGAGGTGACAGAATGTGAAATTACTGTAAAAGATTACAGATACTCATTGCAATTATTTGAATCGGTTTTGAAAGCATTCAGAAAGGAAGACGTAATCCTAATGTTTAAACGTTTTCTCACCATGTAGAGTATATGTACACTATTTACGTTTGATTTAAAAGTACTAAGGCTTGTTTTAAATGTTGGTACACCAACCACACAGACCGACTATTCTTGTTGGTTTAATGTATGTTCATACACAATAGACTAAATAAACCTTTAGGCCTGGAGATTGTACCACAAAATGAGGCATTTTAATGTGATTCAACCTTTTCGCACTGATAAAAATTAATGACGCTGAAAACAGGACTTTCAGCACACTGATGAACATCATCAAGTGAGTTTATTCTACAAGGTTACATTTCACGTACAGCTTATAAAAGGTATACACTCTAGTCCAGTTAGTTTAAAGTTAACAAGACATGTTAGAGTTCAGAGTACCTGCTGTTAGGGGTAAGGAAAGCACATGGTTGATTAGATTGGATTTTTTTTTTTGACCGTTTTCAAACAGCGTCAATGTTACTAGGCCTCGTTGTACTGCAAGTAAAAATAAAAAATAAAAATAAAAACATTAATCATAAAATATCAAATAAAACAGATTAACACACAAACTGTGCTTTGGCATCAAGTGATTGTCTGTTAGTAAACTCTTAATTTAAAGGGATAAGGTTTTTAAGAGAGAAGTAGAGAGAGAGAGAAAACAACCAGGTTTTTTAAAAAAAATTGTTCGCTTAAAAAAACGATGTCCATATGACCTCGCCTTGATGTTATTTGTGTGAATAAGAAAACGATCACGGCTCATACAGGAACACACGTCACATCAAAACACTCACCAGCACTGAAGAATAGTCTGAGTGTCAGACTTCAGGCAGTAAATGCAGGGATTAACACTGAACACGTCACTCAGTCAGAAAGCTTTGACGATAATCAATACTATTAAAGGAATACTTAACCGCTTTTAAAAGTCAGTCTAGATTCGTTGCATTTGTAGCAAATGTGCTTTTACCACAGAACAGAGACTCATCCAAGGCAAGACCAACCCACCCACATGTCTAACCTACTGTACTTTATGACATTATGGAAGATTTGATGTGGCTCCGTTTGCTATGGTTGCCATTAGCAACAAGCTCCTCGTGCTGGAATTTATATTTAAGAAATTTAAACAGAATCTTTAGTACAGAGTGTGAAGAGGAAACCGTAGCCTCCAAGCCCGAGTGTCTCTCACTCACTCTGTTAAATATGCTATTATTTAGTTGTCACAGAACAGTGAAATTATTTTTTTCCCCACATATGTATGCCAGTTGGGAAGCTCGAGGGAGAGCGCAGGGTCCGCCAGAATACAATGCCCCTGGAGCAAAAAGGGTTCAGGGTCTTGTTCAAAGGCTCAGCGGTGGCAGTTTGGCGATGCTGGGGCTCGAACCAACGACCTTTCCGTCAGTAACTTAAAGCCTTAACTGTTTGTCCTTGAGAAAAATAAAAAGAACAGAAAAACTGTTCAGTCAAAACTCACTCAGAATGCGAGTCTAAGGGCAAATGAACACAACCGGCAACACACATGTATAACGATAACGGTGCTATGACAAGGATGACACGACAGAAGCTGTTCTAGTGAAATGGTTTAAAGGTCAGTCAGTTTAGGGCTTTTAATATGAGCAAACTCAACTTATAGATTTTGTTCAAGTCTTCTGCATAACTGATTTTGTTGTGTTCTTTCGTTTCCAGATAAAGTGGTTGAAATTCCAGTAATTCACACGTATATCCTACATCCCCACCAAAGTGCCCGAGTATTCCTTTATGTCTCCTCAAAAGTTTACACCCACAGAATGCCAAAAATGTCAAAACCGGGACGATTTAAACAAAAGATGTTTACAATTATTCATCCGGTTACTGAGAAAGAGCTCTTGCCTATTGCACTTTTATCAGCACGAGATTTTAAAAAAAGAGCCGACATGTATATCTGCGTCAAAAAGACTCGTTCCTCGTCTTTTAAGTGGGATCCTTACTCATACACACTTTGTACCATCACTATGTATCTTCATGTAGCTATAAAGGCATGTAGTCTATTTCATAGCTTTATTCTGAATTGGGCAAGTTGTGCATGTGAAATCATTTAAAAACTAAAGCTGCACTAAATTCATATTTTAAAAAAGCGAAAGATCCATAATAAAGGTACAAAAAGTGCGTTTTATTCTACTCTCTCTCTCCTGATGTAGGCACTTTGTATATCCTTACATCTGATACACAATAAACACACACACCTTAATATGCACCATGGCATACCTACTAAAGCACAGATGTATGCAACCGCCAACAAACACACACACACACACACACACACACACACACACACACACACACACACACACACACACACACACACAATAAGCCAAACTGCATTTTTTTGCTCACAGCTGGTCAGCTCTTTTTTTCTCCCTCTCACACACCTGCTCTTGGCTCTCTGTGGTGCGAGCGTCTCCACACACACACACACACATACTATACAGGACAAAGATAGAAGCAATGAACTTCATTTATCAACGGAGATAGAGAACAGCGAGACCCTCAAAACTACGCCAAATCTTCCTCTCGTTCTGTTCCGTTAGATTCTTATTGTATGTTTCTCCGTAACACTCAGTTCGGTATGAAGTGAGCATCTCAAATTAAACACTCATTACGGTTCATATGGTGATCAAGGCAGAAAAGACAGATACAGGAAGTATCTATAGAAATACAGAAGGATTGATTCATGTTCATTAAGCAGAGCTGAGCGACATATGGTGAGATAATTTTGTTCGAGTATGCACATGTGTATTAATCAGCAGCAGGCTATCAAGATCAATTGATTTTTAAAAGCATGATGACATTTAGACGTGAAGCCCTAAACCCCCGGCCCATCTGTATTTTTATTGGTTGCCATATTTACAGTGTTGGGGGACGTTACTTTTTAAAGTAACTAATTACATTACAAAATTACTGTCTTCAAAAAGTAATCTGTTACATTACAGCATTACTTTCTGATAAAAGTAACTAGTTAGAGAACTTTTCTATTGCAGAAAACTACTTTGTGCTTCCTCATGCATGTTGTTTTAGTCAAGACCTTTATAATTATTCAACCATCATCACTCAGCGAAGTTTGTCCCATAATCTGTTAACTACTACAGTAATACCCCTATCTCACCTACACGGTTTCGCACGGTGGCCGTAAGTACGGTTCATCATCATTCACTGCGATTTTCGGCGCTGTGACTAGGTTTCCATCTTTCCACATCAAACCGCAGAGGTGAGATAGGGGTATAACAACAGGAATAACAGAGGGGGGCTAATGGATTGGGAATGACTGCTGTCTAGCTCACGGATTACATTTTTGAAAAAGTAACTAAATAACTGAGTACTTGAATGGCGGAGCTAACACGTTAGATTACTCGTTACATCAAAAAAGTAATCCGAGTACTCTAACGCGTTACACCCAACACTGCATATTTAACCAATCTTACCCCCATCATTTCAATCTCCTGATCGGGTGCATGAACGGGTTCCGTTAAAAGACACACGAGAAAAGTTTTCATGAACACGTGTGTGCTGTATGTGTGCGTCATACACATAACACTGACATAAAAATGGGAATAAACGCCGAGCTCGAGCATGAACATATTGCACTGTTACAGGAGATGCTGTGTGGACACTTGTGAGACAGCAGTATAAAGGAAGAGATCATACACTACGTACATTCGTTCTGTCTCCCTCTGTAACTCTATGTCCTATTTCACACACTCAAACACACACATAGTGTGTACCAAGAGATTCCCCAACTTAGAAAATAAAGAAACAAACAAACAAACAAAAAAAATCACTAAAATGTCACTTCACATTCCTGTAAAATGTGGAAACCCAAAATTCCCCGTCTCTGTGCTTGTGCGTCTGTTGATAAACCTTCACTTCCTCTGGCAGCGCGCCTGCTGGTTTCCACTCATCCTCCTCCTCCCTGAGTCTGACACGAGACCCTTTCCAGGCCGCCTCCGATACAGAGGCACGAGCAGGCGTCAGGGATACGGTCTCCCCGACGTGCTGCGCTATCGCGTGCTCATCTTCCTCAGCAGAATCTGTGTGAGGTCAAAGGTCATGAAGCTGATGCCCACAGCGATAGGCCCTTTGACCCAGTTCATGCTCAGTCCTTTGTACAGGCCGCGAATGACGCCCTCTTCTGACACGATCTGCTGCATGGTGCCCAGGATGGTGCTGTACGTATGGCCCGTCACCCCTGCCGTCTGCATGCGCCGCCGCACAACGTCCAGTGGATAAGAGGCTGACTGACCGACGAGGCCGGCGCACGCGCCAAACCCCAGCCGCTCGTATGAATAAGGCTGAGCTCGTCCGCTCTTCTCTGAAATAGGTGAGAAAAAAACAAACAAACACACAAAAAAACTAAGAATAAATACTGTTATTTCCTAGTTTCTGTGACATTACTACAAAAGACACAGATAGACGACACATGCTTACTGAGAATGGGTTTTTAACGTTTAAAATATCAAACCTCAAAAGGTTTCTCACAAAAGGTTTTCTCGCCTGAAACTTGCTGCTACAGAAATTTACATTTAAGGAGGAAAAACTAGAAAAGCCAGTATGAGTGGACCGGTTACAGCGCTGCTGGCATCAATGGTATTTCAAACCTTTTACATTTTCTTCAAATGTAAACTCATTTCCATTGTTTCCACACAAAAAACTAAATAAAAAAGCGAATGAATGCAAAGTTAGCCGAGAAACATCAGTTACGCAAACATTCCCCCCTCTTTCCTACTCGTCCACACAGTGGAATGTACCTGCATGGAGTTTCTTAAGAGTCTCGTAGGTGAAGAAGCTGAGGCCTGCGTAAGGGATCACACCCAGTATGGTTGGAGTGAAGCCCCTATAGAGCGTCTTCAGCCCTTCCTCACGGGAGATCCGCCCAAACACGTGCATTATGTTACTGTACCTGGGAAACGCACGTCAAAGACATACGCACTGTATAAATTTAGGAAATTCAATATTTAACAAATTTTAAATTGTTAAAATTGTTTTACTTACATTTCTTTCGGCGTGACGGCCATGCGGGCGCGCACCATGTCGAGCGGGTACGTGAGCATGGCGGCTGTGGTGCCGGCCAGTGAGCCAGCCAGGAGTCTCGGCACAGGAGGCAGAACCCTACAACAGACAGGAGAGGAACAAATCTCTCTCTCTTTTTTTTTTTTATAAATCATTTTTTGAGACTGCTAAATAAAAAGTAGCACATTTGAAAATGCATTGCTTATAAAGTATAACATCAATCACTCATGATGATTCACACAGTCACACCCATACACTTTGTCTAATGTGTTACAATCCATATCTGTATCTAAACCCAATGTGGGCAACATCGGCTACAAGTTCAGAGAAATGTGTGCAAGACCAGAAAACAGTTAATTTTGTTTTTACCCGCCAGGTAAAACATTCATGTCATGGTTCATACAAGGCAATATTATTTTCTTATTCTTGCGTATTTTCTTATTCTTTCGTATTCATACTCTAGTCCAGTAGGTGGTGGTGCTGCTCTGACTGCCAAAAGTCAAAAGAAGAAGCAGCGATACTCTTGCAAAACACATGTACTTGTGGAAAATGCAAAAGATTTGTATTTTCTGGAAATGCCTACATACATTTTTCAAAAAATTGTTAATGTTATACCATTTAACATTTACAAATTTTAGCTTTATAATCCTAAACCACAGCACAAGCTGTTCAGAAGACTACTGTATGAAAGGTACTCACTTGCCCTGAAAGCCATAATAACTTCCTAGAAGCCTCTTGTATTGTTCGTGGGCACAGAACTGGATGGCAGCGTAGGGGATGACCCGCACCATGGTGGCCGAGTTGCCCCTCCATAAGCTCAGGAAGCCTTCCTTCAGATAGGTGCGATAAATCAAAAGGTACGCCTCCTGTTCCCCACAGACACAGAGAGTCATCTGTATGGGTTTGGCTTTATTTTTGAACATATTAGTGCTTATTATGTACACGTCAAAATCTATTTATAAAGAAAATTATACCTCTACACATCTAAACAGTTACTCACACCCCTAGTACTGATTCCCAACACCAAAAATACTCACCTTGGCAGAAAATCTGTTTGAAGACACTAAAAACAAAAAAGAAATGACATAAAATATTAGAGTATTCATTTAAAATTGTTTGACATTATAGACCGATTATTAATCTGGCCAATATTCTTCTTTTATTATCATTCTTTTTATCAAGACCATAACATGGCCAGAAAAAAAAAAAAAAAACATATTTTTCCCCACTTAATGAGACCTGAAGGTACTGCAGTTGGGACGCACATGACCATTTATAATAAGTAAATAAAGGTTTTTAGTTTGTGTAAGCATGTATGAAATTACCACAAAATATATACTTTTTAATTATTATGTAAACAATTAATCAGAACTAATCAAACAAAAACAACTAGATTTAACTTGAACATCATTCTGTCATTTATCTTAATCTTCTGTGTTTATCGAAGGTTTTGATTTCAGATTCCAAACTGGGCTGGTAGATTTATTTTTATTTTTTTTGTATGGCTGTTCAAATTTACATTCTGCACAATAAACAGTTTATGTACCATCGTGTAAAATATATAGAAAACCAAAGCATCAACATAGACGTAAAAAAAATAGTTTTGACTAAACAGTCAAAAGATAGACATTTACTGTAAAGCCAAATTTCTCATTTATATACAGTACTAGTTAAATACTTGGATACACTTTCACTTGGATGACTTTTCTTTCTTTCTACATTGTAAATTAATGCTGAAGGCATCTGCGACTCATGCTCTGTAAAGCCTTCATAACGGCTCTCATCTGAGGTGCTCTAATTTGTTAATTTGTTATTTTTGAGATTGGTAACTCTAAATGAACTTCTCTGCGGCAGAAGTAGGTTTTGCTTTTGCTTTCCTGGGAAGGTCTTCATGAGAGCTAGTTTCTGGGATGGGTTTTGCAAATGCACTTAACATTACTGTTCTTGTAAGAACGGTTCCAGAACAGCTGACCTTCGTGGCTTAAATTAACAGCTGATTGTTGTACTTAATTCGTCCAAGTCTGTAAGTGCTATTTCATAGTTTATATAAAGTACTATATATTTTTTATCTTCCTTATATTAAATGAAAAACAACTAGTAAGGCTTCCTTCTGCCTTCACAGTGATTTCAAACAGATGCTGTTTATTTATATGAACATGTCTTGCCTTGGAACATGATCTTGGTCCTGTCCAGCGGCGCTACTGCTGTTTTAGCCACGGCTCCTGCGAAGGCCCCAGAGAGCAACGAGTTCAGCACAGACCGGCCCTGCTTAAAACCCTGCACACACACAAACACCAATTGTGATGCAAAATCCCCAGGGACGAAATCCTCCATGGCACTGGAGGCACTTTATCTTTCTGGTAGACAATCCTTTAGATAAGTGCAATGTTAAATATTTCCCAAGCAAAACATTTTTATTCATACCATGAGAAAAGCATGCTAAATATGACTGATATGCTGACACAGGAAATCACTGAGTCTGATCATGCCTATGACACTTTAGACCTTGCAGTGATATACAGTATAATTTTTTTTTTTTTAACTAAGCCTGGCTTCTCTCTTTTTTTCCCCATTTGAAAAATGTGCAGCTTGAAATGTGGTGTCAGTACCAGCATGTAATCACACCCACTGACCAGTATGTTTTTGTGCATGTGTGTGTAAAACACACAAAAGTTCTGGTACTGTGCTTGTTTGAGATCCTGTAAATGATTAAGCCATGCTTATGCAAGAAGCAAGAATCCAGGAGTGGTGGGTGAGAGTCTAAACCATTTAGGGAGCAGTTAATTCAAGATGGGATCATAACACACCCACATTACGACGATAACAGTCATGTATAATTATAGAAATATGTTCTACCATTCTTTATAGGCGTGAGACCAAAAAAAAGTACAATTTGTTTTTATTTTTAACATACTCCACTATTCTGGTAGCTATTTGACTCAGCGTCCCACGCTGGTGACCTTACTTGATCAACCCCATGCATCCAGTAACATGGCAATTATGACATGTTTGTGTGAGAGACAAAGTGCTGACAAGAATAACGCAAGAGAAGTTCTGCATCATGCCTGAAATGAGTCATTGTGTTCCTTGTTCTCGCTTGGTACAAAAACCAGGGGCTAAATAATGTATATGAGGGTGAGTCAAAAATTATCCACACTCTAAAACTGTCTAAAAATTTCATAAGTGAATCTTCGTCCTCATAGAGCTGCTTTCAGTCCAAATTTTGTTTGCAGGTATCCAAACTCTTCCGTTTATGCTTTTCCGCCCCAGGTACACCCTCAGACCACAAAAAAACAATGAATCACTGCACAATGCTTTTCTTTCTTGCAAATCAAAAGTGGGGCGTCGATTTTGGTTTGCACCACAGTTACAAATGAAATGATGTAACATGTGCACAGCAGTGACTAGGGAGACAGTAGCCTTGAACGGAAAGCCGTAACAAGACAGTCTTAGTCTTAGACATAAGAGAGTGCGGATATTTTCTGACTCACCCTGATAATTCCTGCTCATAACCTATACCTACGTATATGTTTAGTTTCTTTAAGGACAACGGATAAAAATGTGGAACACACACAAACAAATAGGTGATTTTCCAGGAATACTCTACTTGTCCTGAATTCCTGTCATCTGTCTCGGTCTCATACACTAAACTTTTAGTGTTGGATTCAAACACATTTTTAAGTTTGAAATGATGACGGAGCACTTAATCGTTCATAGACTACACCTCGTTCGTATTTATCTCTGCTGATACCATGTTATGGGCGTGTAAAAAAGACTGCATCACAGTCCATTTTCATTCTGTGTAATCACATGACCTGACAGTCACTCACCAGTCTGCATGAAAGTACAGTACAATCTGGGTTATAATCCAGCTCACTTCTGTGCATTTCTTTCTATGACCACAGGTTGCGCTTGGTTCAACAGAACTCACAAACAATCCGCCTTAAAACATATGTTAACAGCAAACGATCTGATATGCATGGCAAAAAGAAAAAAAAAACAAGGTGCCGCCTTTTTATCTTTGAAATGCAGAAAGCCTTATCGTCGTCAGCGCTTTTTAGAGCCAGGAGCGATACCTTACACTGTGTTTGGATGTACACACTTCTTGTTGCATGTCTACACACAGTGTACTATTACAACGGTACAGTACGTGCACATCAACTGATCTAGAACTTATCGTTCTCTCATGGAACAGAGGAAATAAAAAATCTTTAAAATCAAGTATGGCTGGTTTTCCATGTTGATTAGGCAATGATGCAGGCACATCATGACTCATTTAAAAAATATAAACTTCATAAACTTCTTCTAAATAATAACTGATTTCGGTTTTAACAACAAAAAATTATCACCACCCTACTTAATTTAACAATGAAGGACATTGGGTTCTTCATAGAATCATAACAAATTTGTTTGAACGTTATTTAAAAAAATAAATAATCATATTACTACTACTACTACTACTACTAATAATAATAATAATAATAATAATAACAACAACTGATGAATCACATGTCCCACATGCAACTCCACATTCATAAGACAAACTCTTTCAGCTGTTTCGGCTGTCCTTTAATTACCTCTGACTGGCTAGAGGAGGAGCGTGGTAGCACCTCGCCCTGTGTGAGCGCCCCCCGGTGTTCCTGAACACCATTCCCCATTCCAGGGTTTGCTGGTTGCATAAATACACTTGCTGAAGAACTGCCTGGAGGACATAAACAGCACAACAAAGCAGCACAAATTGATGAACTTGGACAATGAAAGAACAGAGGGAAAGGTTAATGCAGAGTTTGCCTGTCTGGGCAAGATTTGGACACGATTATGGTACGACACACACTGCAACGAGTAATATTCCTAACGTGTTAATGTGTTAAACAAACTTACCTTAGATATACTTGTAAAAGTGCAAAATGTCGAAATCAGTGTACTGAGAACAGAGACATAGGAGCCACTTATTCATTAGAATGATCTAATCACAGTTTGAGTAAGAACAAATGTCCCTTTGAGCGATGAACTGGATGTGTTGTGTGTTGGAGGAATGTCATGTCAGAACCCCCTCCTCCCAGAGAGAGATACACGGCTTCGCAGTGTGCCAAGAAATCCTGTCTTCACCCAGCTGGCCAAATTCACGTGCTATTCTCAGTCACCAAACACGATGGCTACACCACGTTCATATATCAGCCGGCGCTCTTGTGTGCAGCAGGTTTTCTGGGTGAAAGGTTGTCTAACATAATGGGACCAAATCAAACTGTACAGCATGACCATAATGGCTTTACAAGTAAACTCAGAAATCCAGAATCCACACCCATTGTATACTAAAGCAAATGTAAGATCATGTGTTCAGAGCAGCTTTGCTTTTTAGCTTATCAAACAAATTGGAAAGTACATGGAGGACTGTTAATTGTCAACTCTTAGACACAGCTTATAAAACATGACCCGTATCAGATGTCACTCGGGCGCTAAGTCACTATTAACCAGGATATCTATTATTCGACATACTCTATGCATTTTCCCAGGTTTGTAAATACAAACAGTTTTCTCCCTCTCTCTTACACACACTCCAAACAGTTTCTCACACTGTCAGTCGTATCATCTAGCCCAGGTCAATCTCACTCTCCCTGTCCACAATTTCTCCTTGTGGATCAACTTACATTTACCCTGCCAAGCTTTCAGCCTTTAGTCTGCTTTTGAAAAGGGTCTCGTTGCAAACAGGATTAGGTAAGCTCTCTTCTACGACGCAACTTCCCAACACAAACAGGCTGCTGTTCCTAAACAAAGAACGCAATCACCTTACACAATATTAAAGAAGACCCTTTAAGGCTTTAGATTAACCACGTCCGTGATTAAAACCAATCAAAATCTTATCCGTTTATGACGTAATACACATACACAAAAAAATAAATAGGCTAAGTTAATTAAACAAACATGGTTTAAAAAAAATTTGCATTCAATACTATAATAGGTTTATTAGAGTAAATGAATATCACAACATTACTCTTAATATGAAACCTTATTTATAGTTTGTCAATTTTAAGGGGGAAAAAAACAAGCAGAGGGAAGTTAACTATGAGCTACTGTTTATGATTCTGCCTGCTTTTGGACATTTGACAGCCTCAAGTGAAAGAATTTAAGGTAAAACTCAATCAGGACATGACGATGGCCTTCATACAGAGCCACAAAGGTGACCTGGTGGTTATTCAAAAATAACCATGACTGTAAATTAACACACTGAGTCCGAGGGACAATCGAGGCGTCAGCAAGTTAATACTGGAAAGCCACTAAGTAACTTGTAGCTACTGATCATCACATTGTAGCAATGAGACACCAAAGTCAAATGAACTGTCCACTTGGACCCATGACTTAAAGATAATGACTTACCCAGGTTATCGTTTAGTCTTCTGCGCATCCATGAAATAAGAGATATTGTTTTGTATGTGTAAATGTATTGGAGCAATCCAACATAGACATATAAATGTTACCTCAGAAATGAAGTATGGCTAGAAGCGTATTCATGCAAATGCATGCAAAGTGCATAAAGAGAAGATTGCTTGGTTTCTGTCTCTTTCTTCTCAACCCTACTGTATGTCAGACGTTTCCACATTAAACAATATCATGAGCTCTAGTTACGTGATTGTTTTCATTTACTGTTTTGGATTTTATTGTATTTGAATTTTATTTTCTAAATAATGTCTGCTTTTAGAAAGTTTCTTTGCCTACAGCTATTTTAGGATTGCACAGCACTCAAGTGTTGGGTTAAATGTGCTATAAAAATACATTTGATTTCATTTTATTTGACACATAGTTTTAACTAAATAAATATTTTTATCACTGTTGAGTTATCCAGGCATCCAAAGAAATCGACACTTACTGCGATATTTTGAGCCGATTATGTCTTTAAAATGTTGTGAGATTATTATAGTGGTCTTCAGTTCAATGTCCACATTAATTTTTTTATTAATGTAATAAAAAACGGAATAAGGTGCCAAGAAAAATTAATAAATAAATAAATAATAAATAACCCAAAACTCACTTAATTCCAACACACCAAGGTTGTGTCATGTGCATGAACTTGAGATAAATAATAACTTGGGCCAGTGTGACAGAGTATGACTGAATGGAGGGTTAATGTTATAAGTATTAACTTGGATCACAGGCATTAGGGTTAAATGTTGTCCAGAATAAAGCACCGCACATTCACAGGATCCTGATTCACTGATTATGAAACCCAAGAGAAAACAAATAAACATGCTTTGCTTGCATCAGTCCTGAACAACTTCTTTGACATTAGACATGAGGAAAAGTTCAGCTTAGCTTGACTAAAATCAGGACCGAGTAGCGTTAATGTCAGAGCTTCTTTTTATTATTAATTTAAAAAAAAAAAACCTACCGTTCGGTTTAGAAAACAAGTTCCTATTCTGTTTGTCCATATGTCCTTTTAAGCTTACGTACAAAAATGAAACGCCTGTTAACTACACTATTTAAACGGCTTCGGTTCTGTCACTACTAGATTCTGATGACGTCACACCTAACGTTGGAGCAACCTGAAAAGTTGCACAAAAACAAATACCACCTGTGTGTGTGTGCTCGTAATATTTCCACGAAAGTTTGACAACAAATAAATAAAATCAAATAAACCCTGACTAGTGGTTTATTGGATTAATGGACACGTTTTATGTCATTGAAACAACATTA
Source organism: Clarias macrocephalus (assembly GCA_011419295.1). Classification (NCBI taxonomy): domain Eukaryota; kingdom Metazoa; phylum Chordata; class Actinopteri; order Siluriformes; family Clariidae; genus Clarias; species Clarias macrocephalus. Next base: position 305,478 of record JAAGKR010000006.1, on the reverse strand, counting down.
TAAACAAACTTACTTCACACGGCTACAGAATACCACAGTACGTTTATGAATTAAATGCTCACCTGTGCAATATAATACCTTGAAAACGATGAAGTAAATCTTTAGCAGCCTTTATTCACTGGAACTGGACACTCCCCTTGAAGTTAGCCTGCTAGCATTAACGCCTTAACGACAGGCGTCACGCGCGCTGCTTCACGCAGCCGACGTCCCGTCACGCGCACCGCGCATTCTGAGATCACACCAGCCGAAACAGTGAAGATCCGAACACGCTGAAGTCTCTGGTTTTCTGTCTGTAACGGAGACGCGTTACAGGGCACCGTCCATGCTGTTTTCGTCCGCAGCTCGCGACGCTCCTTGCACCACTCCCGAATCGCCTTGTAGTCAGCTAGATAGTGCATGAGGTCGACCGAGGTTCGGCGCCGATCTGTGTGAGAACAGGATACCTTCTAGGACCCAGGCGAATTAGGTTGCATTGTGGGAAATGAAGTGCGCACACAGAGACTCTCGTCTGGATTGGTTAGTTTCAGGGGCGTGACAGGACATCAGGTCGGGGCACGCTTAGAGCAGCGAAGTCAGGATACAACATGACCTGAAGTGGTGGTGTAGAAAAAACACACACACACACACACACACAAAAAAAGTGGTGGTGTAGGAAAATAATGACCAGAAGCACGAAGCGTTGCTCCTTCTACCCTGTGTAACAAACACGCAACTTTCCACAACACGAGCACATGGTTATTTTTGGTTTATTTTGGCTCCAGTTTATGAGTTTATTTCAGAGAGCTAAACCTGGGATTACTGATAACAAATAATCACTTCCAATCTTGATGATTCAGTTTAGTTAATGTGTCCTTCTGTTTATTAAAATAAATAAATGTTTAAATAAATAAAATATCTTGGTAACAGACTAAATTCTGTTTTACTTCTGATATTGATACATTTATTTCTGCTTCATTTGTTAAAAGCGCTATATAAATAAAATTTAACTTACTTTATTTTATTTTATTTTATTTCGTTTTACAGGAAACCGACTGCACAAACGCTTCGCTGTAGTATTGATAAATGTCCACTAGATGGCACACTACTCACATCAGAACTCAAGAAATAGACAGGAGAGCCGCTGCGCTGTAGTAATGATAAATGTCCACTAGGGGCATTCCCTCAATCCCCGCAGGACTCATCAACCCCGTTGTTGAGAATACAGTATTTGCGTATTTACACAACCGGATACAGTAGGTGGCGATGAGCACGTAGTCTCCCGCCAAGACGAAGACAGAGAGAAGAAGAAGAAGAAGAATCCACCCAGCTACAAAGAACAGAAAGTTACGTTATAAGAGTAAAGACAGTTAGGTTAAACTCAGTGACAAATTTTACACATGCGGTTGTAAATCAAAAACCTTGCTTAAGGTCCGTTATAAATAACCTGGTTGAATAAACATATTGTTTCCTGGTGTGCATGTTTTTTTTTTCCCCAAAAAATATTTTCTTCACCTCTTCTTCTTTCACCACTAAATTAATAAATAACATTGCAAATTGAGTAAAATAAACACTGTAATAATATTTCATAGATAGATACTGTTTTATTTTAAATTATACGGAATAATTTCGTTTGAAACAACATTTGTGATACAGCGCCATCTAGTGGAGACTTAATTAGTAATCCTCCTTCAAAATTCGAAGTAGAAGTATTGTAATCTGTTTCTAAACAAAGAATGCAATCAGCTTGGGAAATATTAACAAAGAAGCACCTTTAAGGCTTTAGGTTAAGCATGTCTGGGGAGGTGGCAAGATGGCAACCTAGGCAAAGATGTTTTCTTGAGCTCTGGCTGAGCTAGGCTACTTCAACTTGTATTTTTATATTCTCACAAATCTATCGCAGGGGCAAAAAAAAACTCACTCATTAAACGCACTATAACTTTTGTCTGCTTGATACACTCAAGATTTGTTTATTTAATGAGTATTGAACTGATGGGGGCGGCACGGTGGTGTAGTGGTTAGCACTGTTGCCTTCGCCAGGGTCCGGGTTTGATCCCCAGCCAGGCTCGATTCCCGTCTCTGTGTGCATGGAGTTTGCATGTTCGCCCCGTGCTTGGTGGGTTTCCTCCGGGTACTCCGGTTTCCTCCAACAGTCCAAAGACATGTAGGTTAGGCTAATTGGCGTTTCCAAATTGCCCGTAGTGTGTGAATGAGTGAGTGTAAGGCTGTGTGTCTGTGCCCTGCGATGGATTGGCACCCTGTCCAGGGTGTACCCTGCCATGTGCGCTAAGTCTCCTGGTATAGGCTCCAGGCCCCCTGTGACCCTGAATACAGGATTAAGCAGTATAGATGATGAGTGAGTGAGTGAACTGACGGGAACATGGCATACAGAGGCCAAAGTTCACCCACGGAAATGAATCACATTTACAGTCGAGAGATCGCTAAGGAAAGACGACGAGATGCTTCTCACATTACCGCAATCAAAAATCGTTTTAAAAAAAAGGTCAAATCAGACGATACTGACATCTCCAATGCAGCCCTGTTACAGCTGATTAACTCGTTAACAACGAGAGGTAGAAAGCTGGAGGATATTGAAGACAAAATAGCATCATGATTGCAACCACCTTTAAATCAGTGGAGTTCAATGCTGCAAATATTAAGGAGTGTAAGGGGGAAAAAAATTCAGTTTGGAAAAAAATAATGGTAACTCTGGTGAAATCCAATGAGAAGTTGTGGTTGAAAATGTCAGAATTGGAGCTTTATAAGCTGAGATGGAATCTGCTTATTAAAGGGTTGAAAGAGCATAAAGATGGGAACACACCTAAAGACATAGTCGAACTTTTGGGTAATATAGCCCCGCATTTGGCACAGAAGCTGGAAGATGTCGTTGACTCGGATCACCGGGTTGGGACAGAGGTAAGCGGAAGAAACCTCCAAATGTTTGCCATGCAAAGATACAGAGACGAATTCTGGAAGATCGCAAAGGCTTTACAGCTGTGCATTGATCGAGGAATTGAAAGGACCTGGAAGGGCTCGTGCAGCTCTTTGGCCGCTAATTGAAGAAGCCAGAAGCTCCGGGAAGAAGGCGTACTATCGTGGTCCTTTGGGATATATTGATGGTTGTCTAATCTCATCAGCAAATACAACCATAGGCTGATTACTCTCTTTAAATAAAGAAACTGTTATCTGCCAGAGCATCAGTTCATCATTATTATTTTTTGTTGTGGTTTCTGAGTCACATTCTATTAACTGATGATATTTCTGTTACGTGGTGCGGATTGGAGTATGTGAGAGTGCTTATGATACGCGCGAGAAGACCTTCCTGTTTGAAGATAGCGTGGGATTATTAATTAGAAACTAAAAAGGAAAAAAAAACTGAAAACAAAAGAAACAGAGCTCCACCGTCTACACGAGAACGGAGGGGGCTCTGGAAACTACAAATAAAAGTTTAGATCCTCTCGGGGCTTACGCCCTTACCGAGGATTTATGAGAGAGAGTTATATGTTTTTGTGCTGTGCACTATAAACTTAAAGTGAGCGCGTACTCTGGATGGATGATAGACAGACAGAGGCTGGGGCTTTGCCTCTATGTCTGAACAGCACAATTTGTCTGACTGTCTGTGTATGTGTCTGGTTTGCTTGCTTTGCCTTTGGCCCTGATACCCTAGCAGTGCTACCTAAATGATCACACAGAGTGTCGCGGTATCAGGACCCTTAAATAAACACGCCGCCAGGTGAGGCGCGTTCACGCTGATTGCGACGTTGCCTGGCAACCGCGTGTCAATAAATGGGCGCGGCTTTGCCTGTCCAGAACTCCGCGTGGTAGCAGCCACCGAATCTGCCTGTTCTGAACAATGCAAAGCATTTTAACGCGGTTCTGCCCCTCGTGAGACCCGTGTCATTACAATTTGACCCTGTTTGGATAGTATACTGTTATTTTTGTTTGTTTGTTTGTTTTGCTTATAGTGTTACATCTATTTCATGTTTCAACTTATAGGGTGCATTTCTCAGTTTTTGTACTTTTTGGTCTAATTAGTGGGGTGAACCAATTGTATTTGCTTGTCACACAACACATTCAGGAGGTGTCGCTTCTCTTTTAAACTATTTTACTGGGAAACTTATTGAATCAAGATTTGCTTTAGATGGAAATTGGTCATTTTGTATTAAAAAAAAGATAACTGTTACATTATCTTAGGAAATGTATATGGTTATAACAGTGTATTCCAAAACAACCTGTTAATCTCAGATTTCACTGTAATTAGGGGAAATAAAAAAAATGCTATGAGTATAATTTTGTTATACTTGGTGATTTTAATATTGGTGGTGTATAAGTGGCTAGATAGATCACCAACTAAATATGACATGCATCATTCTAATTCGTTACTACTACACTTTTGTAATAAATACGTTTAATAGATTCCCTGATGTGAGCAAACCCCTATGAAAGATCAAAACTATCGAATAATATCCAGTTTATCGGAAGCTCCACTTACAGACCACTGTTCAACTGAGTTGACATTAAATCTTAAAAACAAACATTTTCGTAATAAGGGGTATTGGAAATTTAATTCTAACCTTCTTGGAAATGATGAGCAAAACTGGTTAAACAAACATTTTTGTCAAGTATTGTCAATGAGGATAATTTGGTCTCCTGGACAAGTATATATATATATAAAATAAATAATAAATAATAAAAGAGTAAATAATAATATTCTAACAAAATCAATTTAACAGAAGATGATAAATGAATGTTGTTATTTTTGCAATCACAATTGAATGAAATCTATATGAGGAATGCCAAAGGGGCCGATATTAGATCAAGAGCTAAATGGATGGAAGAAGAAGAGAAAAACTATTTCTGCGGGGGAAATTTTCAAGAAAGAAACTCCATTAAAGCCTGAATCATAGATGGGGACGAGTGTTCAGATACACAATTAACAGCAAAAGAAATTGCTAACTTTTATCAAGATTCATACTTGTCTTCCTCATCAATGTGGATGTCATCAAATTACAAATGATTCACAAGGGTTTTATTCCAGCACAATGAGGTTGCGTTATGAGCATGGGCATAAATAATAATGTAGGCCAGACAGTGACAGAGGCAGACTAAAAGAGGGTTAAATGTATTAGCTAACTCGGATCAAAGGGAGTCGAATTAAATGTTCAGAATCACTATGGCAACCATACAGTCAAAACCAGCCTGGAGATTCTGTTAACAGATAAATCAAAAGTAAACATGATCGCAGGATCATGATTCATTCATAAAATCCAAAAGAAAACAAACAGCATGCTTTAACACATGTCGCGCATCAGTCCTGAACAGAAACAGAGGCTTTATTGACATTAGACATCTGTTTAGCTTAGCCAGTTAGCTAGCTAACAGCAGGACTGAAAAGTGCTAATATCAGAAATTCATGTTAGCTAATGCGACATGTATTCTTTTTATTAACAAATATATCCCGACTTACAGGACGACTTTTCTTTTCCTTAACTTTTTTTTTTTTATTTGTTCGTGGTGGTTGGCTTCCAGAAAGTTGCATTACCACCCCACCCCTTTACTCTTTTCTGTTTATTATATCATTCAACAAGCAAAGCTACCAACTCATTACTAAAGGAACTATTCACACACATTACTGGTGTTCTGTATGTCGGGTGGAAAACTCATGTATTCACCAAGGTGTAGCAGATGTTGTACGCCACATCAAAATCAAGGGCCACCAGGATAAAGAACTGGTACTGAAATCTGCCAGTTTAATTAGACATATTTTCAGGGACCACTACCTCTTTTGGGGGAATGAGTGACCAAGAAGCTGAGGTAGGCTGGACTAAATAGCCAAACAAATAGAAGAACTATAAAGTTACCATTCCGTGTATATTAATGACTTTTTTCGCATACAAGAAGGGCCGAGGAGAGAGGTTATCTTTGCCAGAATGAATTCCACTTTGGAGGAGAAAAACGTTACATGGCAGAAATATGTTGGCCTCTCTGTTACCAATGCTTGAATTCATCCTGAAGCTTTATGGCAAGCATATTGTGCCAACAGCACTACAGCTCTACCGGGAACCCTACAGCATCCACTTCAAAAATAAGGGTACGTTTTTGGCCATTTATTTAATGTAAAAGGATATACTGAACATCAACAACAGCAATAATAATAATAAAATAATAATTATTATTATTGTGGAAAAACCATGTGATATACAGGCTGTATATATATTGTATCTTTAACAGGAAGAAAGTTTAATATTGGCTTTTCCACTCGTGCCAGGCAGAACAGGCTCCTGGATGCTGGAGACATCACACCACAGCAGATGGAGTAATTCCATGAAGCTGCCGTGGCATTTTTAAGCACAGCTTTGGAGTGTGCTATAAAAACATCTGCCCATTCAAGATCCACTGCTGAAGCGCGCCAAGTTTGTTGATGTTTGGCAGAGGCTGGAATGTGGTATTGAAGATGCCGTTTCCTATTTTGAAAGGTTAAGCTTGCATTATTATTCTTAGCAATTTAGGCATACTGCACGAATTACATACTGAGAAACTGAAACTCTAAATAAATAAGCTGCCCATTTTAACCTAAAAGTACAGAAAAATTCATTTTTGAAATGTGATGATCATAACTTTGTAACTGTGCTTTCTTTAAGTAGTTGGCCCTACCTGCTCCCTTACCATAGGCCACAGGAACATGACCTGCTATGAGTTACAATGCAAATGCCTCCACTGCAGGGCCAAGACGAGGTTGAGATGGATAGCTTTTGGGCTGAAATTGCTACCCGAAAAAAATAAGAGTAAGAATCTTTTTCTTAATGGACCCCCCTTTAAAATTCTGAATAGATGACATTAGAACTTAGAGGTAATTCTGTAATCAGTAAAGATCACTAAGGTGGCCTCATCTGCCTCATCTGACCTTTTTAAGGCTTCAGTGTCAGCAACTAGCTATTATAAAAGACATTTTTATGATTTTATGATTATTATTATAAAATTTTGGGGGGTGGGGGGGAGGGGATTTTTGGAATGCTGGTGTCATTTGTACCAACAGTAATAAATATACTAACATGTAGCCGTTGTTTCACTTTATCACTGCGATGTTAAAAGGTGCAGGGTAAGGTGTATAGTGTTAGACAAAATGTCTGGACATGCGCAATGGGTGCGTCGTGTGCGCGTACGTCACTCCAATCTCAAGCTCACTCCAAGTTAAATAAAGAGAAGCTATGAATAAAGAGAAGACCATTCTGAACATTCTGTACAAAGTTGTACAAAATATTACTTACGCACAGCATACTCAAGCACTACACACTTTTGGTTATTGTTGTATGTTTGGAACCAATATTATTAATTATATAATTCCTGCAACATTACATTTTTGATCATAAAAAGCAGCATTGTTTATTGAAAAAGTCCTAGCAAGTTTAAAACACAACACTTTTAATTAGTTACAGTATAAGACAATGTATAACTGACAATGTTCTTTAATGATATTGTATTTAGGTTTTTTGTTTGTTTTCAACACAAACTAACATTCTGAGAATGTGTTCCTGTAACCTTCTTTCATAGATTCATAATTGACCTTAATTATTCTAGTTCTGACAAACTGATAGATAGATAGATAGATAGATAGATAGATAGATAGATAGATAGATAGATAGATAGATAGATAACTTTATTAATCATAAAGGGAAATTGTAAATTGTAGAAAATAAGTGTGTGTTAATTAAATTTTATAAGAACTTGGAAAAAGCCAAACAGTTGATACAGCGGTATATTTATTTCACTGTCAGTTGATCATGATGTTGAGTCTTGTATTCTACACTTCAGCTCTACTACTTACTGTCAGGAATATTATCGTTTACTTTTTCTCATGCACAGTAAATACATTAACAGTGGAAAACTACACTTGTTTTTCTGAGGTGTGCTTAATGAGGTTTCACATCATGTGACAAACTTCAGATGCTGTCGTACACTGCCACACAAAGAAAGCCCTTTCCTAACAAAGCACACTTATGCCCAGGATTCATGTAAAGAATTGCCTTTAGACTTTCATTAAAAGTGAGGTTTTCTTTCGTTTCTTGTTTTTTTTTTTTTTCCTTCTTCTGACTACAGGGAAATGTTAAAACTATTGTCCTTGGTAGTTAATTAAACAAACTGACTGTGGAGTCAGTGAAGATGGTTAAAATTAAAGGAGTATTCCTTTAAATACCAATCAGTGAACCTGATAAATAAAAACACAACGATAAAAACAAATATATATTTACACCATAACATTTCAAGTAATCCATTTCAAGTAAACAGTGCTTTAGCAAAGAACCGGGGACCATTCTACATACATGAATTTCTCATGTTTGAACTTTGGATTCACTAAATCGCTTAACAATCATTTTAAACCCGAACTGGATGGGCAAAGCACAATTCAGTTCAATGCTCAAATGGCGAGATATCAAGTTTCAACAAATTATGACAGACTATCTTTATCAATGACAAACGAATGATCAGATAATTTGTGTTTTCTTCAAATGTCTGTATAAATAACTAAAAGTGACGTGTTGGTTATACTAGGTTCATCTAAATAAATTGGGTTTAAATAGATGTAGTCTTTGTAACAGTCTAAAGGAAAACAGTACAAAGTCACCTTAACTTAACGAAATGCAAGGCTCGTCATGTTTAATCTGTAAACTAGCCATAACGTGGCATTCATTTTATAAAAAAAAAAAAATGTGCATATGAACAATTCATCAGCTTTGTCTTGGGTGAAAAATCCAGTAATATGTCAAAACACCAACAATCCAATTAATTCTATAAACCCATGTATGAAGAATGGAATCAAAATTCTATATTTCTGAAACACTCTTTACCGGTGAATGTGTTTATTATTACACAGACCAACAACAACAAACAAAAAAAAATTTTCTGCTACTGGACAAAGTTCAGGTGTTTTCCACTAATTCTGGTAGGAGGAATACAAATCTGAAATTTTATTTAATCCATCATGTCAGGATTTTAAGTTATGCACCCAAATATGTAAAAACTGAATTGTGCGACATTGCAGATTTGGTATTTTAATCTATATTTTTTTAAATAGTTTTTTTAAGCAGTCACCTAAAGGTAACTGCTACAGAAACCAGCCTTTGTCACCCATCATATTGGGGTTGAAGTGACCTTGATATATTGTTTCTATTATAGAAATATCTTGATGGAATCTCTCTCCATGTTCATCACTTATATTACCCAGGTTTGGTGGGAATGCAAGAAATGAATTTTGAATGACATTCCACATCCAAGTTTGTGGTATGCAGTTAGAAATGTATGCACTACTGGAACAAATGCATCCCAAGCAGCAATGGGTTGAGTTTTCCTCTGAATGCGGTATCACACATCAGTTTGCTGACTTCTGGTGCAATGAAAACACTCGCTTTCAATTAAGCAGTAGGCATCAAAGAGACTTACGAACCAATGGAAGTAATTTTGAAAGTAATAAACTAAGCTATTCACCACATAACTGGAACATCTGTGGCGACAAGAAGTGATACCACTTCTTCTGTGACAAAGCATGTGTATTTTCTGTGTTATGGAATAGTCATAATCATGAAGACAGCAAGCACATACTGCATGATGTGTTTAACTTAAATATGCCTTGTGTATAATTTAAAATCTTGACATTATGAGGAAAATTTGACTTCGGATTCGGATTCAGCGCACATTTTAGCGTAGAACAGTGTTTACTAGCCAGTAGCAAAATCATTGTTGACCAGTGTTATCTGAGCAGTCTCTCTTCCACAGGCTTTGGTGTTTTAGTTAGTCAGGCTTCCTTTCTTGCCAGTCCACAGTTCTCTCAGCTCCACCCGACAGCCCAGGTCTCTGAGAGCAGCTTTCGCAACGTCACCACAGTCCCTGTGCGACGTCAGGGCGTGACCAATCAGCTCCTCGGCCCCCATCTCCAAAATGGGCTGGGTGTAATCGCGGCTTCGTGACACCAGGTTTCTGAGCAGCATGCACGATTGTTTCTGCAACAGAGTACAGAAAATTTTGCTGAACTCCTACTGACCTGGAACACGTGCACTTTTACCCTGTCAGATTTTGCTACTGAGAAGTCGTCTTGTCGTGGTATTGTGTTGTGATTACCTGGACGTTAACTTCCTCCGGATGCGTCTTCATGGCCTGCAGCGCAGCCAGCGCTCCTCCGCTCTCCATGATGACTTTGCAGTTATTGGGTTTGCGCAGAGCGAGGACACAGAGTGCGGCACATCCCTGTTCACACACCTGAGACAACACATCCATACAGAAGTCATACAAACCCCACCATCAATAATATTGGAAGCTTTCGTTTTAGCTCCGTTCATTCATCACCTGTGCATTACTCATGTGCCGGTTTATCGCTATGACAATAAGCTCCGTCCCTCCTGCGTTCACAATGGCGTCTTTGACGTCATCATTTCCAGCAATCGCCCTCAACGCGCTCAAGACCTGCTTTACAAGATCCTGGAAGCAAATAGAACAGATTTAGCAGTTTGAACCATATCAGATATGATCTTATCCGAAGATGTTCAGCTTAGACAGATACAACAAACTAGCGTCTCACCTGACAGTCCAAGCTGTCTGCTAGCAGCGTCATCATAAACTTTAGTCCTCCCAAATCCACAATGTCTTGGCAGAACTCGTTCCTCACGGCCAGGCGGGACAGGGTGGCACACAGCTCGCTGAGGACCGGAATGTTCTTAGGATGCGCTGGGGAAACACCATTAACATTTACACTTCATTATTAAGTAAAGAGGCATCATGATGCCGTAGGAAAATGAGACGTTGTGTGGACAGTATAATTGAAAATTGAAAAAATGCTTTAATACAACTAGACCAATTGTTCAGCATGTATACTCATGTAGAATAACTGTAATAATTACAGTAACCTTTAACAAATCACAAGCAGGTCCCAACCTCACCTGTAGCAGCTTCTACAATGACCTTCAGTCCATTGTGCTCTAATACGATCATCTTGGCGTGCTCGTGCGCGTGGCCGAAAGGAACCCGCACGTCATCATCGAAGGTCATGACTCTAAGAGCGACGCAGGCCTCTTTCACCACCTCGGGCCGCTCAACATGACGCAATATGGCGCTGGTGAGTAAGCTAAGCACCCCGGCTTTCACCAGGTCCTGTCTGTTCTGCTCGTGCTTCAGGCAGCAGTGACGCACCGTCCGGATCCCGACGCAGGTCAGTGCCGGATCCTCCTGGTGGCTGCGTAAGGTTTTCATCAAAAAGTCTCGACCCTCAGAGTCCAAAAGATCAGGCTGGCCATCAGTGAGCGCAGAAAGAGCAGTTAGTGCCGCAGACAGCACTTCATTGTCTTCACCAGCAGCCTGGCAGCAGGACAGGAGCGTCGGATAGGCGTCTTTCTGGGCTGCCAGGTATCGCTGAGCAAAGCCGAGGGAGCACTGCTCGGTAAAGAGCTTTAAACTCTCTAACATGGACGTAGGCGAGGACAAGGACTCTAATGCACTTGCGAGAGACTGCAGAGCCTGGGGGAAAATAAGTGGGCATTATTACGTTAAATCAGCAAATTAATTATCACACTAACACCAGTGTTACATTTGTTCTATTATTGTTCATTTAATTGTAAGCGTTGATCAAAGCTCCAGCTCCAGGGTTTGAGACTGAGTTTGGGTTCCTGTCTGTCTGTGTGGTTGCTCTCATATGATTCAAAAACATCATTTCAAAAACATACACATATGCTCAAATATGTTGACTGGCATTCCCATCAAGGTGTATAAACTCCAGATACACCAAGATTCTGACCAATATAGTTGACTGTTGATTGTTGGAGCTGCTATTGAAAAGATGAAGAGTGTAAAGGCAGTTGGTCCAAATGACATTCCAGTGGTTGCATGGAATTATTTAGGAAAGATGGCTATTATTTGACAAGATCTTTGAAAGTGAGAGGGTACCTGATGAGTGAGGAAATGCTTTAGTTACTATTTTTAAGAACAAGGAGATGTGCAGACCTGCAGCAAGTACAGACGCATAAAGCTGACGAGCCACACCATGAAGTCATGGGAAAGAGTAGTGGGAGCTAGTTTGGTGACAATCTTTGAGCAGCAGTACAGCTTCATAGTAAGAAAGAGCACCAGTGATGCCATGTTTGCTTTGAGAATGCTGATGGAGAAGTGTAGAGAAGGCCAGAGAGTGACCAGAGGTGAACTGTGGTACTGCATGAGGAAGTCACTAACTGGTTTAAAGTGGAGGTGGAACAGCACCAGGAATTGCGCCGAGCCCCTTCCTGTTTGCAGTGGTGCTGGACAGGATGATGGAAGGTTAGACAAGAATCCACATGGACTGTGATGTTTAGGATGTTATTGTGATCAGCAGCAAGAGTAGAGTGCAGGTTGAGATTAGTTTAGAGAGGTGGAGGGATGCACTGGAGAGAAGAGGCATGAAGATCAGTAGGAGCAAGTTGCAAGGTGTAGAGGTAAGAAAGGATGAGGAGATAGTTAATATTTAGGATCAACTGCCCAAAGCAATGGGGTGTGCGGTAGAGAAGTTAAGAAGAGATTGCAGGAAGGTTGGAATGGTTGGAGAAGAGTAGTAGTGATGATCTGTGACTGAATGGTATCAGGAAGACTTAAAGGGAAAGTTTATAGGATGGTAGTGAGACCACAAATCTTGTACAGTTTAGATTCCATGCCTTGATTCACATTCACTTAAATCACAGATTTCCAACCTGGAATGCCTGGAATACCCTCTGTTTAGTGTTTCCTTTTCTCTAAAGGGAAGCTTTCTTGCGATTACAATAAACATTTGCTCCCACTGATCGTTAGCCTATCATTCTAGTAGTTTTTGGTTAAATTGTTTAATGAAACACATTACCAGTCGAAAATCTGGACATACCTTCTAATTCCATGGTCTTTCCAGATTACTTCTTTCTACATTGTAAAACAATGCTGAACTGTCCAAAAATATGCACTAATCATCTTTAAACAGATGATGCTGAAATGTTAAGACTTTATAACAGAGTTGCTTTATAAACCGAGGTGCTGTTAATTGCTGACTTTTGAGGCTGGTAACTCTAAATCAAGGTTCTCAACCTTAATATTGACTGAAACGAAATACAATCAAGCCTAGTGAAAAACAATGCCACTGTTTCACTGCAAACAGCTGCTCACACCAAAGCAAAGCTAAACTTTAAAACTTTAAAGCAACATGCATTCAAGCATCAAAAGTTTCAAAGTATGTGCAAATGAAATGGCACTGCAAATAGCTGCTTATTAATCTAACCCGAGCTCCAACTTTTAACTTCGATAGGTACAAACAATATAGATAAATCTTTAACTGATTTCATGCCTAAATTAACTACATAAGAGAAGTGTTTTTATGCCTCAATAATCTGATTAAATATATAATTGACCTTCTATGACAACACAAAAACACTGTAATATAAAAAAACAAACTTGAAAGTTACATGTCGAATCGTATTATAAATCAAAATATTAAAATCAAGCACATAAAATAAATATTAAAATCAAGCACATCATCATCATCATCTTTGTACCTGGAGGACTTCATGAGTTTGATCATCTGTTGGCTCTTCAGAAGATCCTTTCGGTACTGCTTTGACAATATTACTCAGGTCCACACCTTTAAACAATAACGAGGTGTTACATTAAAGCCATCAATCATGATTCAGCGAGGTTTCATACACAAGCTGGTAAAATTACCCTGAGACTCAAACTGCTCGATTGCTTCCTTCAGAGCTTCACTCTCCTCCATGTCAAACTCCTCAATGTTCTCCCTCACCGCCGAGTCAAACGTTTCCTGTGTTATTCTGCGTTTCGCCATGTCTGCAGAGTAATGAATAGCTAAAAAAAGAACAAAAAGAATATAATTTAATATAACTGTAGTACCTTGACGTTGCTATTGGTTACTGCAATCTCTCCGGCTGATTCAGGAACGCAACAATGAACAGCCATGTCAATTCCTTCCGCCTAAATGTAACCGGCGAACTTGTCGTTTTGAGCTGTGTATTTTTTAAATATCTATTTTAAGAACAATTCTCTCGTTTTAAATTCTAAAATGAAAATCTTTAGGTAAAAGTTGAATGTAAATACATCATTGATAACAATCGCGACACTCACCGCACCACCCAGGCTGCAGCTCAACGATAAAATCCCACCCAATTACAAAGCACAGAGCGTTACGATATAAGAGTAAAAGCAGCTAGTCAAGACTCAACGACAACATTTACGCATGCGGTTGCGAATCAAAATCCTTGCGTAAGGTCCGTTTGTTAATACGTCTCGGGTTGAACGTGTAAAAATATTGCGTTCCGGTGTTCAGGGTTTAAAACACACACACACACACACACACACACAAAGATTTTCACCACAAAATGAAATGAATGAACAACATTGCAGATTGAGTAATATAATGCTGTAATATTAGTTAGTAATAAATAGGATTATTTAAATAATAAATATATATATTTTTTAAAAATTATAGTGTCATTTTTAACGAAACAAAAGCCGGTATGTTTCATACAGCACCATCTGGTGGACACTGATTTTTGATTATAACAGCAAAACTCGATGTAGAACTAGTTAGGTGTTAAAAACGTGTTTAAAATGAACGATAAATTCAAATAGAATTTTTACGAATGTTAAAAACTGGTTCGTGTGACAAAATTTAAGACGCACAGCTAGTATGCAGGTTAAGCGTCCTTATATGATTCGGAAATCCTCGCTCGGTAGATGTTCGCTCATGTGGTACACGAGGTTAACGCAGTGACACTGCTGTGAGTAAAGCCGCGGCAGTGCAGCTTCGAACCCCGCGTAACGTGTTTCTTAGTCACGTTGGCAGGTCCATGAGGAGAAATCATGCACCACTCTGATGAGATGATGTATAAACCCAACCACAATCTCTGAGACCAACAAAGCCACAATGTTTTACTATTCAACAATAAAAGATAGAGAAAAATATAAATAAAGAACAACTTTGTAAATACATCTCCATGAGGAAATAAAAAAAACCTCACTGGATATCTACACTGAGGCATTATGTACTGGGTAATGCAGTAGTAATAAAATTATGCCACATCATTTGATAGAAATGAAAATTATCAACCTATGGAGGACTGAATTCAAATACATCCCAAAAATCATGAATGCAGCAGGTTGTTCCATTTGGCGGAAATATCACGGCAGGTCCAAGAGAATATTGGAGAGAAAAATGTCAGTGGCCTCCACCTTTAAGATCATTAACACCAAAGCAGATGAAACTGATTAATAACTGCCTCGGCTACTTAACAGACCAGATCAATATCCCAAAAGTTTAAATGACTTGATGCTGATTGAAATGTGTTTCATTTTTTTTTTTAGCAGTTTATTATTTTAGCTGGGAAGAAAATACTCAAGGAAAGTTTTTTACCCTACTTTCATTAACATTTACAATTCATTTCCTTTTTTGTGATTTCGTAACATCCGGCAACCTTTAAAACATATCTTATGTTGTATGTCAACTGTCAAGATGATTTGCTTCTAGATATTATTTTTGTAACTACAAACCAACCTTATTTGACAAAGTTTGCTTTTAGGTTCTTGCAGGGTCAAGGCTCGATTCCAGGGTGTACCCCGCCTATGACCCTGAATCAAACAACCTATAAATATCGATAAGCTATAAAATAAAATGTTGCTAATTTTTAGAGTTCATGTGTGCATCATGAGATACATAGGAAGCTCACAAACACCATATAAAACAGACACACCTTTTAAATACAGACCAGCTTTATTTATAATGCTGCTTTCAGTCCAGCTTCCAAACTAAACATTTATCTTCACCCAGGAAATTAAACTTCTCACAAAAAAAAAAAAAAAACACCTTTTCCTGTGCAGTTTGTGTTCATTGTGTCCCTACATCACCCTACAAAACGTTAACTGTCAGAGAAAATTTAAAACACTTGCATTGAACAACCTTTTTATTTAATAGCATTGTACACACACATGAGGTGAAACGTCAGTACTTTACAGGTTGATGCTGGTTACACAGAAACAGAAAAGAAAAAAAAAAACCCTGGTTTAATCTCACCAAACAAGGCAAAAGAAAAGTAACAGTTCTGAACGTGAACCAGTCGAGCTACATTAACGATAAGTGCTGGAACAGTCCTTTGCACGCCGTCTGTGCTGTGTGGTATTCGGTATTCGGGTACCCGTCAGTTTGTTTCAATAATCGCACAAAGGCTATTGGACAGACAGAATATCTTACAGATATGTTAGGAGAAGCTTGGTCTAGGAGGTGATCGGTTAAACAGAATTTAGTCGTTCTATATTCGTGTCAATAACAAAGGGAGGGACAAAAAGTAAATCCAGTTTTTAGGCTTTTTTAAAACATTAATTAAAGAACCACCTGCTACTGACATGAATAAAGAATGCCCAAAAACGACATGGATCCAGTATAAATATAGTCTCGCGTTTACGTTATGAACCAGGCAAGTCATATCATTAACTTTTTTTCAACGGACAAAGATCTTGTTTCTCTTACATTCACATATGCGAAAGTTCACCACACGAGCAGACATTTTAACAGCTGATTATGTGAGAGTGGCCTATGAGAACTCACTAGATTATATGATAAGTGAGTGAGAAGCACTGAGTTGAGGATTTAATACATTAGACCTGACAAAAGCAGAGGGCCGATGCTGTCTTAATGTCGATTCTGTTACTGTTGAACATCACTGACCACTAGTTAACTGGCTGTAAAGGACGTATTCTCTAAGTGCAAGGTTTTGGCACAGAATATAAGGGACCCAATAAGCACCCAGAATTCCCCTGCATTCTCGTAGAAAGGCTTCAAGATCCTGATCTCACATACCCCCTGCTGGCATAAAATGGACTAATCCAGTTTACCTAAAGAAAACCTTTTCCTCAAGTTTTCCCTAATTAAGAGATGCTGAACAAGCTGTTAAAGACAGGAAACGCAATAACAGTTCTTCAATCCAGTTAGACAGCATCAAGGTCAGTCTGCTGGTGAATAGTTCACAGCCTATGGGTTCTATAATAATCGACATGAACGTAGACTCCTTCTCAAATCAGCAAACACGCAGATTAACTCTGTGCAGCTTTTTAGAAAGTGCAGGTGAAAGTGTAGGACTCTAAACATCTCCGCTGTCCACTACATTACCCACCAAGTTCAGCTCTTCCGCTTATGGATTTGTTAATAAAACTGGAAGGCAATTAGTGAGCGGTTTGTAACACAGCCCAAAACTCCTTAACATGGAAGAACTCGATGGTCATTATGTGTAGAAGATGACCTCGGGGATCTGCCCGTCCTCGACGGAAGTGCCGTTATTGTTGCCGGCGGCGTAGCAGAAGGTGAAGCAGGTTTTGGTGCCGGATCCTGAGGACTCGTGTGTAACCTTCCGCATGCCTTTGGTGCCGTAGTGGGAGTCTGGACCCTGGAAGAGACAAGAAAAAAAAAAAAAAAAAAAAACACTCAATCCTTATTCACTGTAACAATATGATTTAAGTCACAAATGCAAATAGAAATGTGATTTAAATTCTTGATCTTTTATTCTATGGTTTCCATTTCGGTAACACAAGAATAAATAACCTAATAAATACACATTCGCCGGCTACTTCATTAGGTACACCTTGCTAGTACTGGCTTGGACCCGTTTTGCCTTCACAACTGCCTTCATTCTACATGGCAAAGATTTAACAAGGTGTTAGAAACATTGCTTAGAGGTTTTGGTCCATATTGACATGACAGCATTAAGCAAGTTGCTGTTGATTTGTCGGCTGCACATCCATGATGCGACTCTCCTGTTCCACCAGATCCCAAAGGTGCTCTACTGGATTGGGATCTGATGACTGGTGGCCATTTGAATACAGTGAACTCATTGTCCAGGCTGAAAAGATTGTAACAAACTGTTGATACAAGGCAGGATGAATTTCATGCTATTTAAGCCAAATTCAGAACCCAACCATCCGAATGTCACAGTAGAAATTGAGACTTATCAGATCAGGCAAAGTGTTGTGCGTTCAGCGATGATCTTCAGCATACATCAGATATTATTTCTATCAGTTTGAACCAGTCTGGCCATTCTCCTCTGACCTCTCACATCAATAAGGCATTTTCGCCCAGAAAACTGATTCTCACTGGATATTTTCTCTCTCAGACCATTCTCTGTCGACCCTAGAGACGTTTGTGTGTGAAAATCCCCCAGCAGATTAGCGGTTTTGGAAATACTCAGACCGTCTGGCACCAACACCCACGCCCTGTTTAAAATCATTCAAATCACTTCCCCATTCTGATGCTTGGTTTGAACTTCAGCAGACTGTTGTCGACATACGGAAGTGCACTGAGTGGTTGCCATGTGATTGGCTGTTTAGATATTTGCATTACTGAGCAGTAGGTATACCTAATGAAGTGGAATTTAAAGTCAAAACACTTACACTTAGCGAAGCGACTGCAGATCTTTAAAAGAAACCAAAATCAATGTAATCCAACATTACTAAAGTTAGATGAAGGTAAGAGACAGATCTTCCAGAACACCTGTCTTTATCGTTTATAGATCGGGTTTTTGGTATATTTTTGAGTACTCATTCGTACCGGCGAACTCCGATGATGAAATAAATAATCCCTGTGTGAGGTCTGCTATATAAAACTGGAGAGGTTAGAGTACGGTGCGTGACGAGTCGTACCTTTAGAGTGGCGCAGGCTGTGTAGTTTACATTGGGCAAAACCTCCACCGGCTCTTTGAACATGACCCTGAAGGTGCTCGATGACCCGTCGCAACTGAAACCCGTGTCATTCTGACCAAGGACTGTATTACTGTCTGTGTGAATGATCTGCCAACAAGATCGACAAAAACAATAAAATACATCATTATGAATGAATCCACAATTTGCATGATCACTTAAAAGGAAAAAAAAATCTACCTGGATGTTGACCTGATAGTCTGTGGGTCCGTGTATAGACCCGTACAGTCCAAAACCTACGACAAATATCCTGCGGTTTACACAGAATCTACCGTAGAAGAGAACGAGAGACAGAGAGAAATTAAGAAATTTGGAGAACAATAAAGACAAACATTGTGTGATGCGCAAGCAGCGTGTCTGTGCGGGCCTCAGATACTGTGGTAGAGTTGTCCATCAGCTCATCAGAGTGGTGCATGATCTCTCATCACAGACCAGACAACACTGCAGTATCCATTTAAAACCTTTTCATGATCAGTATAAAGCCATTTGTGAATTGATGTCATAAAAATATGTACTGTGTTTTAAATTTTTTTATTGCCTGACAAAAATCAAAGTATTATAGGCGCTTTCCAACATCATGAGATTAAATGTACTGAGTGTGTGAGTGGGTTTGCTCTGACCGGATGCGATCGCTGGTCCCACTGTATCCCCAGCGACTCTCCACCTGGGCGAAGCGCGTGATGCTGCACTCCTTCCCGCGCAGACAGCAGCGGGGCCGGTCGATGAACTCCACTCGCGGTTTGGGGTTCACTGTGAAGTGGAGGAACAGACTGACCACCTCCCTGTCTGTCAGAATGCCTGACTGAGCAGGACCTGCACACAGTGACATTATCAAACACCACAAAGATAGGAAGATTTCCTTAGGCCCCAAAGCTTAGTGTTTAACTCACACCTACTTAGATAACCGTTAATCCCATCATGATGAGTGCAGGGTGTAAGAGTGTAACGCTGCGACATACCTGCTGCAAACTCCTCTATGGTCATTAGAGGGAAACGGATCAGGGTGAGAGCTTTCCCCAATACGCGTCTCTTGTTCTCAGGTGTGGGCTGCAACTGCTGCCGGTGAGCCTCTGCCTCGGCCCAACGCACCGCCGCTCCAAACAACCGAACCTCCCGCACACCGAGCGTATCCCGCTCCAGCACAGCCACGAGGGTGTCTGAGAAAATCAAAGAGATTTTTATTTATTTATATGAATTATGTGATGATGAAAGTTTTGATGGAGGTGCGACTACCACTATGGCATTTTGCCATATCGGTGAAAAATGGAAACTGGTTCTCACATACGTACCCAGATCTAAAAATGGAAACTGGTTCTCACATACGTACCCAGATCTATATCTGTGAATCCTTCTGCAGCCAGAGCATCTCCTGTGTTCTTATCAATATTCTCAAGGCACAGACTGGCCAGCTGAGGTTCATCAAAGAGCCTGGCCTACAAAAAATAAAATAAACACACAGAACATGACAAAAATATTTTGCCTATATAACATATGACAATTTCTGCAAAGGTTTGCAGAGCCGTGCCTGTGTGAGAAGCATGAAGGCATTGTCAGCTCGCAGGTTCTTCTTCAGGAACTCCACGCAGTGAGCCTCCAACGCCGGGACTGCGTATTTCTTTGCCGTGTACAAAGTGGTCATTACAGTCTCTGGCCCAATTTGAACTTCGTCAGAGTACAGGAACCTGAGTGGGACATATTTTATAACCACACACATTTACGCAAGGCTGATGGAAATGCCAGTGATTACTACCAAATATTTCAAATAGTCTAACTCTTACTTGAGCAGCGCCAGGAAAGCAGCAGGCTCTACATCCGGCAGCTCGATCTCTGTGGAGGTGGTGGCCATGCCTCCGTTAAACATGGCATCAAACACAGCACTGCCAACTGCCAAAACAAACCTGAAAACATAATGACGGACTGATTACATGACTATATACAATTTGTGCAGTCTTGGTTATGCAGCTGGAAAATAACACACAAGATATTGAGACTATAAACAACTTACTACAACTACTTCTCAGGTATAAAAGCCAGTTACACAATACATTTTATATATATATATATATATATATATATACACACACAACATGATATTTGGTTTATTTGTTGCAAAGCTTTGAAGGGAATTTTGTAGGCATAGGCTATAACTTATTACAACACAGTGTTGTTGAATTCTCTATCCTGCTTGATCAAAAGTGTCGATTCATGATGAAAGTGGGTTTCAATAGACTTTTAGATAGAGTGTATGAAACATTTTCTGCAAGATGATTTTTTTTCATGAATGTCTATGTTTCATAACAGTGTTCTTTCCATAGCTATATTCAAAACATAGGTCTTCTGTTTTGACAAGAATTTCAAAACTTTTTTACTTTATCAAAACTGGATTAATAGATATAATTTTTGTCTTATGTACTTAGACATGGAAAAAGGACTGTGAATGAACAACTGTTTATCACTTCTATAACATGAGCTACATTAACTTGTTTGTGAACGTTCCACAACATTAAACTGCCCGGCCAAAAAAATGATGCACAGTCTCAGATAACATTTAAATCATCTTTAGCTTTGATTATAGCACACGATGTGTGAATTATAGCACACAGTTCATGTGTGAAAATGATGTCTCATGCTCCGAGAACCACACTTCTATAACCCGAGTCCTGGAATATGCCTGTGCCATCAGGGAAGAAACACTCCATTTGTGTGATAATCTGGTCGTTCAGTACATTCAGGTTGTCAGCTGACTTCATTTTATTGCCAAATAACGTTGCTGAGCCTAGACCACAGATTATAACACTCCCTCCAGAGGCTTCTACAGTGGCCTCTATGCATGATGGGAAGTGCATGAAGCGATGCATCCTTCTTATCCTGACGTGCCTATGACTCTGGAATAGCGTCAATCTGAACTCGATAGACCGCAGGACCCTTTTCCCATTTCTTTATAGGCCGATCTTTATACTTGCTAACAAATTAAAGGCTTTTTCTCTGATTAGTTTCACTAACAATCCTGAGAGTTCTCATCACACGATGTTTGCATGAAAATGCTTTTACTTTCACTCTTAAACTTAATGTGTTTAAGTCATCTACATTCATGATCTGACCACATATCTTTCACAAAGCTGAGGGTCAGCACGATCCATCCAGTCATTTCAAATCTGCTTTCTTTGCTTGATGCAGCCCAATAACTTGACCCTTATGAAACGGTGATTTATTTATTTATTTATTTTTTGGGAAGCATGCTGCTGAGGATTAAATTTTATTTATTTATTTTTTAAACAGAAATGTCATGACACGGGCTGTTATTAAACTGTTACTGTATCACAGATATCGCACCAGAGACAGGTGCATTCCTTTGTATTGTGAATCTGAAAGCTCTGCATATGCATAACTGGTTATTTCTTGAGTATCGTCGATAATAATCTCCATGCGATATATTAAACAACCGATTCCGGTCTCATAACGTTTATCACGTCATCGAAATAAAAGTCCGAGTTAGCAAATACAAATAAGTTTAAGGTAATTTCACACTAAAAACAATGCTGGACAATAACGAGTTACCTGTGAGCAGGTATGCGCTGCACTCCCATCCCTTTACCCACCAGAAAGTGAACGTCGCTGAGCACCTCGTTATTGAAGAGAAACGCAAATCTTTCCTTCACAGTACTTTTCGTCGCTTGCCAGTTATACACGGGCTCTCGGTAAACCAGCACCGCTGCTGCCGCCGGAGGGGCAGAAAGTGACGAGTGGGGTGTAGGGACAGGCCCTGCATTTGACGCTGGTCCGGTCATGTTCGACGCCACCGCGGCCGCCATCGAACCCCCGACCGCTCCCGCTATCACCGAGCCCTGCGCCACGGCCTGCGGGAGAGAGTTGCGCATGTTCGGCGGAAGCCCGGCGGCGACGCCGCTGCTTTCGGAGCCGTTAGGCCCCGGCTGGGGATTTGAGCGTCTCGTCGCGCTCTGCGAGCTTCCGCTCGCCCCGATGGATCCTCCGTTGCTTGCCGCCAAAGTGTAACTACTGTTGCTCGGTTGACTGTTACCCAGCGGACCCGGAGAGGCGAAATTTAAACACGGGACCCGACCGCCGTTGTCTCCAGAAGCCATTTTGGACTTCAACTTCTCCCTTCGAGGTCTGATAAGGTAAACAAGCTTTTTTTTCTCACCACCCGTATTCTTACAAGTCGACGATTGGCTGGTAATTTTATTGACAGGAGGGTCACCGAATGCACCGTTCGCTGGTATATTATTAGCTAATCATAGAGCAGGAGACGGGATGGCATGAGCCAATCTTAGCGCAGGAGGCGGGACTTGTCGGAATACGGTTGGGGGAAAGGGTATGAGGTCACACAAAGCACTATTTATCAATGTGGTTAAACATGAAACAATAAATAGCAGATTTATTGCAGTTTGACAGATTTTTTTTATATATTAATAATAATAATAATAAATGTATTCCTCTTCTATAAAGTTCATCCTGTACAGGGCCGCAGGCGGCCTGGAGCCTATCCCAAGAGACTTTGGGCACTGGACAGGGTGCCAGTCCATCGCAGGGCACACATGCACGTTTGGGAACGGCAGTTAGCTTATTCTGCACATCTTTGGACTGTAGGAGGAAATCAGAGTATGGGGAGGAAACCCACCAAGCACGGGGAGAATATGCAAATTCCCTACACACAGACCCGAGGCGGGAATGGAACCCTCGGACCCTGGAAATGTAGTTTTCTTAATAAAATTCTGAGAAACACTGATGAGCAATAACCTAAAAAAACACTAAGAGGTTAAGTGAATAACTTTGTTTATCATCTCAATGCACTGGCATCTATCAGTGGGTGTGATGTATTAGTCAGCAAATGAACAGTCAATTCTCAAAGCTGATCAGGGTTGGCACAGAGAAGGGTCTTGGGGGTGCTGTAGCTACCTCTAGGATAACGATAGCACCCCCTAGCATGTATGTGAATACGCCTTTGTAGGCTTTTGAATATCTTGCCTGGTTTTTAATACAGAATAGCATTGTAACTCTTTTGGAAACATAAGTCTTGAATGGTGCACCCAAGACTTGTTGATGTGCCTGAGGAGGGAAAGTTTGCCTGTCTGGTTTGAACTCCCAGAAAAGCTACTGCAAAACAAATCGCTGAATAAGTTAAGGAGGGTTATGGTAGAAAGCTGTCAGAACCCACAGTCCATCATCATGTAGGTGCAGACCAGTCAGACCTGTCCACCAATGAAAGTACCTACAGTGGGCATGTAACCATCAGAAGTGGACCATGAAGCAATGGGAAAGGGTGACCTGGTCTGATAAATGTGTATGGCCAGGTGTTATGCATTGCTTACCTCAGGAAGGGATGGCCCCAGGATGCACTGCGAGAAGAAGGCAATCCGGCAGAGACAGTATGATGCTTTGTGTGTGATATAATGTTCTGCTTGGCTTTCATGTGCAGGTTACTTGGACATAACACACGACTGGCAGCAGCAATCCCTAATGGCAGTCTCTTTCTTCAGCAGGATAATCTGTCTCACCACAATGCAAAAATTGTTTAGGGATGTTTTGAGGGCTCCAGGTGTTGGCAGGGTCTCAGACATCCACACAATGGGGACCAATCTTGCTACTTACAAGACTTAAAGCTTCTGTTGATAGTGTCTTGGTTTCCGATACCCAAGGACACAAATTTTTGTGGAACAAGAGAGACTGGCAACTGGTTTTAATGTTATGGATGATTGGTTATATTAAAAGTAGATTATTTGTTATTTACTTGATTGTTTATAACTCACTGTACTTCATTTATTCATTTATTCATTCATCTTCTGTACAGCTTATCTGTACAGCTGTGTTCAGAGTCAAGTGGGCCTGCAGCCTATTCCAGGAGACTTTGGGCATTGGGGCACAGGTCGATCAATCGCCAATCAACCTAATCTGCATGTCTTTGGAGTGTGGGAGGAAACCAGAAAACCTGGAGGAACCCTACCGGGTATGGGGAGAAAATGCAAACTCCACACACAGACCTGAATCGAACCCTCAGCCCTGGAGTTACGAGGCCATGGTGCTACCCACTAGGTTATAAGACATCTTATGTCTATTGATGCACTTAATTTTGTTATACAGTACAATATAATCCTAATCGCAGGATTTGCGCGGACCTGGCAACACTGCCCTCTGGCTCCGCCGGTATTTTTCTTTTTTTTCTTCTTTTTTTATGAGGATAGTTTTACTGCCTCCTTCAGGAGTAAAATGAAACATCCGGACTGCATCACTTACTGCAAACACTGCAGCAGCTGCTCTTTGTTCGCTACAGTACAGAAAGAAATGCTATTTGATAATGGTTCACTTACTGTATTTCTTGTTTAATGTTTAGAAAGGGGGTAAAATCTGAGGTTTCCCCATTATACCTAATTACTTTATCAGGAGCTGCTACAATAGAATAGATTTCCTTTAATTATCTTGTCTGGATTTATTCAGTGTTTATCTAAATAACATAGATAGATAGATAGATAGATAGATAGATAGATAGATAGATAGATATTTTAGTGATCCAGAAGAAAATTCCAGAATCCAAACCGATAACCATATGATTGTCATGTTTGCATTTATATATTATAGACTTGTATGTGGGATATTTTATAATCTCAGAAGATGAATAAATGAATGAATGAATGAATGAAATGCCAGTATATGATATGAAGAGTGCACAATAATAATAATAATAATAATAATAATAATAATAATAATAATAATAATAATACATTAAGTTAGTTATTTGTTTGTTTTTATTGTTTTCCCCTTAAATGTAATAAGTTCTCAGCGTGAGATTTTCTTTCACTTCAGTCTCTTCATTGTGATTCAGCTCATGCGGGCTTCCGGGAGCCCCTGGCTGTGGGCGGGAGAGCGAGCGTGAGCGAGCGAGCGCGAGAAAGCTCCGCTCCCCGGTGCCCATCGTCTCGCGCCGTGACGTCACAGCGGCATGAGCTGTCCCCGCCGCGCTGGTGCTGAAAACAAGATGGCTGTGCGCGTGCGAGCGGAGCAGGACTGATTACACTGGAGCTTTCACGAGACGTCCCGAAAACATCCGAACGACCGAGAGGAGAAATTAAACGCGGTTGAGAAGAATTGAAGTTGGAAAAAAAAAACCTCAGATTTCTTTTGGACACTAAAGTCGTTGGGACAGGTGTGCGTGTGTGTGTGTGTGTGTGGGTGGGTGGGCGCGTGCGCGCGCGAGCTGAACACGGGGTGTGCGTGCGTGCGTGAGTGTGTGTATACACCGGGCATCACCGAAACACGCCACGTCCAGGCTGTCCCGTCCTGGTAGAGGACAGCGGAGGACAGCAAAACACACTGAGACCCTGGGAAGAGATGTCACTTCTGTGTGTTGGGGGTGAGCATCCATCGCTGATTCACTTTCTGTGTGTGTCATAAATCTCCCATTGTCCTGCTGAAGTTTGTCAGTGCACTCTTTGATAGCTGTAAATGAGTTAAGCGGGTTTTGAGTCTGGGAGCCAATACTTTTGCGTTCTTAAAAATAATAACAGTTTCATATTTCATAAATAGTTGCCTAGTGTTAGCCTGTTTTAGAGTGCACTCTAAAATGAACTAATTGAGATTTGATTTGTAATTAATTGACTGGATTGAGCAACTTTATTATTGTTATTTTTAGTCTGACTCCTTATATTTCATTGCTGTTCATTTTTTCGTGTTTTTTAACCAAATCAGTAAGCGGGGAATTTATTGGCTGCACCTGGTTGCGCAATTAGCTTAATGACTCACACCTGTGAATCAGCCTCTTTTACTCTGGTGTGATAGCTTGCCGCAGCGCTAGTTATTTATTTATTTATTTATTTATAATGTCATCCGTAAACCTCAGAGAAAATGGTTCAAAAAGGCGGAAAGCTGCAGCACTATTGCAGGTGAAACCCGTCTTCTCTCTCTCTCTCTCTCTCTCTCTCTATTCGCGGCCGCGAGGGAATCCCGTGGGCGGCTGGATGTATCTGTGCACGCGCCCGCGCGCGCCTCCAAACCGCCATTCACGAAAATAAAATAAAAAATAAAACGTTCACGCGCTCTTCTCTGCCCCATTCACGGAAATCACTGAGTGTGGATCAAATTACACTTTTAGCCCGCACAAAGTCCTAATGAGGGTGTGTGTAGTGAGTGAGTGAGTGTGTGCGTGTGTGAGAGAGAGAGATGCGAGCATATGTATGAAGCAAATATAGATGAAGTGAAGATTTGTAAAAGATTTGTGGGTGTTTAAAGCTAGTGTGTGTGTGTGTATGAAGTTGGATGGGTGTATGTCCATTAGGGGAAGATGTGTATGAAGCATGCATGCATGTGTTATGTATCACTAAGCTAAGTATGGGTGTTTTTATGAAGCGAGGATGTGTGTGTGAAGCAAAAATGTGTGTATGAAGTGAAGATGTATATATAAATCTTGGATGTGTGCATGATTCATTGGTGTGTGTGCGCATGATGCGTGGGTGTGTGTGCGCATGATGCGTGGGTGTGTGTATGATACAGTATGTGGGTGTGTGCATGATATGTGGGTGTATGCATGATGTGAGGGAGTGTATGAAATAAGGATGTGTGTATGAAGTGAAGATGTGTGTGTGATGCGAGCAAGTGTATGGAGTGAGGATGTGTGTGAAGTGAGGATGTGAGTATGATTTGAAGGTCTGTGAATGAAGTGTGGGTGTTTTTGTAAAGTGTGGGTGTGTGTATGGAGCTAGGGTGTATGTATGACATGAGGATGTATGTGTGAGGTGTCGATGTGTGTATGAACCGAGGGTTTGTATATGAAGCAAGTGTGTACACAGGATGTCCAGATGTGTGAAAGAAGTACAAGTGTGTGCATGATGCGAGGGTGTTTGCATGAAGTGATGATGTGTATGGATGTAAGAAGGTGTTTATCACAACCTGATTCCTACATTACCCACAATACCTCATGTTAGCCTAAAGAGTGCCATGCAGCAGCACTTTAGTCGTTTAGTCTGCCCTTTATCTCACTCACCTCCGTCATGCTCATCATCTCATACATCGTTAACTAGCAGAGCAGAGACTGTGACGTGTAGCTGTACTGCATTCTGGAGCGCCAAGTGCAGCTTTTGCTGTCTTCACAGCAGATGGTACAGTCAATTGTGTGTGTGTGTGAAATGTGTGTAGCAGATGCTACAGTGAATTGTGTATTTGTGTGTGTCAGATGAAAGGCTCACTCTGCCTTTTACAGGGAAATGCTGACAGATTTCATCTGTGATCTGTTTGTGAGAAATTGCTCTGTACTTCCGTTCTGCCTAGCAAATCAGACAGAGTGAATGTGCACGAGTGAAGTCTGTGAGTTAGGTCACGGCTTAAGTTTTTCAGCATAGAGCGAATTATGAATAAATAAATGAATAATGTGGAAGGCGGAGATGTGATCGATGCCTTATTTTTCTCCACTCGCTATCCCATTTCTGAGCATTTACAGCCTTCAGAGCCTCCACGTTCCTTCTGCATTAAACATGCTCTGCATTTGTCTGAATAGATGCTATCTAATAATGCTGTTGTTATGAGGAAGCAGGATATGAACTGAGGATATCAACTGAAAGAAAAATGCTTGTGTGTTGGGTGTGTGTTCTAACCCACACGCCTTTGTTTTTATGCTCATGCCCACAGGGGATCTTAATTATATATGCACACTCACATAAAGCACATTGGGTTTTATGGTGATGTAATCGTTTTGCATTGTCCTTTTGTATTACTAATGCTATAACATTCTAATCTTATATTCCGCATGTTGGCGTGTAGGTGGATTTACGTAATACACCACAAGCTTTATGTCCTAGTTAGTCATCTTGCAGCCCACAATGGAGTTGAATTCAGTATCAATACCATGCAAGCAGCTTGAAATTTAATAGCAACCCGATCGCTTTAAATCGCATACATTGTTTTTCAGTATTGAGTATAAACTATAATACAATCGGTGTACAATAAACATTCTAAAGGCTTTAATAAGTAGATAAGTAACCCTTACTTTCAATTTACCTAACATTTTATTATGAAAGTCAATAATTTAAAATCCATATTTCCACATAATACATATATATCTAATGTAGCTATCTAGAAGGCTCCAGCGTGTATGTTCAAGCAGTGTCAGTTTTATATTATAGCTGTAAGTGCTGTTTTCCAAGATATTAATAAGCAATCTAAGACAACACAAGTAATTCAGTTCGTTATCAACATACTCAAAGTGTTTTATATATAAGGGATGATCAAGTCAAACTGGGACTTGCACAGGATAGTACACGTTTATGAGAGTAACAACTCCTTTATTTCTCATATAATCCCCTGGTACACTATTGCACTTATCCAAACATTTCACTAGTGCATGGAAACCATCAAGGTAGAAAATTTTCTCAGTACGCCAGAGCCATGATCTGTTTCACGTTTGAAATGCTGACCTCCCAGGAACTCCTGCAGTGGGTTCCGAGCTACCTCGTCTGTAAACCTCATTCACAGGACTACAGCTTTCTTTAAAACATTTGCACCATTAAAATGTCTTACTGCAGCTAAGTCTTGTCACTGTACAGTGCTTGAAGTCTTGAGTAAATGTCAATCGGTTTTATGCCTTCATTAATAAGAAATTTTAATTTTATAAGTCCAGGTTTAACTTGAAATTATGGTTACATTTTTATTCACAGTTAGATCCCCAGTGTTGGGAGATCTAACTTTCATAGTTCATGTGAGTCAAACTGGACCTGTATAAATGCTATAGGGTGTTTAACTTATCACTGTGTATTTTGCCGTTTATCAACAAATCATATTCTACTCACAAAAATAATTTGACCTAAGCCATATATTCACATATAAGGGATGTTAAAGTCAACCCAGGACTAAGTGTTCCCTTATTTTTTGGAGGACTAAACAAAAAGAAGCTAAACCTTTAGCATACACTGTAGCTGGTGTAACAGAAAGCTATACATGTATGTAGCTAACGATACAGAAAACTAAAAATATAACTGGTTTAACAAAAAGTTAAAGATAAAGCTAGCTCATCAGGAAGCTAAATATATGGTTAGTTTAACAGAAAACGAATCATATAGCTAGCTAAACAGAAAGCTAAACACGTATGTAGCTCAAGAGAAGTCTAAGCATATAGTTGGTTAAAAGAAAAATAAACATATTCTGTATCTAGCTAAACAGGAAGCTAAACATAAAGCTAGTTTAATAGAAAGCTAAGCATATAGGTGGTTTTACAGAAAACTAAAAGTATAGCTAGTGAAACAGAAAGCTAAACATTTAGCTAGTTACAGAGGTTACAATTTGCTAAGCCAAACCTTTAATCTAAATTGAAAGCCTTAAGACATAGCATTTTTTTTTTTTTTTTTTTTTTTACAAAGGAGAAGATTTGAAGAATGTTATTTTAAGCCATCTAAAAAAACATTATAATGTTGAAATTTGTAATTAGTGCACTACCAGTCCTAAGGAAGTACTGGTCACTGGTCAGACTCGGCTAAGGATGTAGGCTCTGTAAAACCTAAAACACAGCTTCATGTCTTGCATCAGCTCTTGTATGTATAAAAATCATAGCAGTAACATTCATTAGCTACCGCATATTAATGACCAGAAATCCAGAAACCCAGCATCAGTCATTATCAAACACACACCCACATACAGTATGCCATTTGGTTAAACCATTTGGATGTACTGGTTTTGTTTCCTTAGCATTTTAATCATGAATGATGTGTTGGATTTTTTTTTTTTTTTTTTACTGTGTTTATTAATTTAGGCTCTTTGCTTTTCTTGTGTTGAATATAATATTTAATTTTAGAAATAAGCTGTTGTATGTTTACATTTTAAAAAGAACAGATTGTATGGTCATCATTCAATGCAAAATAGTGCCCAGATCTATTACAATAGCCCGCTTGGTTTATAAACCCAGGCCAGTTCAGTAACTAATAAAAGTGTTTTAAGTTAGCTTTGAGTGTTTGTCAGCTCAGTGTTCGGTGTTAGCTTTATCCTCTTCTTTATAAATGCAATTCCAGGATTCATTGATTACAAATTACTGTGTGTATACTACATTTCCTGACCTGTATTATTTATATTGGCAGTGATTTACGAGTTGGTATTATTATAAAGAGCCACTTTCCCACTTTCTGCAGTCCCAATTTCTTTGTCATTGATTTCTGACATGTATTGATATATTACAGCTGCTCATTTTTCACCTAAAGACGTAACTAACTGCAGCGTTCTTGTTTGTCTGTGCATTTCTTATCGAGGTTTGAATTTCAGCTGAGAAGCCAGGGAAGAGAGTTTTAACTGGCTTTAAATAGTTTTGGTCAGTTAGCTCAGGTCCAGCATGGCCGTTTCCACCTGGATGCCGTCATCAGTTTTTAGAAGGCTGTGAAGATTTGAAGGGAACAGAACAGTCTATTTTTAACTACTTTCAGGGACACATTTGAGCAAACTTTCAAGTTGCTGCAGCTGCAGAAATGAGGACATTAGCAGCACAGTCATATTTTGTTTTCCTGGAGCGCACTGTGATGAATTCGAAACTAATTAGCTGAAGTAAGCGGAATTAATAGGGTTTCAGCACATGACGTCCCTAGGAATTTGTCACTGGCTTTGAAAAACAATAGTGAATAAACTAAATTATGTCATGCTGTTCAAGCTGGTCGATGTTTAGTTTTTTTTTTTTTTTACTTTAAAGGCCCAATAAGGGTTTTAAGATACAAAAAAGTATACCAAGTATTAATGAAATAATAACCTTTCTACAGCTATGTAAACCCACTGCTGCATTTGCCATACACCAGAACTGAGAAGTCTGAATTATGTCAGAATTCTGTCTAGCCAGATAGCTGTTGCTCTCTTCACACCTGATTTCCCACATTGTTCCTACTCTGCAGGAAGGCTGACACACACATTTATTGCTTCAGTCTTCTGCTGTCTTTATTTTCAGGGAGAAATATCCCACAAACTGAAGTGGAACGTAACTAAGTAAATTTACTTTGCTACTCGTAAAATATTTCACACTTCTTACTTGAGTAGTTCTATTAGAAGACACGTTTTTCTTTTACTCTACTACAACATGCAAGAAATATCTATACTTTTACTTCAGTGCATTTCTGCATAGGGTCATGTTACATAACCACAGTGGTGTGTAGTAAGGTTACAGGTGTTTGAAAAGGGAAAGGGAACTGGTTACAGACAGTGAAGAAAAGAGCGCGGTCACAATCAGGAAGGAGAAAGAGGAGTTTCTTCCTATGACATAAAGGCAACTGTGAGATAATACAAGCTCAGTAAGGTTGATACTTATGTACGTTTGAAGGTGAGCACTTTTGCTCAAGTTGACATGTGAATGGAGGACTTTCCTTGAGAAATATGTGACTTAGGCTTATCTCTACTTTCCACAAGTTCAGGATTTGTGTGCTAACTAAAATTAGAATGGAACAAAAAGTAAACTGCTGTATCCGTCCTGTTATGCCACCTTGCTGGAGAGCTCTATTGTTTGGCATGATTGCCAAACTGTCTAGCAATGATTATGTATTTTCAAGCTAGAGCAATGATGTAGGCAATAATTTTGTCCTCCGGTAATGTCTAGGATGCATTAAGACGCATTCACATTACAAAGGTGGGGCATCGTAAGAGTTTTAAGTGATCAGATTACAATACATTGAGATGCATTCGACCTGGTTTCCACCTGTATTTGGCACAGGACAGATGCTAGTCTCAGGACAGATGTTAGTGCCAGGTGTGAATTCAGCACTATGAAACAGTGAAAACTGTAAGCGCTGAAGAGTTGTAGAAGTAAGCTAGTACAGTATGTTTGTATGTCGATTGATCTACGGCAAATACTTGTGTATACAGCCTAACTTGTGTAAAAGTAAAGGCCTTGTTTGCTGTTGATTTGAATTTTTTGAGTAGGTGCTTCCTTTTCTTTGGCAATTTTTTATATGAATAACAATAATACAGTGCTGGGATCCTGAAAGACCTGGGATCACGAAACATGTCACGACCATTTCACTCTGAAAATCTGCGTGTGTGTGTGTTTCAGGCTTCCTTTAAAATAAAAAGGGACATAAAAATTGTGTAAGGTCCAAGAAGAATTTGGACCCAAATGGTAAAGGAGATATGCTCACACTATTGAAAATTGATCTTCAGACATTCCTAAAATATATATATTTTTTATTGCCCATTCTCTCTCTCTCTCTCTCTCTCTCTCTCACACACACACACACACACACACACACACACACACACACACACACACACACACACACACACACACACAAATTAGAGGTAGAGAGTCTGGAGTGAATGGAGAAAATGACTGCGCTGAGGGAGCCATTAGGAGATATAACTGCGCCAAACAACAACAGGCACACAGCTAATCAGGTAGACTGACCGGTGTTCCTCAGTGATGCTCGAGCTCTCCAGGGAAGAACATGTGTGAGCTTAATTAGAACAGGCACAACCTAAATTAGCTCAGAGAAAGGCCAGGGCTTTGGTCTGCGTGGTGCTTGGTATGAACCTGATCAGCAGGCACAGTGCTAATATGAAGATAATGGAGCATGGTGAAGAAGGTTAGGAAGAGATGAAAGAATGAGGCTAAGGGAAATGAGGCATGGGATTTGTGCACCATCACATGGTCATACACATAGCTAGGAGATGGTGTAGGATTATGGCACAGTAGTTTGTGGAAGTCTAGTTCACACACAGTAAATTTGTATCAGCCTTAAGCACAAACAGAACTATTTGTGATGTGTTATTCGATGCTTGTGCTACAGTACAATTTTGGTTGGTGCTGTATTTTCATTGTTGAGAAGTTACAGTAGGTTGAAGCAATGTTATGTTTTTTTAAGGTAGAAAGGGAAAAACCATGATCTCAATCCTAATAATTGATAATCAGGATTTTTTTTATCTTCTGAAAACATCAGAGCATTTTTAGCATTTTAGCATTTTTCAGTCAACATCTTAATAATGAGAAATGCGACGCAGATCCAGCTTGGCTAGTTTACGATTTATATAAGATGGTCTTGACAGAATTATGATATAAGCTCATCCATATATTTGGACAGATTGTACAAAAGAGCAGACGTAAAAGGTGACAAAGTCCATTTACTTTGTTACTGTAAATGTTTACTTTTATTACCGGATACTTCTTATTTTTACTCCAGTATATCCTACAACAAATATCTGTACTTTCTACCTCACTACATTTGTGTACGTCATTGCGTTACTTAGCAGTGGTGTGTAGCAGTTGAAGATGCAATACCGCCACCTGCTGTTTATTGTACATAATTGCGCGATTTTCCTTCCCTTTGTGAAATGCATAGTCATCCAGCAGGTGTTTGAAATCAGCGATGGTTCCAACAGAGATGGTTCTAATGTGCACATGGAAGACGGAGTAAAACCTAAAACACAGCTTCATGTCTCGCAGTTTAAAATCTCGCCCCTGGGGCCATGTAGACACGGAGAGTTTAACTTGTCCTTCGGAACTTTTTATCTCTGAATGCCCGTCGGCGGAGTGATCTGTCGTAGTGACAGTGGCTGACAGGAGAAAAGCTCTGGGAATTCCTGATACTCTGCAGGTGTTTTAACTGAATGTCAGTGTGTGTGCGTTGGAGGGGATGGGGATGTGTTTGAATCACTATCTTTGTCTCTATCTCTTTGACTTTCTCTCTCTTTCTCTCTCTCTCTTCCACCCTGAAGTACTTTATAAGGTCAAGAGTTATTACCTCGGTATTACTGCCCGCTGCTGCTAGTGCCACGTAATACAGGCCTCGATGATATTCATATCAAACACAGCATGTTCTCATTTACTCCTTCTCTCCTAATGCCTCTCATCTCTATCCTCTCCTCTCATCTTATTACTTAATTATTTTCTCTCAGTGCCTCTTCTTCCATGGAAGCAAAGCTATCGGAAAAGCCCTGACTCAGCTGAAATCTCCACGCACGCACGCATGCACGCACACACACACGCACACTGCCGTTCATGTTACATTTCATCTCCACACTTCACTAATGAACACTTTCGTTTCAGCGTTTCGTCACACTCACTGCAGTATCGTCTGTGTCACGTATCACGTTCACTCGGACTCTCGGTCGGCTGCCAGCAAGAGATTTTTTTTTCTGCTTTTCCTTTAAAAAAAAAAAAAGGGACAGAGCTGAGCGGTGCTGCTTGCGAGCTATAAGCAGTAGGCTGCAGGATTAATTTCACACAGTTTGAAGAAAGCCCAGGAGAGCAGCTGCAGAATCGGCATCGCACAGAAAACAGGAAACAGATTGAGCCGACGTTGAGGCATAGATCCGAAAAAGAAAGGGTAGAAATAAAAAGAAGAAGAAATATACACCAGTTAGCCGTTTTAATAAAGTAGGAACACCTGTACAAGTCATGCACTTATTCATGTAATTATCCAATCAGACGATGACTGTGTATGCATTCAGTCGGGCGGACGCAGGTCGAGCCTGATTGTAGTGGCATGGAAAAATGATAATCTCCTAGGATTTTCCACCCACGGCAGAAACGTTCAAAATAAAAAATAAAAAGCATCCAGTGGGGGAACTCCATGATGATTTAGCGAGATCAGAGGAGAAAACCCAGGCTGGTTCAAGCCGGCAGGAAGGCTTTCTGCCATTGTGAGCAGAAAATGACCTCAAAACACACACGTCAAAACTTGAGGTGGAAAAAACTCCACTCATGTCAGGCAAGAACAGGAACACGAGGCTCCAGTGGACACAGGTTTACTAGCAAAATAGGAAGTACCTCTGAGAAGTACATCCTCAGGCTTCCTGCTTATTATGCAGTTATTCACTTTAATTGATATTATCAAGAAACGATGTGACTAATAACGCAGTGTGTCCACTGATAAACTACTAATCCCATCAGCCACTGCACCACGTCCTTGCACCTGGGTCACACTCAGGTTAACGGGCACAAGTATACTATATACGGTACTGTTCAAAAGTCTCGAGCCACACCTCGTTTCTTCATATTAAATGTAATTCAATTGTGTCGATTAAATGAGAACAAATGTAGAAGCAGTTTAAAAAATTTTTTTTGTTTTTTTATGGAATAACCTCGGCGTCAACCTCATTTCCCCTCTCGTCTGTTTCCGTTCTACTCAGCATCCAGTATCACCAGTACACTAAACACCAGGAAGCCCGGATAACTCCTCAAGACTATGTTAAAATTACAAAAATTTATAGTATGAGGGGAAAAAGGCAAGGCAGGAGGGCTCAAGACTTTTGCACAGTACTTTATATTGCACCTCTTGTACAGCACACTTTCCCCGGATTTGCCTTTTGTTTGTCTCATCTTTAAAACACTGATGCAGTATAAATATTGGAGCCGCCACTATCTTTTATAGAAAACTAATCTAAACCTTCTGACCAATCAGAATAATAAATTAAGCCATGGAAATAAAAAATCTCCCCTCAAATCTGATTGCAATCAATCAACCTCTGGAAAACGATCAACAGTTTGCTTGAATACAAATCCGAAGGTCAAATCTAAAGAGTTCTTCATAATGGTTTTGTTGCAAAGGTTGATTTTTTGGATCACATTGTGAATCTGATGATTTCCGGATGCATTCGTATGAAATGAAATGAATTCTGTGTTGTAACATGTACGGCATGAAGAGAGTGGGACTGATTCTTTGTCTTTCTGTTCCACAGTGAAGAAAGCCAAGCTCGATGGACCCCAAGGTGAGTAAACACCAAATTACCCTTGATTTTTGACACTGTGTGTGTGGGTGTGGGTGTGGATGTGGGTGAATGTATTTATTGTTGTATCTGACCTCTTAATGCTCTTCCCCCTTTAGAGAAGTTTAATGCGTATGTGAGTCTGAAAGTACAGAATGTTAAGAGCACGACGATCGCAGTGCGGGGCAACCAGCCGAGCTGGGAGCAGGACTTCATGTTGTGAGTCTCTTCCTTCACCTCTTGTTTTTTGCGCTTCTCATCTTCTCCCAATTTGTCACGTTTCGTCTACATTTTGCTGTCACATGACCCAGCTTTTCCCTGAGTTCCTGGTGAGCACTGTAACCTCGTACCTCCATGGTCAGAGGGTTCGATTCCCACCTCTTGGTGTATGTATGGCTTTGCATGTCCCCCTCCCCTGCATGTGCTTCAGGGTATTCTGGTCTCCTCACACAGCCCAAAGTTATGCATTGTAGGCTTATATTGTGTTTCCAAATTAGCCGTAGTGTGTGTGTGTGTGTGTGTGTGTGTGTGTGTGTGTGTGTGTGTGTGTGTGTGTGTGTGTGTGTGAGTGAGAGGGTCCGTGCTTGTGTGCCCTGCAGCGTATACCCTGCCTACTGCTCTGAGTCACCTGGGATAGGAAAGCAGTATAGAGAGTGAGAGAGAGAATGATTTGATTTGAATACAGCAGAAATATAATTTCCCAGAGATAAAACAGCTGCCTATTCAATATATACGGCTATATACAATATATAGTGTGTTAAAACCATTAGAGCATCAATTTCCCTTAATTATCCATCAATTACCAAAGTGAAATTTCTGACTTGAATTTAGATCATTGGTGTTACATTACTGGATGTTTCATCAGATCCAGTTCTCACTGCAGCCTGTTATGAAGTAATGAAGCTTATACAATGGAATTCTTTTATTCAGTTGTTTGTTCCTCCTGATTTTCTTCTAATTGAATCCCACTCATTTCTCTGTCGCTCTCCCATCAAGATCCAGGGGGATCACGCGTGTCCTCTGAGACACGTGACACTGACACCAGCCGACCGCATCCTTTCAAACCGCTGCTCATGCAACGTTATCGACGGCGTAACGCACCCGAAGAAAAGCTCAATCCGCCCCTTCTGCTTGCGTGAGCTCGCAGATGCCCACAATTGGCACGTGTTTCTATGATTGATGATGTCAGAGTGTAGGTTTGCCACCACTCGTCCCGGAGAGAGGCCACTTAAGGACGGCTGTAGCGTCCCCTGAGAGCCCTTAAACTTTATACAGCTTTAAAAATAGACTGATTGTTCTTACTGCGGCCTTTGTTAAACTGACTGCTTACGCAAGATGCTTTTTATAGGCCGAGAGATTGTTTCTTAAATTTCTTACACAGCAACATCTGACTGGTTTCATTGGATCTTCACATATGCATGCACGCCAGATTCTCTCTCCGATAACTTCTCATCAAATGACAGACCTGCTTTTATAAGTTGAGAGTAAGAGACTTTTGGCTTCATTTGAGATGATCTGGAGAAAAGAAGCAAAAATAAATGTTGCTGTGTGCCAGGAATCCACATCCAGAGCGTGACTCAACTCGGGCTTCTTCATTCACACACTCATGCGGTCCAGCCGCCCCCTCTCAGTTCACTTTCTCTCTTGCACTCTCTCACCTCCCCCTACATCACTGCCCCCACCGTTTACTCACCCGCTCAATCACGGCTCGCTCTCCGCCTCGGCCTTTCGAGCTCATTCTAATCCACACTCCCTTCCTTTCCTGTCAGCCCATTCATTCATGCATCCCTCATTCCCTACAGTAGCTTGCTCACTTTCATTTCCTCT
The DNA here is from genome assembly GCA_011419295.1 of Clarias macrocephalus. Taxonomy (NCBI): domain Eukaryota; kingdom Metazoa; phylum Chordata; class Actinopteri; order Siluriformes; family Clariidae; genus Clarias; species Clarias macrocephalus. The sequence continues at coordinate 267,285 of JAAGKR010000006.1, read as the reverse complement.
CTCGCTTTCTTTTTCACTTGTTCATTTTGTCAGCGATCCGGCGGAGGAGAATGTGCTAGGAGTGTCGTGTGTGGTGGTGGTGGTGTACGTTAGAGCACTGCGATGGAAGTGCTGTCCTACCAGAGTGCATGTTGGTATAAGAAGGCTCTGTGGAGATTCTCTGCTGTGTTGTGAGATCTGGGAAATATCCATAATCTCTGACACCACCAACACACACACACACACACACACACACACACACACACACACACACACTCATTTACACTCCCATAATTAGCACTCAATAACGCGCTCCACTGCTGCCTCTTGCAAAGAAAAAAAAATCGTATGTGTGATTAATGAATGGTTTAAAACACTGCAAGCTCCATTTAAATAGAAAAACACGCTGTGATTAGAGCTAAAAGGAAAACACTGCGTCTAATCGTATAAGCCGTGAAGTCCTATAGGCTTCCATAAAGGAAATATTCCAGCAGTTTTCAATCTAGTGGCGATCCACCGTAGTTAGTATATCTGTAGCGTATACAGCATGCGCAGGAATATACAGTAGATATGTTTCCCATAGCATCGACTAAAGGACCAGCCTATCTTGCAAAGTCAATTTGGATTCATTATTATCCGTATAGTAGATGTAATGAGAGATGAGACGGGTGTTTGTCTTTGCTTCATCTTTGCACGTAGAAAAGTAAGCAAATTAGAGCGCTTGTACGATTCGATTGGATGTGAAGTTTGAATCTGACGTCACACCTGGAATATTGACGATGAAATAAATATATGAAATATAAATTTGTTCACTAGCATGATTTTCCATAATCATCTTGTTCTTCATGATTGTTTTTCCCCAGTCTGTGCTTCTTCTTTTGGCATCTGCTGTGACGTAAAATGGGGGAAATGCCAACGTCCTGTAGGATTTCATTTAAAACATGCACTGACAAGGAAGTTGCGGAAAATAAATCTACTGTGAAATTTCTTGGCATGTGATGGACATGGCAATGCTATTTCTATGAAGTTTTATCCAGTTTTGCAACATCGGAACAATGCAGTAAGACCACTTCTAAAAAGTCAAGCTTAATGGTCGGCTTCCTTGCAAAATCAATTTTTTGCTTTTTTTTTGGACAATCACCCAGGTCTCCAGTGTGTGAGTGTGTGTGGAAAAACATGCCCTCCTTTTTTGTCTCTTTCCATTGGTAAAATTTCAGGCTCAACTACTAGGCACTATGTTTTTTTTTTTTTTTTAGGGAATTCCCATTTCCTGCATTGGCTGGCTACAAAAAAAAAAAAAAAAAGCACTTCCGCAAAGGGGGTGTGTGGGGGTTTTGGGCGGTAGCTAATTTGCATTTAATGCTAGAGACGAAACACTACAGTAGGTACAGTTATATGGGCAATATTTTTTCAATCCGATTGAAATTTTTATTTGTCACATACACAGTCATACACAGTGTGATATGAAGTGAAATGATTTAGGTCGACTGCTGTTGACCTAAAAATTCAAAAGAAGAAAAAAAAAAAAAGCATCACACTATGATGTCACTAAACATGTCACTGAATATAATTCCCCTCAATATAATGCCACACAGAATGTTATTAATACATTTTCAGCGTAAGTTTAAGACATCGTCATAACTGGCCCATTTGAGAAATCAAAATCCCTCTACAGTTTTGCACCCTCAGTGTCTTTAGATCACATCGGCTCGGTTTAGTGGCGATCAAATAAATTCCCTAGGAGGAGTATATCAAAAGCCATCAGGTGTGTTTTTTTGCGAACGACCCCAAATAACTGACTTCCTTTTGAGCTGAGCCAAGGACATGCAGTGCGAACATTGTTTGGCTAAATGAACTCTGAATGTGTACCAAGTTTCGTGTGCATACGTGCACGTGTGTATGAGCTATGCAGCAAAATCTTGCGTGGAGGCCCCTGAGGGCCCCGGGCCACACGACTGTCAGGCATCCGAATGGCAGCAGATTCCAACCTGTCTGCCAATTTTCATTTTTTGAGCATGTTAACACACCCAAAAGCCCAAAAAGGTGGGGGAAAAAAATCCCTAGGAAAACAAGAGGGTCCTGCGCACCCTATAGTGTCGAATAAAAATAGAAATATCGAAATATAATCACATATAATCAAGTATAGCCGAGTTGAAGTGGAAGTAGAGACCGTGTCCAGTTATGGACAAGACAATGTGCTGAATAATGTGCAAGGTCACAGTTCAAAGTTCACAGTTGTGTGGGATGCAAAATGGGCAAAAGTGCCATATGTAATGCGTGAATGCGTATAATGTGTGTGTCGCAGTTCAAAGTTCCTCCTTAAATGTTTACTTGGATGCTGATCTGATTACATGTGCATTCATACTGGATGCTCCAAAAGTTTAATATAACTATTTAACTATTTCACATGAAGAAGATTTTTTTTTTTGTCAAGGTAAGGTTATGCTTCCCATTTTTTCCAACAAATCTCACCTTCTGTGTTCTGCTTGGTTACAAGAAGTCAGTGTCTGTTCCTCAGCCAAAGACCCAGTGAGTGAAAGTAAAGACAGGTGGTCGAGGCAAAGAGTTCTTCTCACAGACTTTATCGATCTGGAACGGATGCAAAATGTCCCTCCAGGAAACATGTCAAGTCACAGAATGTTGCATCATGTTATGACCGGTGGGGCAAACATGCACTGAGAGAATATCTTTATTCCAACAAGAGATGAACGTTCTGATCAGGCTGGATCAAGTCAGACTGTTCTGATTGAGGTGGTTTACTGTATATGGTGTAGGTTTATTCTGATTTGAGTTATTATTTGGATTATTAGTGGAATGTAAATTGAAACTGAAGGAATTTCAGGAACGTCCGAATGCACGATCTGAGTGGTGTTTCAGTTAGAAAGACCTTTTGGAGATCTTGAAGACTCATGTTAGGTTGTTGAAAAGGAGAACAATAGGGCACCTTTCATTTACAAATAACTTCATTTCTTCATATTTGCTTCCACGGAGCCAGATGTTCTTGTATTTTAAAGTAGTCTTGAGTAATAGTTCTCGCATGCTCCCTCGAGCGAATGTTTCCTTACATCTGACATTTTATCTTTTTAAAATTAAATTAAATTAAATTAAATATCTAATCTATGGTCCAAACCAGTGAGACAGCTTTTTTTTAGGACACAGTGTACTGGTGATGCTGAATGCTGAGTGGTTGGAACAGACGAGAGGGGAAATGAGGTCGCTGCTGAGTTTAGAATTTTGAATTTTGAATTTGCATTGCAGTAAAACATTTGTTCCTATTTATTTTTTTTTACATTTAATCTACATCATTTAATTGAATTTAATATGAAGATATGAGGGATAGCTCAGGAGTTTTTTTTTTCTTCATAGAAAATTTTCTATGACCTATTTTTAATTTATTCTAAATGAATTACATTCATTTTAACAGTCCCAAAAACTACCATTGTATGGAAATGTGTTGAAATTGCTGTCTGGTATAATCACACATGGATAAAAATGAGTTTAAAAAGCACTGCAGTATTCCGTTAACGTCTCCTTTCATTCCTCGTACGTCTCTATTAGTATTGATCTCTTAGGCTACATCCATATACTCTAGATCTTTACTACTTTGTGAATATACGGTAGTGTAGTGTAGTGGCGTGTAGTGTAGTGGCGTGTACTTTTCCATGCAGCCTTTGTTGGTTTTCTATCTCCCTTCCACTTTCTCGTTTCTATCTCACTCTCTCTTTTTTCCTCCACGTCCCTCTCTTACTTTAATAAAGCGCCCTGCTGTGTTGTAACTGAGCCACGTCGTGTTCCCCGCAGCCCAGCACCCAGCTTTGTTTTCTATCCTCTACCATTCCTTATAAAACAAGTTAATGTAATTACATAAAAGAAATGTACTTACAAAGTAAACCCAGCATGCTGCTGCTGGCAAAATCATCGACCCAGTTCCAACACTAATCCCTTGTTAAATATAATATGAGGACAATATCATCATTCCGGAGCCGTCGTTCTGTCTGACTCTCTCTCTCTCTCTCTCTCTCTCTCTCTCTCTCTCTGTCTCTCTTTAATTTAGCATTGCTTGATTAATATGGGAAAATGATGTACATGAAAAACATGCATGAAGAAATTTTTGATCTAAATAAATAAAAAAAAATTAAAAAGGGTTTTACTTGTATTGATATTTGTTCCTGCCTCTTTCTCTCTACAGTGAGATAAACCGGCTGGATCTGGGTTTGACGGTGGAGGTGTGGAATAAAGGTCTGATCTGGGACACCATGGTGGGCACCGTCTGGATCCCGCTACAGAGCATCCGCCAATCAAATGAGGTAGGAGCCGCCAATCGCATTTGTTTCAGAGGGTCAATTGGAAGGTCGGCGGTTCAAGCCCCTGCTGCACCATGGTTGCCCTTAATCCCATCTGCTCCAGATAGGAGACAAATAAAGGCTTAACTTAAACTTAACTCAGCTGGTGAGATGTAAATGGGTTTATGTAAAACTTTAAAACAAAACGCAAATGTAGCGTCGCATAAATGTGAGTCTCAATCTGTTTACCTCAATTGGAAATTGTGCCGCGTTATACCAAAAACTTGAATTTAAACCTGATTATACTCAACATTAAAATGTTTCTCTCTCACACACACACATGCAAAGTACTGAATTTTACTTTTGATTTCATCGAATTTAAGTGTAAAAAATCCTACTCCACAATAGTGATGGTCCAGGTGTAATGCGTTTCTATTTGAGCTGAGCTCAGCAGATAGTGCGCCCATCCCTTTCTCTCTCACACACACACACACTCAGACGTGCACACACACACACACACACACACACACACACACACACACACACACACACACACCAGCTGCTGAGAGACAGTTACATAAGCACACACTGGCCTCCTCTAAAGCGAAGCAAACCTTTCTCCCATTTGCAGCTTTTATGTTCTGCTGTATAAATGAGCGTGAGCTTTTTTTTTCTTCACTTTGCTTTCATAATCCCGTATGAATAATATATCACCTCCTCAATTATGAATCAGGATTTCGCCTAGCCTGTTCCTGGACTTCAGTAAACACGTTTGTGTGTCCCTGTGATCTGTAACCGAGCCGACTCGGGTGAAGTAAAACTGCTGATGCGAGGTCTGATTACACCAGTAATGAAAGCACAGGACAATATCTGGGTGCTGGCCAATTTTTCATTTGGTTCCGGTCCAGATTCCAGCTGGAGTGATAATGATGGTGTGGATACTGGCTTTTTCATATTCACCCTGATGTTTAAGACTAGGTTTTAGTTAGCAATAATGGTGTCCAATGGAGGGTGAGGATATCATTAAAAAAAAAGAAGAAGAAGAAGAAAAACAAATAAAGTTGCAATTTGGTTTGTATTTTAATCATGATCATATTTTGGGCGGCTTTTTAAGGTAATATAACGTGATATCAGTGATCTCTGTCAAATCTAGCTACTTGACTGATGGTAGATATTGATATGTATTGTATATCACAATGATATTGAATTCTCAATTCTGATTGGCGAAAAAACCACATCGAATCATTTGATCCGCAAGATCTGGTTCATGTTTTACACCAGATGCCCTTCCTGTCACAGCCATTCCATTCCATTTTCTAACCAGGCTTGGGACTGGCACTGCATGGTGGCAGGGTTGTACAGGGTGTCGGGTTAAGGGTCTTGCACATGGACCAAACAGTGGTGACCTGGCGCTGATTCTGAAAAGTTTTACATGTCTTATAACGCAAAATCCATCATTTTGATTATTTACTGACTTGAGTGCAAAAGTGTAAAAGCATTCATTCTTCTAATAGGAGGGTCCAGGAGAGTGGGTGACCCTGGACGCCCAGGTCATCATGGCCGATAATGAGATCTGCGGCACCAAAGACCCGACGTTCCACAGGGTGCTGCTCGACACACGCTTCGAACTGCCACTAGGTAAGACCATTATCCTTACCTGCAATGCCAACGAAATCATAACCCGAGCTTTCCTAAATCCCTACCACCTCAAACGGATATTCTGTTCCCTTGGTTATAAATGCATCCGATTATTATGGACATCAAGTCAGTTCCAATTTTTACTCAAATGACGCATTTAGAAAACACTAAACCTTGACAAAAATCAGTGGGACTACAGTCATTATTAAGGTAGTACCTTAGTTCCAGTGAGTTTCAGCTGAAAAAGGGAACAGTGATTCTCAAGCACAGAGCACAGCATATGTATCTGTTTACTTGAGGCTGTTTTTCCTTGGCGAGAAACTTGTGTTGGCATAAGGTCACAGCAGGTTCTTTATCAGCTAACAAAGTAACACAGGGTATATGTGGGAGTTGGGTGTGTATGTGTAAGAGTGCACACGTATGTGCATGTGCCAGGGTTATTTACGTGCATGTATGAGCAGTGTCAGGATGTGCAGAAGCAGCGAATGCATCACGCAGCAAAGTGCAATCGTCATCCCGTCATCGTGTCATGCGTCATTATTTCATAATTCACTTCCCACTTCCACACAAGAAAGTAAAACCCAGTCAGTCCCAGGTCCTCACAAGGATCATAATGTTTGTCTGTTCCTTGCTACAGATATCCCGGAAGAGGAAGCTCGCTATTGGGCGAAGAAACTAGAACAGCTCAATGCCATGAGAGACCAGGATGTAAGTAACCTCTCCCCTTAAAGTCCCATGATTCATGTCTCACATACCCTCATGGAAGTGAGGTTAATCTAAAAATGCTTGTTGCCGTAGTACTCGTACCAGGAGCAGCAGGAGAGGCCTCTTCCTGTCCCCGGGAGCCAATGCTGTGAGTTATAGACTTCCTTATAAAATCAATACCATAGTGTCACGCTCAGACTTCAAAGGAGGAGCGATAGGTCAAGTTACCCTATAGCTTCCTGCCTGTAGAAGCCCCTGCAACCTCAAATGAATCTCTATTCGCCACAAGGCTTTTAGACTAGTCTGGATCATGTAATCTTACACCCACCGGATATCGTGTATCTGTATTATGGAAGCTTTTGATGTGGAATGTTGGCGTCAGGTGATCTGCAAAGACCAAAGACCTTTCAACGGTCAGTAGCTCTGTGCTGCCTTTTTATGAAGTAGGCATGGATAATTAAATGCAGAAATCAAATTTATAAAGAATTTTGTCCCAAATTGTTTCCGTCTAGACTGACAAAAATAAGTCACAAGGAAAATGGTTCAAACTCGTGGGAAGTCTGGATGACGTCCGGAAGAGTCACGCACATTGTGATTGGATTGCCCTCCTGCTCACCAAAAGAAAATGTCTTTACTACAGTCACTAAACTAATTTAATCAGTGACACCAGGTCAATAAAACCACAAATTAATAGCCATCACTGGGAAATATAGTGTATTACCTGTTTACCACATAGCATTCATCATATGATGCATTTTTAATGAAGTGGTGCAATAACTATGCTTAGCAGTATGACACACTAAGGTCATAAAATGACCTTATAAATGCCGCTATTACAATATCACTCTAAGGTCATAAAAAGATCTTCTATTATTAAAGATTGTGCCATCAAGTAGGAAAACTCAGTAGAATTAGGACAAAAATACTGGCGTAACAAAGCCTGTTATACAGTTTTATATACAGTATATTTTAATTTACAAAAATATAATGCACCATGTATCTGTTAATTCACTCCAATTTAAACAGGCTACATACTTTATATTTAATTTTAATAATAATAATAGTAATCATTTTAACTGTTATTAATATTTAATATTATATTTAATTTACTTTATATTTAATTTTTGCAACAAAAAAAAACCCTTCCAGCTTGATATAATTTGTCAAGTAAGAAGTTTGCAGTCAGTTACAATTTAAATACAAAGATGAGTCAAAAATGATCCGCATTCCAGTTATATATGAATACTTATCAGGAGCCTCCGTTCAAGGCTACTGTCTCCCCAGTCAGTCACTGCTGTGCAGGTGTGAACGTGTTACATCAGTTCATCTGTAACTGTGATTTTTACAACAGAAGAACAGCGTGCAGTGATTTGTTTTTGTGGTTGTGCCTGGTGCCAAAACAACTCGTAAAACAGCATATCTGCGAACAAAATTTGGTCTAATTCTCCAATACCAATAGGTGAATGTTTCTTAAAAAGAATCATAACTGGTGACGAGATGTGTTACAGTGAGATGCTTATTGAAGAGCTGAAGCCTAAACTTCGGATTAATCGCAGAGGACTAATATACAAGTGCATCGTGATCTTGCGTGACGATGCGCATCCACACACTTCTGCCCACACTATCTACACTCTGCAAAAACTTCATTTTGAGGTGTTAAAGCATCGTCCCTATAGTCCTGATCAGTTTGGCAGAACTAGGAGGATGAAGATTTACTGATGAAGTTAAAACAGCGCTGCATCCATGGCTAAAACATTTCCAATGGAGGAATACGAAAGCTTGTTGACAGATGGACAAAGTATATTAAAAAGCAAGGAGATTATGTTGGGAAAAGGATGTATGAATCTTTTCTAAAAGTCAAGTAAATTAAATTCTACAGCCAGAGTGTGGATCATTTTTCAATTACTGTCATAATAAGATCTGGAAACTCTTTATTATTATTATTATTATTATTATTATTACAGTTCTGAGCTTTTTCCTGACAGCGTCATCTCAGGATTAATTGCTCATTAGTTGCTTGATAAAAGAGTGATTAGAGCGCTGATGCTCTGTGTGTAAACTCGAAATGTAAATAACATTTCATCAACCTGATTTGAGATCAGAGTATGAATAAAATAAGCCCTCCTCATATTAGCCCTATGTAGTCCCGACACAGATCCCAGTGGCCACACTCTGGTGCCATGTCATTGGTTGCGCCAGACAGTTAAAGGTTGCCATTGGCTACCTGCCAGACCTGGACTGTGTTAATCACAGGCTGGTGAGGCGTCACAGCTATCTATAATAAAGGCTGTGTGATTTTCCTCCACTCCATTAGCTGAGAGGAAAGGGAGAAATCACTGGAGTGAGTCCAGTAAGGAAGGAAAAAATGACGGGATGTGCTGTTATATTATGAGATAGTCGGGAAACATTGATTATTTGTCATTTAAATCATATCTCGGAGTGTTTTATTCCTTTTATACCACAATAAAGTATTTTTTTAAATGAAAGAATAACATGCCATCCATTTATAGTCAGTAGTGACTCATATTTTCAATTCCAAAGAAATATTACTTACCTCATTGTGGGACCAACTACGTTTACACATACATACTTTGATCACCAGCAAGTTGGCAACAGGATCATGCGCACCCAAGGCTCACCCATGCCAAAGGGGACCAAAGGCCGGCCCCTCTGGGCCGACCACGAAAGAAAGGTACCAGAACACCAAGTGCACAACAGCCCACCGTGCAGGGAGCCCAAGGCTGCCGACCCGATCTCTTAATTTCCCAGAGCCTAATCTGATTGAGCACCCATGGGATGCACCACACAAACAAGTCTTAGCTACGGCGGCCCCAACATGAAACCCACACCATCCAAAGGTTCAGATACCAACACCCTGGTACATTGCCCTAACAATTGCCACAAAGTTTGAAGCACCCAATTCTACAGGATTCCGCTCTCAACTCAGAAGTACAGTAGAACTAAACGCCCAAACCTGACCCATGTAAACCTGATGTGCCAAAATTGGCGTGGAAGAACTAGACAGTCTTGCACAGAGCCCTGAGCTTAACCTAAACACCTTTTGAGATGAACCAGAACACCGAGTGCACCCCAGACCTTCTCATCTGACATCAGTGTCTGATCTTGCTAATGCTTTTGTGGCTAAAATATTGGTATTTTATAGATGTTGGGAAGCACATATGGATGTGATGATCAGACGTCTACAAATGTCTGGTCGTGTAGTGGATTTAAGTCAATCTTTCCCTGATTTGCTCAGGTTTCCAGAGAGCACATTCATGGGGAAGTAGGAATCAAACTTCCCCTTCTTGCTCTGCGAACCTTTTCAGTTGAGGAAAGGGCCAAGGAATGGAAAGTTATTAAGCTGCCTGGGTCAAGTTTTTTTTTTTTTTTTGCGTAATTTGGAAAAGTCTAAAAATAATTTTCATTCACAAAGAGGATGTTTTATATTAATTAACAAGAATTAAACCTATTATGAGGCGGCACAGTGGTCTAGTGGTTAGCACTGTCGCCTTACACCTCCAGGGTCCGGGTTTGATTCCCGGCCAGGTTCGATTCCCGTCTCTGTGTGCATGGAGTTTGCATGTTGTCCCCGTGCTTAGTGGGTTTCTTCTGGGGATTCTGGTTTCCTCCCACATTCCAAAGACATGTAGGTAAGCTTAATTGGCATTCCCAAATTGGCCGTAGTGTGTGAATAAGTGTGTGTATGTGTGTGTGCCCTGCGATGGATTGGCACCCTGTCCAGGGTGTACCCCGCCATAGGCTCCAGGCCATCCCGTGACCCTGAATACAGGATTAAGCGGTATAGATGATGGCGAGTGAGTAAACCTATTACGTTTTTTACTAACTGGGGCAAAGTGCAGACGGTGTGTCTATGATTAACAGAACTATTTCATTCATCATTTCAAGGTAATACTGTGAAGATTGAGAGATTAAGGAGTGCAGAATGTTTTCTTTACATTATAAATGCATGAGAGCCCTGTGATGGATTGGCACCCTGTCCAGGATGTACCCCACCTCATGCCCAGAGTCTCCTGGGATAGGCTCCAGGCCCTCAGAATCAGAATGAATGAATGAATGAATGAATGCCACAATGCCCTTGTGGAAAACAAATGCATCTCTTACATTTTTTGTGTGCAAGTAGAATTTTGCTGCAGCCAGTTGTCCTGCCCTGACACCTTAAAACACTTCCTTTAATGGCAGATATGCAGCGATCCCGAATGGATGCATTCATTCATTAAAATACTTGTGTATACTTGGGTACTTTACAGCAAACTTGTTTAACCCACAAATCAATGATATAGTCTCAAACAACCACATAATATCTGAATATCCTTTGTGTCTGCTCTGTTACAGGTAACTGGAATTTGTGGGGAGATCAGCAAAGTGAGTCACTATTTGCAGTCTTCAAGCATAATCTGAACAAAGTGTTTTATTTGGATTGCCAAGGGTTGCAATTACAGCATGAGTCAAATCCATCTGAAACGGAAAAAAGAATGAGGTTTTGAAAGATAATGAAATACAACAGGCTAGATGTAGTTCAAAACATTCTGTAGTTACAGTAAGAATTGTATTCCATTGTAAGAGTAATACGGTATCTTTATATAAATACCCATCATTAAAGCACTCCCCCATCAGCTACAACTACCAACCAAATGCTATTATGTGTTTCCTCTGAGACACATGACGCCAACCAACCGCATCCTTTCGCCCTGCTTGTCCATGCACTCTCAGGAGCAGCGTCAACCACTTGAAGGATAGCGCCATCCTTCCGCTTGCATGAGCTCACAAACACCTATGACTGGCTAGACCTGCAAATGATGTGAGGGCGCTAGTGTGCCTCCTATCGTTCCCCTCCCGCGAGAGAGATCGGCCAAACGGCTCTCTCACTCGGCTCCCGGATGCAACAGCATTACCTGGGATTCTAACTTGCAATCTCCGGTTGACAGGGCGAGCTTGTTACCGCTGCGCCGCTCGGGGACCCCAGTAATGCAATATTTTGTATTTTATTCCGATGGTGGATATCATTGTGGCCTTGCGCCTTTAGGGTTGAGGGTTCGAGTCACCTCGTGCTTGGTGGGTTTCCTCATGGTTCTCCGGTGTCCCTGTGTGCCCTGCAAAGGATTGGCACCAGGGTCTAGGGTGGGCTCCAGGTCTCCGGCGAGTGCGTGTGAGTGAAATGTATTTTGAAATATGAGATCAAGCAACCGATGGCGAAGAACGATCAATACATTCTTTCTTTGGCGTCCAGAAATGTTTCCCAGCTGTGTGTATCTCTCTCACACCAGCTGAACATGCAGTAGAAGATGATCATATCAGTTTTGAAAAAGATAATCTACAGTCACAGCAAATCTTTTAAACACGTGAATTATTCATTAACATCAGAAACACCATCCATCTTCTCCAGTCATCAAAATATCACAACAGTAACATGATCTAAAACAATACGCACACGCAATCATCACGAGTCTTCTTTCTGACAGCAACACAACAACAGTATTAGTAACTCACAAACACTGCACTCCATGCACACAGTCAAAACACACACACACACACTCCACACACACACCTTTGCTGATGCGTGGATTAGCAGATGGGCTTGCTGGCGAGGGTCCAGTTGGCCCATCAGCCCACTTGTCACGCCACCCCTTACCCAGTCTTGGCTCTCGTCTCCAAAACATAATACTAATAAGAGGTTTGACTCATGCTGGAATCTTCCTGTGTGCAGCACCGCAGTCCATTCTTGTATGAGTCACAGTCTTCCTCCTCTTCCTCCCCGAGGGCCGGATTTAGCTCTTGTGGTAATCTTATTGTAAAGGGAGTAGAGTCGATTGTTTTAAAACTCTCATCTCATACAAAGCAGGATTTTGATTGTTTCGATTTCATCGGCATTCTATTCGGTTTAGGAATGCTGTGAACTGAACGGCAAGCATCTGTGTGTGAAATCAAATTCTTTGCTAACACTCACTTCCCACATGTAGACGAAGACCCAGATAGCGCGGTGGACGACCGGGACAGTGACTACCGCAGTGAGACAAGTAACAGCATCCCACCACCGTTCTATAGCACGTCACAGCCCAATGCCTCCGTCCACCAGTATCCCATGGGTCAGCAGCATCGCTCCAACAGAGCCACCTACACCCGCTCTATTCACAGCTGTGACATCATCGACTATGACCACCAGAGAGCAATCAGGTAAGAAATAGAGAGAGGAAAGGAGACTGCCTGCTTTAAACCCCCATGTTTTTCTTCGCTCGCATCTCCTGGGATTGGTCCTAGATAATAATTACAAGCTGTTTTGAGTAGAATTGTAATATATCGTTTGCGAATTAATCCTGGCTTCAACAAAAGGCACATTAATGGTGTAAAGAAATCCCTTTAGAAGTGGACACATTATCAAAATTCCAAATATAGCTCGTGGGACTTGCTAAATGAAAAAGAATCTCATTCTTGAACGGAAAAGATCCAATTAACTAGCACACACTGACCAATTGACGAATTGATTCCCAAATTGACTCAAGGGTTCAAAAGACTCGCTGGCTGAGCTGTTTTTTTTTTATTTTATGTGCTGTATTCTTGTTTCTTTTTTACGTACGAATAAAACATTTCAAACATTTCAAACATTTTTCTTTTTTTTTCTTGGGATTTGTCCCTTTTATCCTAGGGGTCACCACATCAGATCATTTGATCCTGAAGATCTGGCACAGGTTTCATTCCTATCACAACCCTCCCATTTTTTTCGGACCAGACTTGCATGCGGTGCTTGGATCGTATGGGGTTGTAGGGTTAAGGGCCTTGCTGTGGGTCTTGAACCACCAACCCTCTGAGACTCTGAACACGCCTCAGCCTCCGCGGCCCCATCTGTGAACTATTTCACAATGATGTTATTATTGCACAACGTGTAGAAAAGTGTTTATACACCGAGGACACTATTCTGTTATTCTGTTCTACTATTCTAAATTCAGTGTAAAATAGGAAAACAGGAGGAGCTGATTTTAGTAGATAACCACACCTCTTGATTATCTATTAGCTATCTAATAGTCAGGTTATCGCCTAGTGGTGGTCACAGAATAATGCAATCACTTCAAGCATCACAGCAAGATGACCCAAAGCCTCAAAGCCTCAAAGCTTTGTTTACTCCTGGAGATTTAAAAAAAATCGTCTATTAGAAACATTTATACGTACTGTATGAGAAAGTTCAAGCATTTTGTGCGAAACGATTCTTGCTGGAGGAAATATTTTTCAGTTTCATTTTCATTGTTTAAGCACTTTTCAGCACCTCAATTGATGCTGGTTTCTGTAGCGTAGCTTAAACAGAGCAGGTGATGACAGCATCGCCTGGACTACTTCAGGATGTGTGTGGGTGTGTGTATTGCCCTGTGGTGTGCTTTCTGCATTAAAAAAAAATGCACTGCATTGTGCATCGTTCAATAAACTGTACTGGTCAAGAGCAAATGCATACGTGCACTACAAGAGTATGTTAACTCAGGGACGTGTAAGTGCATGTGGGTCAGATTATGAGTGTGGGTAGGTGGGTGGTTGAGTGCTTTTCCTCCTTCCCTTCTCACTGTATTTAATAGACTCATTCATCATCTTTGATCCATGTGTCTTTCTTAGGTTTTTTTTTTTTTTTGACTCATTTATTAATGTTTTTGTCAAGCATTTTGCTTGAAAACTTATCATGTTTTGTGCCATCTACATTTGGGCAGCTTTTTCTTGCATAAATTATGACAGATTTTTTTTTAAATGATTGAAACCAACCTGTTAGTTTTTTGTTTTTTCTCCTCCCATGCTCCTTTTTGAGCTTTGATGTAGCTATGGGGTGTAAATTCCGAATTCAAAAAGCAGTTGCCCTCATAAAAGACATACACCGATCATCCGTAATATTACCACTATGTGGCATTAACATGTTAACATTGATTGTCAATTATATACCAGGAAACTGGTGAGAGGATCATGGGCAGGCAAGGTTCATTATGCCTGTGGAGAGCCACAGCTGGCATTGTTCGGTTCGAACCCACAGAAGTAGCACTATAGCTGAAAAAAGTCAATGCTGGACATAAAAGGCATCTGTGCACCACAGCGAGATGTCAGAGATCCCAAGATCGCCCACCTGGCCCCCAAATTCCCCTGATCTGATTGAGCACCCAACAAATACACCGGTCAAACAAGTCTGATCTACGAAGGTCCCACCCCTCAACCCACAGCATGTTAGGGGTCTGCTGCTAAGTATTTTACATGTGTTAATGAACCTTAATTACTTTTGCAAGAACAGTGTTTAAATAAATAATTTACACTGAGCTCTTCATGATTGTGTAATCCATAGTTAAAATTTAACACCCTTTTAGTTACTGTTTCAAAACACTGCTTTTAAATCGTCCGCCTACAGACATTCACAAGCTGCATGCTTTCAGTGTGTCCATAGAACAAAGAAATACAGGAATATCCTGACAGTTGTTTGAGTCCCACTCAGCATGATGTAACAGGTTTGGCACCCTGGGAATAGCCGGTGCTTTTCCGAACCAAATCCTCCCAAGGTCTCTTCCGCATTGTGTTGATGCGTAAATGTGTGTGTGTGTGTGTGTGTGTGTGTGTGTGTGTGTGTGTGTGTGTGTGTGTGTGTGTGTGTGTGTGTGTGTGTGTGTTTTATGAGTCATCTTTGTTGTTCTTGACATTTTCCCACTTTAGTCATCCCACGGCTGCCAAAGTAGCTTCATCTTTTAGATTGATGGTTTGCTTTTCTCATCTGAGTTTGTTTTCTGTTCCGCAATTTCAAATGAGGTCCTCCTTCAATCTCTGTCTCTCTCTGTCTCTCTGTTTCTCTCTGCCTCTTCATATTTCTTGTATACTGTTATATCATCTTCTAATTTCTGGCTGATTCTCTTGACTGAAGCAACAGCACAAAGATTTACAGTCAATACTTTTCAGCATTGTCTAACTAATGCTGATACTTTGAATATTTATTTATTACTGTATATGAAAATGAGTTGATATTTTATATCAGTATAAAGTACTATGAAATCCTATACAGTTATATACTAATTATATATACTATATACTAATTCTTTGAATCTTTTAGAGTATTGTCATAATGTAGCTATATAGAACCTCTTTTTTTTTTTCTTAACCATTTTTATTTTTTTTTGTATTTTTCCCCAATTTTCTTCCTAATTTAGTCGTGTTCAATTCCTCCCCGTCGCTAGGGGACTCCCACATTAAGGCTACTACTACCACTCAGCGGGGAGGGCGAAGACTATCACGTGTTTCCTCCGAACCACGTGACGCCAGCCGACCGCATCTTTTCGAACCGCTCGCTCACGAACCGTTGGGGGCGGTGTAACACACTCGGAGGAGCTCACGGACGCCCCTGATTGGCTGTAGAGCCGTGATTAATGTGGGAGCACTAAGTACCTCTCATCTCTCCCCTCTGAGAGAGCTCGGCCAATCAGCTCTCTCTAGGCCTCCGGCTGCGAGAGGTAACAGCATCACCCGGGGATCGAACTCGCAATCTCCGGATGATAGGGCGAGGACTTTGCCACTGCGCCACTCGGAGGCCTCTTAACCATTTTTAAACAAGACTCTTTGTACATGCCACGGGTTCCAATTATATGGTCCGTGATGGAAAAGGTCTTCAGGGAACCTGAACACTTTCTGTATACTTTGGTTTTTTTGTTTTTGTTTTTTAAACAAGACTCTATATAGTAGCACCCGTAGGGAGTCTTTAAACCTTTTTTTCTTTCTTTTATTTGGGGGAAATCTTTGAATTCTGACCTATAAGAGACATTTCCATGTAGGATTTTTATAAGAAACTATGAACCCTTGACAATACCAGAAACCCTTGTCTATGCTGGTTTCTATGTGTGTATGTGTAGTATTTCTATTCCATATTTGTCTCATTGTTTGCTTAAAGAATACATGGTGTATCCTGTATGGTATGTCACATGTAGCTGATTTAAAAAACATCGAAAGTAGCATTTCAACATAGAAAAACTTCCTTTTTTTTTGCTCAGAAAGGCTCCCAAGTAAAATAATTTTAAAAAGCTACTTGTCTCTCTCTTTTGCTTTCTTCTCTTAGTCCGGCAGGAAGCTATGCGTCATCAGCAGAGTTGAGCCACTGCAGCTCCCAGCTAAGCGAGGAAGAATATGGCGAGCGGGAGCTGTATGACGAAAATGACTCCTACCACTCATGCCACTCATCTGTCTCCTACAGCAAAGGCTCTCCCGACTGGGAACCAGATGAGACAACAGGTGCCTACAGCGATGAGGGCGCCTACAGCAAGGATGGTGGTGAGGAAGGTGCCCTTTATGAAGAAGATGGTGACCCATATGCTGAAGATGCTGACTTGTATGAGGGTGAAGAAGAGGACTTCAATTACAACGATGAAGATCTGTACCCCGTGGATGAGGCTCTCAGCGAAGATCAGGAGCCTTCATACACACCGACCCCTAGCAGCACTGCATCCAAATTGGCTGTGCCGTCGACCGCCAGGCCACCACTAGAGAAACAGACATCTGTGCATCAGCAACCACCGACCCAGCAGGCACCACCAGGACAAAATGCAAACCAGATGGCCAGTCCAGCTCAAATACAGCCAACAAATCAAGCTCCAACGCAACCACCACCAATCAATCAAGCTCCAAACAAACCCAGCCAAACACAGCAGCAGCCCAGGCCACCTCTCCAGCAACAACATTCCACAGGCCCCATCCCATCTGTCCAGTCCTTCTTTGCTATGGCTAAACCTCTAACAGCTGTTTTTGGATTGGGTGGATCTATGTCAATGTCCTCACAGCCTCCTGCACCCACACCCCAACCCCAAAGACCTCAACCACAACCACAACCACAACCTGCAGCACCTCAGCCCCAAGCTGCACCAGTCCAACCTCTTGCTCTTGGAGTCCAGCAAGCTGCTCCAGCCACAGCCAAACCCACAGAATCTCCAACACAGCCACCCACAACCACTGATCAACCTTTATCCCCTGTAGCCAAGCCAACCACACCCCCAGAGCAACCACAGACCATTGAGGAACCACCAGTGCAGGAGGAGCTACCTCAAAAGGATGAGGAGATTCCTGTAGAAGGATCTCCACTGGAGGAAAAAGAGAGAGAGGTCACCCCTCCAACAACACCACCAGAGGAGAAGGAAACAGAGTCTCGTCCAGACGGGTATTGCTGTTATTTGCATAGAGCTGGCTCTCAACATATTCAGGAGTTGAAGTCACTAGCCATCAGCTTTAAGTCTAACCCAAACTTACCTAGTTCCTATGAAAAGTTTTATCGTAAGAGGGCCGGTTGTTAACCAGGTGTCCATGGTCTTAGGCGTAACTCAGGCAGCAAAAACAGCATACAGCATACTCATCTCTTTATGTATGTATTGTCTTTTATCTGTGTATAGAGAGCCAGAAGTTGAGGAGGTGAAGGAACCCATCGACCCTGCAGTAAGAGCTAAAGAGAACTGGCTACGGCTCTTCAACAAGGTCCGACAGCAGCTGCAGGAGGTAGGTCTTTAAAAACACTCTTATGCCCATGGGCTATTATGGTGAAGTTCAATGGTGGTCGTCAATCCTGAATCTGGATGATAAATCAGAAGGGGAATTAAGTGTATGCTAAAATGATGCATGATCTATGGACCATTGATTTTTGAATGGCTGTCTTGGATGGAAACCTAAAACTGACTTGGGATGGGATTCAAGGCAACAGTCATTTCAATTCATATCACTGCTTGGGCTTCTTTACAAACTTTATTTTACTACAGTGCTGTGAAAAAGTATTTGCCCCCTACCTGGTTAAAGAAAAAAAATGTTGCATATTTTTCACACTTGAATGATTGAGATCATCAAACAAATTTCAATATTACACACAGATAACTTGAATAAATACAAAATGAAGTGTAAAAATGGTGAGTTTATTTATTAAGGGAATAAAGCTGTCCAAACCAGCCTGGCCCTATGTGAAAAAGTAATAGCCCCTAAACCTAGTAACTGGTTGTGCCACCCTTAATGAGGAATCATGAACACTGACCTGCACGTAAGACCTGCAGTTCTTTAGATGTTGTTCTGGGGTCTTTTATGAGCTTCTGGATGAATTGTTGTGCTCTTGGAGTAATTTTGGTAGGTCGGCCACTCCTGGGAAGGTTCACCACAGTTCCAAGTTTTCTCCATTTGTGGATAATGGCTCTCCCTGTGCCTCACTGGAGTCCAACAGCCTTAGAAAATGGCTTTGTAACCCTTTCTAGACTCATAAATGTCCATTACTTTGTTTCACATTGTGTGTTGCTTTTTAAGATCTTTGAGTCAGACAGGTTCTGTTTAATGATTTATTGATTCAACAGGTCTGGCAGTTGTGTGCCTTGGTGTGGCAAGTGAAATTTAAATCAGCTTTCCAAAAAAAAAAAAAAAATTAGATAGTTGCATAATAGTAAAATTGATTTAATGATCTCAATTATTTAAGTGTGACAATTATGCAAAAAAATGAAACAATCAGGAAATACTTTTTCGCAGCACTGGATTAGATTTTGGCTTGATGCACTCAAATTTACTTATGATTTTTCCTTTTATATAGACGCTAAATTCTACTAATGCTAAAAAGGCTTTGTCTTGCTTATGTTATAACCACTGCGGATAACTGCTGCCATGCAATTTTGTCACCTTGCTCCTTTTGTTTTGTCTGTTTGTTTCATTTTGGCTGTTTTCTCGTTTTTGTCTGTATCCTACCATTTTGTTTTCTCTCCAGTCTCTTTTCATTGCTTTGGCGTTTTGCATGTTCACTCAGATGGGCCATGCTTGGACAAGAGTCAGGTGGGTTTGCTCTGATGGTTTAAAAGTTGCGTGGTGGTTTTGTGATGGTCCTGTATGAACATTTGTGTGCATACAGTACAACAAGACAAGAGCTCATGGAAGCATGAATTAGTTTGTTCTTTATGCTGATGGCAAATACATGATCATACATTACCCCCTCTGAGTGTCTTTCTCAGCCTCCATTGCCGTAATTGAATCACTTTAAAGATCACTCTTTGCCAAGAGATTTCAAAGTGAGCGACCCTTCAATTTACTACCTATCGTTATATTTTACACTAATGAAGCAGTGTCATGGCGAAAGTTATAGTCAAACCTGCCTCAGAATCCTAATTGCAGTTTCCATGATTGCTAATTGCTGCCTGTGTGTAATTCGTGTAAAAGTCTGAGAAATCAGCCTTTCCTCAGAATCTGTTTTTCAGACTGTAATTTTATAAATTTGCGACAAACATCAGATAATGGTATACTAATTATTTCTTTCATGCTGTTAAAATCAGGTGCTTATTAGGATGATCATGTAAATTGCAGCTCTTTGACGCAGAGTGCATGAAACTTGGTGATTGTTGTGGTTTTGGGCACAAAACTGTGTACTCGCTACAAGAGGAGACATCCATGAGTGCTGTAAATATGTTGATTTTAGTTTTTGGGTCAAGCTTAATGAGGCATTGTAAAGTGCTCTCCAAAGACATGTCAGCATGAACGCTCTTGTTCTTTCTCTCTCTTTCTGTCTCTCTCTTGCATTCATCTTCTCAGGAACGGGGAGAAACGGATTCCCAGTCTCTTTGGTTTGGAAAAGGCGGGTAAGTCACGCTGGTCGAAGTCAAGATTCTATTTAGAAATCAGCAGAATAAAATTGACCAAATTGAATTAAACTTGAACTAAAAAGTTTGAACTAAAAAACTTAAAGCCCTGGTTCGCATATACACTGATCAGCCATAACATTAACACGTTAACAGGTTGTATCAGTTATATATATATATATATACCAGTAAACTGCTGACGGTATCATGGGTACCCAAGGCTCAGGAATGTCCACAAGTACCATTCGATCGATCGTACAGAAAAGGCAATGTGGATAGAAATGATAGAAATGCGCCAGAATATCCATTGCATCTCGCGCACTGAGCCAAGCAAGCAAAGAGGCCACATCCACCAACCCAGCCTCCAGACTCCTCCAAGACCCCACCTGGCAACTCAACACCCCAAGGATCTGCTGCAAATATCCTGATGCTAGAAACCATAGCACATCGCCAGAGGCCCTGCAGAGCCATGCTCCAAGGGACCAGAGATGCCCCAGATGCACAAGAACCTACACAATACAGGGCTTAATGTTTTCCATTGTAATATTATGACTCACAACGAATTGGCTAATGTAGTGGATCTCAAACCTGGCCCTGAAGGACCTCCTGCCCTGAGCATTTTAGTGCTTTTAACAAGTCAGCTAATTAACATCCATTCTTTAATTTCTGAATTAACGTAGGTGTATTACAGCAGGGTAAGCGCTGAAATATACAGGGATCTTCTGGGACCAGGGTTGAGAACTGATAACCTAGTGTCATTGTGATTGGGAAAACACAGTATGACATTCCTCCTACCCAGAGAGCACGGCCAGTCTTGTTCCTTGGTCATCATCAGGAATTGAACTCACTATCAGCCAGCAAGAGGGTGAACGCTTTTCTGTCGCACCACTCGGGTGCTCATATGTTCTTGGATTTACTTGGATTTGAGTACCATGTTAAGTCAGAAGCACTTTGCATCTTGCTGGGAATCTCTTATTATTATTTATAGCTTGAGAATTACAGTACACACTCAACCGTTTGTTCAGGTTTTAGATTTCTTGTGCACACACACACACACACACACACACACACACACACACACACACACACACACACACACACGTACACGCACACTTAGACATAGTTTATTGTTTTAATCTAAGTGCAGATAATCTAAAGACATTCTCTGTGCCAACAGGGAGATACTTTCCAAACTTCCCTCCAATCGGCTCTTGAGGCTTTATTGTTCTGCTGTTAGGCATTACGGTAGAAAAGTGTAGGCCTGTCAAGATGCACTAGGCTCTGACTCAGCAAACTGTGTGTTCAGAGTTTAGATATTATTAGTCAGGAGACGCATCAATCACTCCGGGCGCGGGGTCATTGTGAACAGAATCTCATTGAAAGTTCATTGAAAAAAAAAATTATAAACGTATCACTGAGGTTTATTTGTTTTCCGTGTTCATGCAGAATGGGCGGAGCTTTGTACAGCATAGACAGCATGCCTGACCTACGCAAGAGGAAAGCCATCCCATTAGTCCGGGATCTGGTGAGTAACAGGCCCAAGTAATGAAATCTTTTTGTGCACGCCATACATCACATAACTTTGATGTGCTCATGTTTGTTTATAATCTTTTTTTTTTCCTTTCTGTCCTTTGCTGTCTCTGCCTTCTCACAGGCTATGGTAAGTTTTAAACGCATCGAGTATATAATACACTACAGGCCAGAAGTGTGGAAGCAAGCAGCAAGTAAAGTTAAAGCTAGCATTTGTACTGTACAAGGGGGTGTTCAAATCAAACCGGGACTTTTGATTGTGCAAAATAACAGAACACAGTTTTGAATCCCATCAAGGTAGAAAGTTTTCTCAGATCAGACTGCCTGGCCTCCCAGGAACTCCTTTAATGGCCCAAACATGTGGCTTGGAGCAAGGTCAGAACTGTATGTGGGATGTCGCAATAACTCTCACATACATTCTTATAATGTGCACATTGGTGTTGGTGCATGACGGTGGATCTCTTTCACAAGTTGGCAACAAATCTGAAAATCTGCAAATCTTTTGATTTTCAAGAATGATATGTTAACTGAACAACTGAACTGCGTTCCAAGCCACCTTAGCCGGGACCATCATTCACGGATGTACGACCCTTTTTTTTTTTGGATTTTTCCCCGATTTTCTCCCAAATTTAGTCGTGTCCAATTCCTCCCCGTCACTAGGGGGCTCCCACATTAAGGCTACTACTACCACTCAGCGGGGAGGGCGAAGACTATCACGTGTTTCCTCCGAACCACGTGACGCCAGCCGACCGCATCTTTTTGAACCGCTCGCTCACGAACCGTTGGGGGCGGCGTAACACACTCGGAGGACAGCGCTATTCGCTCCTTCCGCTTTCGTGAGCTCACGGACGCCCTTGATTGGCTGTAGAGCCGTGATTAATGTGGGAACACACTATGTACCTCTCATCCCTCCCCTCTGAGAGAGCTCAGCCAATCAGCTCTCTCTAGACCTCCGGCTGCGAGAGGTTACAGCACCACCCGGGATTCAAACTAACAATCTCCGGTCGAAAGGGCGAGCGCTTTTACCACTGTGCCACTCAGAGGCCAATATACGACCATTTTTAAAACATGTGCACCGTTCAGATGTTTTACTGCGGGCTAAAAGTTTTATCATTGTACTGCGCTTAAAGTCTTCATACACAAGTCCCGGTTTGACTTGAACACCCCTTGTAATTTTTGTGCTTTAAGATCTGTAATAATCAAAGATATTTTAGCAGTCGTGTATTTCCATATTGCCTTGCCTTTCAAATATCTGGCCCATCAATAAGCTCCGCCCTCTGATAATTTACAGCATCTCCTTTAACACATTACAGGTTAATTAAGAGTTGTTCCCAAAACCTTTGGCGCGTTGTGGATGTACTGTTTTCTGTATAATATCTAACCTTTTTTTCAGAAAGAAATGAAATGATTCAGAATTTCTTCCCTTGTGTCTCCGAATGCAGTCTTTGGTTCAGAACTCTCGTAAAGCGGGCATCACGTCTGCTATGGCATGTAGCACACTCAACAACGAGGAACTGGTGAGTACTCTGTGTGTATGGCCATATGTTTCAAATAAAAACTCAAATTAAAGAGCAGATTATTTTTTAATCTAGGTTTTGAAGCGTCCCTACCTGTTTCCTTCTACAGAAAAGTCACGTGTATAAGAAGACCCTGCAGGCTCTGATCTACCCCATCTCCTGCACAACCCCCCACAACTTCGAAGTCTGGACAGCCACTACACCTACCTACTGCTACGAGTGTGAGGGGCTGCTGTGGGGTATCGCCCGGCAGGGCATGCGCTGCACCGAGTGCGGGGTCAAATGCCACGAGAAGTGCCAGGACTTGCTCAATGCCGACTGCCTGCAGAGTGAGTGAGCACGATATGCTGGGATTCTCTTAAGAGTTATTGCATCATAAAATCAAATGGCTTACTATGTTACAGTAAGGAAATTCAGGTAATGCAACACCTGATTATCAGGTAAAGGCCCAGAGCATTTGGATGCATTTAATGTTCACAGAGACTGGATTTCCCGATGAGGGAAACTGTAACATCAATCAATTTATTATGTAATATATAGTATATGTGAGTAATTTGGCCCCAAAAGAGTGGAAGGTAATGGTGAAGCAAATTATGAGACTGAACATTGATTTTTAAAACATCAATCATCTCAACATTAACAACCGATAAAAACAAAACAAGTGATTCTTGACACTTTTGTGTTCTTAGAAGAGCTCATTGTCTCTCCACTTGTGTAACATACTGTACTAGTTAATCAGCTCTCAGCGAGCTTGGATCAAATGTTTTACACTCTTGGCTCTTTCTTAGGAGCTGCTGAGAAGAGCTCTAAGCACGGCGCAGAGGACCGTACTCAGAACATCATCATGGTCCTGAAGGACCGCATGAAGATCCGGGAGCGCAACAAACCCGAGATCTTCGAGCTCATCCAGGATGTGTTCGGCGTGGTGAAGACGACCCACTGCACCCATATGAAGCAGATCAAGCAGAGCGTTCTGGACGGGACGTCCAAATGGTCTGCCAAGATCAGCATTACAGGTGAGAGCTCGGAGCCTGTCTGAACGTTACAGTGTCTTACGATTACAGCACATGAAATGCGCAAAGTGATACTTTAATGAAAAGAAGGTTGCATGTGTGTACGCGTTTGCTTCTGTCACAGTGGTCTGTGCTCAAGGACTGCAGGCTAAGGATAAGACCGGTTCCAGTGATCCTTACGTCACAGTTCAGGTGGGAAAGACCAAGAAAAGGACCAAGACCATCTATGGCAACCTCAATCCTGTCTGGGATGAGAGTTTCCACTTGTAAGCCATGTTTTTCCACTCCTAGCCTGCCTAGCACTGTGTGTTATTAATGCCAGGTTCATTATTTAGTGAACATGGGAGAAAATTCTACTCATTCAGTCACATAATAAATAGGATAAAAAATGAAAAAAAAAAAGGAATGGGGTCAGAGTCTGACAAAGATTATATCTGTAGAACAGCTTGTCCTGTGATCTGTTTTTTTTCTTTTCTTTTTATATTACAGCAATTTGCTGGTGCTAATATACACAGTCTTATGCAAAAGTTTAGGCACCCCTTAATAAATAAGAGATTTTGGTGATTTTTTCATTGAAAGGATATTAATACAGTCTCTCTTGGAAACGAAAGAAATGCACAATACTTTCAGGAAACATTGATGCATAGTTACTTTTTCTGGCATAAATGAAATAAAAAATAAAAACATTATTATGGCACTGTGCAAAAGTTTGGCACCCTTAACATCTTTTCAATTTAAAAAAATAATCAAAATCTCTTATTTATCAAGGGGTGCCTAAACTTTTGCATAAGACTGTATATATATATTTTTTTATTATTACATTTATTTATTTATTTATTTATATTAAAGAATGACACCCCCTATTTTTGTCTATGCATACTTAAATTTCTTTCTGTGGTACGTACTGTACTGTATGTGCTATATGACAAGTTATTGTCAAGACTCATTTCCTTTTATTCAGTTTGTTGTTTTTTTAACTGAAAATGATAAAGTGTTAGAATGTGCAGAAGTGTATTTAATATACTATAGCACTGGGATTTGCCTTGCAGCCAGACTGTCTGAGCCGCTGTAACAAAATATTATTCAAACAATTTCTGACCAATCAGAGTCAATTATTCAACAGTGCTGTATAAAAAAATAAAAGTGGTATAAAAAAAATGTAAAAAAAAAAAAAAAAAAGTATAAAAAAAAAAAAAAACATTGGTGTTCAAGTCAAACCAGGACTTTTGATTGTATGGAATAAGGGAACACAGTTATGAGAGTAAAATCTCTCTTTATTTCTCTATATAATCCCCTGTTACACTAATGCACTTATCCCAGTGTTTCACCGGTGCTTTGATACCATCAAAGTTTTCTCAGTACGCCAGAGCCATGATGAAACTGCCTGCTTTACGTCTGAAACGCTGACCTCCCAGGAACTCCTTTAATGGCCCAAACATGTGGAAATGGCTTGGAGCGAGGTCAGGACTGTACAGGGGACGTGGCAATAACTCCCAGCCAAGTTCCTGTAACGTGCAAGTGGTGTTGAGTGAGTGTGTGTACTCTTCCCATTATCTGTCGATTTCCAAGGATCAGGCGTTCCAGTCCCTGAGTGAGTATAGCGACGTCTGTAGTGGGCTCTCACGTACGGCTCTCTTTAAAAAGCACCGCTCAGATGTTTTACCGCGGCTGTCAGGGAAAATATTTGACAGTATACATCACGGTACTGCGCTTAAAGTCTTCTGTAAATGTCAATTGATTTTACGCCTTCATTCACAAGAAATTTCATCCCAGGCCCTGATTTGACTTGAACGCCCATCGTAAATATACTGGTCATATACAATGTAGTCTGAGTTTGTGTCCGTGTTACTAGCGAGTGTCACAACTCCTCGGATCGCATAAAGGTGCGGGTGTGGGACGAAGACGATGACATTAAATCTCGTGTGAAGCAGAGGTTCAAGAGAGAGTCTGATGACTTCTTGGGCCAGACCATCATCGAGGTCCGGACTCTCAGCGGAGAAATGGACGTATGGTACAATTTAGGTGAGCTATGTGCGTGTGTGTGTGTGTGAGAGAGAGAGAGGGAGGGAGACAGAGTTTAATCATACTGAAGAAAACTAATTAAGGCGGAAATGAGAAGGATCTAAGAATAGAGAGAGGTTGAGTTAATTTACGACCTGTCATTTTCTCTCTCTCTCTCTCTTTCTCTCTTTTTATCTTTCTCTTTTGCTCTCTCGTTGCTTCTCCCCCTGCTCGCACAGACAAGCGCACAGATAAATCTGCCGTGTCTGGAGCCATCCGCATGCACATCAGTGTGGAAATCAAAGGAGAGGAGACAGTGGCTCCGTACCATGTCCAATACACCTGCCTACACGAGGTCAGCTCACTGTACTATACCGTATACTGACGAGGATCAGCTTACTGAGGATGGATGAATGTATTTTAATGTGATTTTCTCTTGATAGCTCAATACTGCTGTTGGAGTAACTGGAAGTTAGTGGGGTTTAGTGCCAAGGCTGCTGTATCATTTTTTGTGTTAGCATCTGCTAGTGTTGGTGACTAAACCGGAGGAATGAGGTGTAGCGGAGATGAGAGAATCGCCACCCTTATGGAGGGAATAACAGCATTTCCTTTAGATTTGTTGGTAATATTTGACCAAAGCTAAAACTGTGCTCCATTGGGTTCCGTCATATTAAGAAGCATC
The DNA here is from genome assembly GCA_011419295.1 of Clarias macrocephalus. NCBI lineage: Eukaryota > Metazoa > Chordata > Actinopteri > Siluriformes > Clariidae > Clarias > Clarias macrocephalus. The sequence goes on along the minus strand of JAAGKR010000006.1, from coordinate 240,345 downwards.
ACTGTGAAAAAAACTTAGAAAATCAGAGCTGTCAGAAAATATTAGTGGAATTGCCTTATTCTTCTATGTGTAAGTAATCAATTAACTTTGGTGTTATGTACATGAAAAGAAAGCAGGAGATGAGGAACCTCTGACATTAGAGCTTTGGGGATCTACGAAATTTATTTATTTATTTTTTTATTATTATTTTTTTGGTAACAGTGATATTTTCTAAAAGGTCCCAGATTATAGGATTAGTCTTTTGGTAAAACTTAGTTCTCAGACCTTTCCAATGTGTGTGTTAATGCTTCTCCTTGGGACCTCTTATGAAGTCACAGTAGGCACGAAATCGAATTGAACTGTTAAAAAAAAAAAATGTTTAAATTTGACTAGTTTCTTTATTTTATTTCATTAGCGATCCATCTGAATATCTAAAAATGATTAAATGTTTTAAACATTTTGCACAAAAGTTCCTATTTAATAGATTTACTCGGCAAGGGTTTAAAATGTGTAATCATTGCAGACGTATAGATCAATGCACACTAGCGCTCAAAAGTTTGGGATCAGTTGCACATTTTTTTGTTTTCCAAAGAAAAACCCATTTTCAGGCAATCCACAAACAATCTTATCCATCTCACAAACAATTACAGTTTTACAGGAATTCTGACTTGTAATGGAGCAGCCAGCACAGTCTCCGGATCCAAACCCGGTACGGAGGAAGACTCCATCAAGACAATCCATCTTGTGGGAGATGCTGCAGGAAGCATGGGGTGAAATCCCATCAGATTATCTTGAAAAAGTCATCTGCCAGGCTGTAATTGCTGCAAAAGGTGTTGTTTTTTGTTTTGATGAAGACAAAGTTTGAAGAAAACATTCATCATTTCCATCAAAATCAGAACGTCAGCATGTCTTGTTCTTTTGCTTTATTTTCCATTTAGAATCATTTCGGGTGTGTTTAATTGGAAATAATAAAAATTTCTAAGTGATCCCAAACTTTGAAGCTTTCGTGTGTATCAATATAGAATAATCAATATTCTCTTTGCCCCTTGTCAATACATCATCTAGGCCTGCGACTGGCACTGGAGATGCCCTGGCACTGTAGTGCTCTTGAGCAAGGCCCTTCAGCATATTCCCTTGTTCAAGCGCCCAACAGTGGCATTACAGTGGTGGCGGGGCTCAAACCGCCAATCCTCTGATCATGTGATATCCTGAGCGCTGAGTCAGTCAGTGGTCACAATGATAAAGTGGAAGTTTGCCAACTCTGAGAACTTTGATAAAAAAAGACGTTAATGGCTAACCACGTCTACACATCTTTCTGTGCGGTCAAATCTAAATTCCTTTCGCTGAAAGTCTCTGTATTGATCGGCGCGTTTCTCCAGTGTCTTATTGGCAGCGTTTGTGTCTGCAGCACCTATTCCACTACACCACCGAAGAGCAGAACGGCGGCGTGGTGAAGATCCCTGACGCTAAAGGAGATGACGCGTGGAAAGTATATTTCGAGGAGACGGCGCAGGAGATCGTGGACGAGTTCGCCATGAGATACGGAGTGGAGTCCATCTACCAAGCCATGACGTAAGCAGAGTAGAGAGAAAATGACATCACTGGCATATACTTATTACTAGTGTGCAAGTTGCATGTCATACATATCATACAAGTTCCAGATCAAATCCCCCCCCCAATAAATTGAGATCACTAAATATGGGTGAGTCAAAAATTATCCGCGCTCTGTTAATTAACAATAGAAAATATGCACCAATTTTAGACATTACCTCCTTGCTTTTTAATCCACTTTGTCCATCTGTCCATAAGATGTCTTATTCCTTCATTAAAAATGTTTTAGGTTGAGCTGCGAGCCACAAACGCATCACTGTCCTCATCCTCGTAGGACTGCTTTCAGGGCACCATACAGATGGAGCAAGATCCGGACTATAGGGAGGATATGCTTTAGCACCTCAAAACAAAGTTTTTGCAGAGTGTCGACAGTGTGGGTAGAAGTGTGAGGACGTGTATCGTCATGCAAGATCACTTGAATAGCTCTTGAATAGCAGTCCTCTGCGTTTAGGCTTCAGCTCTTCAATAAGCGTCTCATTGTAACGAGCACTGTTGATTGTTGAATCTTCGTCCTGATAATGTTCCAATACTAGTCCTTGAGCATCCCAGAAAACTGTAAGCATCAATTTTCCAGCTGATGGATGACTTTTGAGCTTTTTCGGTAATTGAGGATGTTTCTGTTCCATACTCAGTTACCGTTTACTCTCAGGCTTGTAGTGATGAACCCATGTCTCGTCACCAGTAATGATTCTCTTTAAAAAGCTTTCATCTTCCTTAGAGTATCGGTCCAAATTTTGTTTGCCTGCTGCTCTTCTTTTTTGCAAATCAAATGAACTGGTGTAACACGTTCACACCTGCACAGCAGTGACTGGAGAGAGAGTAGCCTTGAACGAAAATCGCTGATAAAACAGAAGTTCTAATATAACCAGAGTGAGGACCATTTTTGATTCACCCTCGTACATGGTTTCCCAACATTGAAGTGGAAGAACTCGATACAGAAAGAATATCTCTGTTTTCAAGCTAATTCGTCATACATTAATAGGTCAGTATATGTCTCGTTGTTTGCTTTATGCAACAGGAATCTGAAATGTTTTAGTGTACAGTGGTTTAATCGTCAGTGGTTTTTCTTCTATAAATGCTCAGTACTGTGTATCATGTATGTGTGTGTGTGTGGTTTGTGTGTATTCTGTTTCCAGACACTTTGCATGTTTATCATCTAAGTACATGTGTCCTGGTGTGCCAGCTGTGATGAGCACCCTGCTGGCCAACATCAACGCTTACTACGCCCACACCACACAGTCCTCCAACAACGTCTCCGCCTCAGACCGCTTCGCCGCTTCCAACTTCGGGGTACGTCCACCACGTTTAGGCATCTAAATTTTTTCCTCTCATTTTTTTTTACAGTATGGTATTGTACCACCCAGGTTTCCCATCATACAGCTGCTCCAAACTGGGTAACAAGGGTTAAGAGCCTATAACTTTCCAAACGTCCGCTCTTGGAGCAAGGCACTATCATACACATGACCTTGATTGCCCAGTGTTGCTCTGATGAACAGGGAAGAGAGAAAGTGGTTGTTGTTTTGTCTCTTTGTGTGTTCTGCAGAAAGAAAGGTTCGTGAAACTACTGGACCAACTCCATAACTCTCTGAGAATCGACCTTTCTATGTACAGGGTAAGGATGCACAGTACACACACGTTTACACACTCATCACCTCTCAGGAGCCAGGTTTGTGATACACACTTCATATGTCTTGCAGAATAACTTCCCAGCTAGCAGTCCCGAGCGGCTGCAGGACCTGAAGTCAACTGTGGATCTACTCACTAGCATCACCTTCTTCAGGATGAAGGTTTGTCTCAGCATGGAGATTTCTCTCTGCGGTACCACAGTGCTGCTGAATTCCTGATCCTGATTGGCCAGAAGGACTTTTAACTGTTGTTCTGGCTCTGAGCCATTCCACAGTTTTATATAAATTCGCTCTTTGCTGTTTCTATGGTAACGGGTCACTCCTAGAGATGCATTGTTGTTTAACTTCAAAGAAATGTCACTGTAATCACTGATATGCTTACCTAGCATTTTTGGAAAGAGGCTCTGAGGATGTTGTGCTTAATGGTTTCTCGGTAACAAGCTGCATGATGGTTTGCAGCTGCTATAATGTCAGTGATGACAAGAAAGAACTTATTAATTGTAGCTGGTAATGGATTTAAAGTACGATTGTTCTTTAATAAATAAAAATAGTGATGGATGTAGTATAAGACAAATACAGGGGGTGTTCATGTCAAACCGGGACTGATGAAATTTCTTGTGAACGACCACGTAAAACCGATTGACATTTACTTCAAACACAGTAGGATGATGAGACTCTTAGCCACAATAAAACATTCCATTGATGCAAACGATTTAAGGAAGGCCGTATCCCGGGTGTGGTGGCCCGGAACTCAGTGCAGGTGTACCTGTGAACTTTCAGCGAGTTGAATGTAAAATCCATGGCTAACTTGTCTGTGGGAACTATACATGCGACCAACACATTCACTAACACCGCGTCACCATTTCCAAGGAGTTCCTGGAGGCAGACGTGAAGCAGACATGGAGTCTAATTATGGCTCTGGTGCACTGAGAAAACTTTCTACCATGATGATATGATATCATATGATGATGATGATAGTGCAGCAGGGAATAAAATAGTAACTCGTAACTGTTATTCTGTTACTCTGTACATTCAAAAGTCCCAGTTTGACTTGAACACTCCTCGTAAAATGACACCCTATCATTAATTGATTTCCTATAACGACACGGACAATGTGTTTTCCTCCTAACTTAAGTGTCGGGTGGATTAAAATACTGTTTATAACAATAATAACGGACATCACGGCCTACCTGACTCACAGCCTCATGCCGGTTGAGTCGTGGCTGCGTCCTGGCAGAGATTCTTAGCGCCTGAACGTCGGCCAGATGAAGGTGTCAAACAAGCGTCATCAGTCATTTGTTGGGGAAACACAGGCTCTGATGACTAACCTTATTGTCCTGTTAAACCTCCTGCTGTTGGATTGGAACCCTGCATTTTACAGCTCTGTAGAAACACTTACACCCCTGCTGACACACCAAATGGGATTCTAGCTCTTACTGCCAAAGAGATCCATTGATGCAATTGTTTGTACGTGTTCGTGTGGATGATGTGCGTATGTACCGTATGTGTGTGTAGGTCCAGGAGCTGCAGAGTCCTCCTCGGGCCAGTCAGGTGGTTAAGGACTGTGTGAAAGCCTGCCTGAACTCTACATATGAGTACATCTTCAACAACTGCCATGAGCTGTACAGTCGGGAATATCAGACGGACGCGGTTAGTACGTGTGTGTGTGTGCGTGCATAGCCCTTTATTATCTCAAGTTGAGCCCCAGGGAACCTAAAAAGCTACTTCCCAACTGGCCTTGAAAGTAAAATATAAAGAACAAGTACACTTTCTAGTGTTCTGCGTAACATTAAGGTTTAATAGAAATCATAAGATTCATTATTCAAGACTTCCAAGTTCCAAGCGAGCAACATGATTGGACGAGTGGTGAAAATGGAGCATAACAGCACTGGGACATTTCACTATATGATCATCACTACGCGTCCCAAGTGTGATAAAATCGTTAATGACAATTAAATGTAAGTCTCACCACAGGTGAAAGTAGGCCAAAAATAATATATTCAAACCGAGTCACGGAAGCACTTTCACTAAGAAAACACATCTGATAATGTTATGTCATCTTGAAAAAAACACTAATTATATAATGATTGCTTTTTAATTGTATCTGAACCATCAGAGTTCTTTTATGCGCTAACTAAGCTAAGCTACAAAGCTAACTAGCTCTTAAGACAAGGCTGAAATCACCCTCCAACCCCTGATCAAGGGCCCTACTTGGAGTGTGTGACAAGGGATTGTACACCCTAGCACACTAGCTTTTCATTTCATGCTATTTAGGATTCAACCCTGATACCCAGAATAAGTGGAAATATAAAGAGTTTACAGGACTTTCCACATAACAACTAAAAAAGTCACACAACTTAGACACTGCATGGCGTTAATCATTAAATGCATCAACACTGAATTTGGTTTATATGTCGAAGTAAGAGTGTACGTGTTTAATAAAGTGTCTCTCGCCATGAATCGTCTCTGTTTCTCACATCCTTGCCGGAACAGAAAGTCATTTTTCACCAGCTTCATGCTCGAGATGTCACGGTGCTTCTGCCCCAGGCGTCGTTCTTGTTATTCAGGAGCAGGAGGCAGTGAACAGTGATCACCTCTCTAATGCACGTTCCTCTTTAAGATGAAATATTGATCACGACGGAGGTGGCGTGGTTGTTAGAGAACAGAGAGCTGCAGCGAGCCATGCTGCGCTTTCCTCTATCCTGTGCTCTTTCTCTCTCGTCTCCTTCATACTCTATAGCGAGGAGGAAGATTTTCTAGGGGTTTTTTCTTTAATATTACAGAAGTGTCATGAATCTAATTTGTATGTGTGTTCTGTCTGTCCTCAGTCTAAGAGTGTTCCTCCAGAGGAGCAGGGCCCCAGTGTCAAGAACTTGGACTTCTGGTCCAAACTCATCACCCTTATAGTTTCCATTATAGAGGAGGACAAGAACTCCTACACACCCTGCCTCAACCAGTGAGTGTATATATATGTGTGTGTTTGTGGGTGTGTGTTTGTATGTTCTCACATTGGGTTCTCACTTCACTTAAAGCCTGATAAAAAACTTATAATGTCTCATAAAATATTAATATTGTAATGACGTCTATTATGTGTTTATATATACAAGTTATATAAGTTATAATGCATTATAATCTGTAGTGCAGATACACTGTTGAAGCTTTAAAATGTCAGGCATAGGCATGTATGCTCATAGGAAAGGTAGTTGTACTTACATGTACAGTGCAGTGCAAAAGTATTGACCCCCTCCTTATTTCTTCATTTTTGTTGCTTTTAAAGAGCCAGACCTTCTTGTGTTTCTAATCTACTCTTGAGGAATAGTTTTTTTTTTTTTTTTGTCTCTCATTTATTTTTGCCAAGTTTTTGTCTATTATTTTCAATCTAGTCCCTGTACCTGACCAGTTTCAGAGGAATGTTTTTTGTCTCTTAAGCCACACTATGCCCTATGGATCATTCACGGATGAAAAACCAATGCACTTAAGGCATGAAACAGGTGCAGACAATGACAGATGATCAGGCCGGTGATTAATATATCATCACTGAATGCTGAGCGCTTGGAACAGAAGAGAGGGGAAATGAGTTTGCTGCTGAAGTCGTTACATAAACAATCAAGTTTTAAGATCTTTCTTTAGCCACTTTGCAATATTTGTTCCCACATCTTAAAATTAACCCATTAACACATTAAAATTGTATTTAATTTGATTTCAAGAGCTCAAGATGTTTGCACAGGATTGCATAATTTGGTATAAAACATGAGCATGTAACTTTATAAGGTCAACATGGACAGTAAATACTAACCATTCATAACAATGTTATAATGCAGTTTTATTACGATGCGCTACAAAATTAGGTCTTACTTAAGAAGCTTATGCTAGACATTATAAGATATTATAGAAATCTACATACTATGCTTAAATTCATTTTTATTACATCAGGAACACTAGATTCAGATTGCCGCCATGTTCCTATGGTATATATATTTTTAATTATTATAAATGATGTCACCTTACATTATGTTTCATGTATACGTTGTGTAACAATAACTACTTATAAGCATTTACACTAGATGTTTCAAGGTATTATACCACAGTGCTGTTGAAATCCCATCTCTGATTGCTCAGAAGGTGTTCGTTGTTTTTGCACACGGCTGCACTACCCATAAGCACGCTCTGTTCAGGTTTCCTCAGGAGCTGAATGTTGGAAAGATCAGCGCTGAGGTCATGTGGAACATGTTCGCTCAGGATATGAAGTATGCCATGGAAGGTGAGGATCACCGCAGTATGATTCATACACCTCTACAGTATATGATCCACCCATGCAGAAAAGATGACAAAACAGCCTTTAATGGATTTAAATAGATCCAAAACCAAAATAGAGAGCATTTTGGCACAGTTTTTTTTATCGCACCTTTTAATTCGTACTGATGAGGCAGACCAGGGTCAACTCTCCATCTGTGCTCACTTTATCAGTGTTCTCTTCCTGAGCATGTCCTTGCTTTGAGTACAATCTGTCACATAGCTCCTGGTAGACTGATGCTGTCTGTGTCTTTAGAGCACGAGAAGCACCGGATGTGTAAGAGCGCAGATTACATGAACCTTCACTTCAAAGTCAAGTGGCTCTACAACGAGTACTGCAAAGAGCTGCCATGCTTCAAAGACTGTGTGCCCGAGTACCCTACGTGAGTACAGTTCAAACCTACAGTATGTTTAAATATATCCATTGTGGATATGTGGTGCCTGATAGAATAGAAAGAAGTTGAGCAGTCCTTAGAGTCCTGTTAGAAATCTCTTCTGGAGATCAACAAACACTTACAAGACAGAAATTGTGAAAATAGTAAAAAAAAAAAAAAATTTAATAATTATAAACAAATCCCCATTTTCCCCACAATCGATTAAAATAAATAAATAGTGTGATTTGTCTTGGTCGCCATGTACTATAGATTTATTATTGCACCTAGTGGTCACAAACGTGAACTGCAACAGCAATTAGTAGAGGCTGCTTGAGGCAGGAAGCAGGTTGCCCCAGGATTGCACTATAAACATTTTCAGTAGGATTTTGGCAATGGAGTACAGTAGGTGAAATGTATCAAATCTTCAATTTCGGCAAAACTCGGTGGATCAGTTGCCGGCTAGGACAATGCATTCGTAATATAACATTTGTAATTGAATGTATTGTTTTCTCACTGATAAGCCTACAGTTGTGTTGTCACGATATCGTTAGTATACACTAGCTACTTTGGTTCAACTTTGTTGGCGTAATTAAAGGTTGCCTACATTCTATATGAAATGATTCTAGTTTGGTTTTAGTTAGCATTAATAATTAGAGCCTATCTGGATTTCTGTTGTCTTTAATAGGTGGTTCGAACCATTTGTTATCCTTTGGTTGGATGAGAATGAGGAAGTTTCCAAGGACTTCCTGAATGGAGCACTGGTGAGGGATGCAAAGGACGGGGTAAATATCACTTTTTCTTAATGCTTATGCTCTCTATGCTTATAATAGTTATGTATATTTTATATCACGCCACTAGATTAAATTAATCTGATTGTTTGAAGGTTTAGAAGAGACAGAAAAAGAAGACTTTATTTGTCTTACAGTATATATGTTAAAGCACAGGAATAATTTTTCTTAACATATCCCCGCTTGTTAGGAAGTTGGGTTCCGCTGTGATATGGCCCCTCTGGAGCAGATAGGGTTGAGGGATTTGTTCAAGGGCTATCTATCGGTCTGTCTGTCTGTCTGTCTGTCTGTCTACAGTCAAAAGTTTCGAAAATGGAGTCGCTACAACATAAAAGCAATAAAACACTTCTGAAAATGCTGATGTCAGAAAACAATCAACAACTCTGCCATATTTTATTTCTTATGTATTATAGGAAATGTTGAAATTATAGGAAATGCTGTGCTTTGCTAACCTTTAAAAGTAGATTTAATTGGCTTTATGATTACGTTTACTTTCCTTCATAAGGTATTTCTACTCTTATGGTCTCTCTCTTTCTCTCTCTCTCTCTCTCACACACACACACACATATACACACAGTTCCAGCAGACGTCAGAGCATGCCCTGTTCTCCTGCTCGGTGGTTGATGTTTTCTCTCAGCTGAATCAAAGCTTTGAGATCATCAGGAAGCTGGAGTGTCCCGACCCTCAGATTGTTGGCAACTATATGAAAAGATTCGCCAAGGTGCTGTACAGAATACAATAGTGATTGTGCTGCTGTTGCACTCCTAAGATGAGTTGATATTGCTTCCAATAAATGAATCTCAATCACTGTTTTTTTTTTTTTTTTTTTTTTTTTTGCAGACTATTGGCACTGTACTTCTGTCTTACGCTGACATCATTACTAAGGATTTTCCCAACCACTGCAGTAAGGAGAAAGTGGTATGTGTTTTTAATCATTTGTATTTGTGTGTATGTGTGTGCTTTGTGCACATATCCATATTTGTGCATGTATCCATATGTTTAATCAAATGAGGATGAAGTAATTAGCTGAATGCAGTCTGCTGGGACTGAGACAAATTGGTCCCACTAGACACACACACACACATACTTACAGTATCAAAGCTGAATAAAACTTTGATTGACTCCATATTGATGTGTTTAAGAGGTTGAAATTATTTCATTATAGCACTAGAGATTTTGTTTGTGGATTTTTTTTTTTTTACATTTGTGTTATAATGACTGTAAACTTCCATTTCTTTTGATCAGCCTTGCATCATCATTAATAACATCCAGCAGCTCCGGGTGCAATTGGAGAAGATGTTCGAGGCTATGGGAGGCAAAGATGTGAGTCCCTATCCACGAGTGAATACAGACAGTCCTTATAGCTGTACAACATTCCCATCCTTCATACTGCATTCACATAGCACTCGTATTTCACAATCAGCCTTTATAAAGTTAGCAAAGTCTCATATAATTTTCAATGGCTTTTCAGTTTTTAAATATCACCTATAATATTCCCGAACAGAGAATAACCTTTCATTCACCCTGTATACTTTGTGTAGCCTTTATGTGACTCGAAAGCCTTATGATCTTAATATAGCCTGAAGTCAGTTATTTTGGGTTGCTTGCAAAACACACCCAATGGAATTTAAAACACTCCTCCTAGGGAATTTATACGATCGCCACCAAACTGGGCCAATAGGATCCTAAGACATTGAGGATGCAAAATTGCGAAGAGATTTTTGATGTCTCAAATGGTTGAGCCATGGTGATGCCTTCAACCTATGGCGAAAAAGTGGCCAATATCTTCCGTAGTTATATAAAAGCTGGTGACGACACTGTCTACTGCTACAGTCAGTGAGGAATGCCTGTGACGCACTCACAGTATTAGCTACTCTTATTTCGCATTATGACACATTTGTGCTCACTTGTTGTTTATGTACTGTAACAACCTCAGCAGCAACCTCATTTCCCCTCTCGTCTGTTCATGCCTTAAGTTAGATAGATTTTCTGCTTAAATAATTCATAGGTCACTATGTGGCTTAACAAAGAAAAAACATTCTCCTGAAGCGTGGAGAACTATTCCTCAAGACTAAATGAAAATAGGAGAAAATCTCAAGAAAAATCTCTTTGGAAGCAAAATATGAAGAAATGACAGATAGCTCAAGACTTCTGCACAGTAGTGCATCTATAATTCTCAACAGCCTCTGATTTAAAGCTGTCTGTTAGGAGACCTTATTGTCTGAAGATTGCTTACTTGACATAAAGATTTATTTAATTACATTGCTCTTAATGAAGCAAACAGCCTTGTTCTCCTTAGGTGGGTTTAGTATAAGAAGTTGTTTCTATAGAAGACTTGCACCCTGGCGCTTGAAGATTGGCACCATCTGTTCAGCTAGCTTCAGATTTATCTCTCGTTTCACCATCACTCCAATTTCCTGGTGATCATTTAAATCTTTCTGTCGTTTACCAACCTCTCTCGCTTTCTCATTCATCGATCGTGCCCTCTTTCCTGAGTCACACTCTGGTAAAAACTCCCACTCATGCTGTCTCTTTCAGAAGCTCTTAGTCATTCCCTCCTCTGCAGCGAGGCCTCTTATCCACCTGTTACCCTGTGACACTTCATGCATAGTAATTACTGCATGACAGACCGTTTACCGCCCTGGTCCTCTTTACCAGCATACACAAATATTTAAGGAGTATTACACAATCTGTGATATGAGCAAACTTTTACTGAAAGTTTATTAAATGCGTATTAAAATTAAACAAGTTTGAATACCGTTCCATACTCTACTTAGGATAAGATACTTAACGTGTAGGACGATTTAAGCAATTAGTACTACAAATTTTATTTATTACTTTTTCAACATATTTTTCTCCGTTATGGGAGGGGCGTTCAAGTCAAACCGGGACTTTGGTTGCGCAAAATAACAGAAAAAACTAATTTATTTCTCTATTTCCCTGCTACACTAATGTACTTATCCCAGAGTTCTACTAATGCTTGAAAACCATCAAGGTAGAAAGTTTTCTCAGTATGCGTAAGCCATGATCAGACTGCCTGTTTCACATCTGAAACTCTGGCCTCCCAGGAACTCCTTTAATGGCCCAAACATGTGGAAATAAATGGAGCTAGGTCAGGACCGTACTGGGGACGTAACAATAACTCCCAGCCGAGTTCCTGTAATGTGCAAGTGGTGTTGGGGAATGGTTGTGTGTAGAGTTACCACAGACTTTCAAGGATTAGACGTTGCACTCATCAAATGTACATGGGAATGACTACAGTGGGGTCTGGGCCTTCACAGACATAAAGCTACGAGTCTCATTATCATACTGTGCTTGATGTTTTATGCCTTTATTCACAAGAAATTTCAGTCTTGTCGTAGTCCTGGTTTGACTTGAACGCCCCTCATAGATAATTCATGTTGAAAACCACCACAGTTCTATTAGGACTAGCAGTAATTCTCTCACCAGCCTCAAAGCCACAAGCGCCTCCACCGTAAAGACGTCACCATATGAATGTTTACACACGTATTTAAAAAAGAAATATATTTATGTCAAACAATTACATAAAGACAAAATTTTCTGTATGTTTATATATATATTTATTATAGTTGCAGATTAACACACATTGTGCTCAAAGTAAATGTATATAGGTTTTTTTCCTATGTAGGATAAAATAAGTACACATCTCTTATTTAATTGACTGTTTTTGCTTAATTTTTTTGAAAAATCCACAGGCTAATCGGTTTATGCCAGGGAATTTATCTGTGTACTCTTTGCTCCATAGCTGAACGTGGAGGCCAGTGACTTCTTAAAAGAGCTGCAGGTCAAACTGAACAATGTGATGGACGACCTGAGCAGGATCTTTGCAGTCAGGTGGGCTAGCCATGCTATAGTGAAAACACAGTGCTCCGCATAGCACTATGTCACAAAATTTTTTGAATATAACGAACGTCATTTGTAAGAGTGTACAAACTTTTGCACTTGTAACAACCCGTATTCTTCTTATATTTCCATGTGCAAATCAAACTCAATCGTGAACAGGAAATCTAGGCCTAGTGAAAATGAGATTCATTCTAGTTGTTATGGATACATCCCAACAACCTTGTACCGAGTGTAAGTGTACAAATGTGACTGGGTTCTGTGTGTGTTTGTGTGTAGTTTCCAGCCTCACATCGAGCAGAGTGTGAAACAGATGGGTGACATCCTGAGCCAGGTAAAGGGTGCAAACGTCCCTGCTAATGGAAATGGCAGCCTCACACAGGACGCCGACAACGTGCTTCAACCCATTATGGACTTCCTGGATAGCAAGTGAGACAAACACTTTGTTCTCAGACACTTTGTAAGTGAATGCTGTGCATCAGCATGAAGCTAGCACTTTGTGGAGCTGAAAAGCTCAATACTAAATGATTTATTTAATGAATTAATTAGATAGAAATGCAGTGGTAATGAAATGTTGGCTTGTCTGGGTTCATGCTGGGTCTTTTGTATGGAGACTCAAAGTGTTTTGCTTCGGGCCTTCATAACTCACCTGAATCGAAATGCAAGAAATACATTTTTATCCAAATGTTTCTCTCTTTCTTTTAGTTTGACGTTATTTGCAAAGATCTGTGAGAAGACCGTGCTGAAACGGGTCCTCAAGGAGCTGTGGAAACTGGTCATGAACACCATGGAGAAAACCATTGTTCTTCCTCCACTTACTGACCAAACAGTGAGTGTCTCTAGTAGTGCTTTTAAGGGCATAACATTTCTCTTGACCATACTTAAGGATGCAGAGTGGAGCTTAAATAGAGCAAATTATTCATTGGTTAAACACAGTTATCAAAAACTGTCTCTTGAGACGTTCCTTGAGGCTCTATTTGAAACATCATTGCAGGAATCTCTTGAGCTTCCATTTGAGGCATCCATCCATCTCTTGATGCATCACTTGAGCCACCATTTGAGGGTTACTTGAGGGACAACGAGTTATCACTTGAGTTGTTGGTTGAGCATCACTATGTTGGTTGAGGCAACTTGAGGCATCAACTGCATCTTTATTCGAGGCATAACTTGAGGCAACTCTTAAGGCAACACTTGGGTTTCTGGTTGAGTCTTCATTTGAAAAATCACTCAGCACATCTTTTGAGTCTCCATTTGGAGCATCACTTGAGCATGACTTGATGCAACTTGAGGCATCAACTGAATCTCCATTTGAGGCATGACTTGAGGCAGCTCTTAAGGCATCACTGAGTTTCTGGTCGAATCTTCATTTGAAGGGCATTACTTGAGGCATCTCTTAAGGTGTCCCTTGAGGCACATTGAAGCATCATTCGAGTCTCTATTTGAGCCTCGAATCACTCGAGGCATCACTTCACTTGTTGGTTGAGTCTAAGTCATATCTGGAGTCATCACACAAGTCATCTTTTGAGGATCATTTATTGCTCAAGTTCTCATAAGTTACCACTTAATCTTTAATTCAAGTTCTAGAGATCTTTAGCTTCTCAAATTTCTGTCACTTGCTACCATTTTTTTTTCAGGTGAAAAAACTCACCATGTTGGAGGTTGTATTAAAGGCATGTGTACACAGAGACAGTACCAGAGACATTTAAAATAGTTTTTGAAAACCTGTACGATCACAAGGTACTACCCCATAACCTTCAGAGAAATTTCAAATTAGTGTCATGTAATGGGAAATGGATACAGGCACTCGACCAAAGCATAGGTCGCTCTGGATTTGCCATGCTGTAATACCTTCTAGAGAGCCAGCTGATCATGCATGCTCTCGGCTAGTAATGAGCTCCTTCCTGCTAAGCTCAAACAACTGACGAGGAACACAAACATAATCCAGTTTGCAGGAGCTCGGAAAAAAAATGGTCTTCTATATTTACTTAATAAAAGGGGAGATGTGTTCCTTATCTAATGCAATATGGACATAATAAACTCAGATGGGGCGGAAAAAGCATGCACTCTGGGAGTGAGTGTGAGAGATAGATTGAGGGTATTGGTTAGAGAGAAATCCTTCCAGTGAAAGTGTGTAAATGTGTGTCGTCTTTTTCAGGGCACACAGCTCATCTTTAATGCTGCTAAAGAATTGGGTCAGCTCTCCAAGCTAAAGGTAGATACACAACAATTGTGCATAATAATAACAATCAATAATAGTAATAAAAAAAGGATAATTCTCAAACATTTGCATGGGTACATCAGGAAGCTGATCAATTTGTTAACGATTTGCTTTTTTAGGAGCACATGGTGCGAGAGGAGGCCAAGGCACTCAGCCCCAAACAGTGTGCAGTTATTGAATTGGCACTGGACACCATAAAGGTAAGGACACAGCATTTACTCCACTCTGGGCTCATGTAAATGTTCTGTACAAGATTCACAAAATGTGTTAATTCTCCAAACCCTACAGTCAATGCATTGTTTACACCCCCCCCCCTTTTAAACCCCCTCGAGTTCACACCCATACAACTGACCAACTGCATCCAGTGCCGGTCCCAAGTCCAGTTGGAAAAATAAGATGTTTGTATCAAGGAGGGCATCTAATGAAAAAACCTGTGCCAAGTTGTTTGCAAATCTGATGGTTCTTGACGGGAGCAGGCGAAAGAAGGTTTTACCCCCTCGAGTTCACTCCTTCTCAAAAAGACTTCTTTTAAACCTTCCTGAGAGTAAAAAAACTGAGCATAGTTGGATGGAGCTAAGCAACAAGCCATTGGAGGAAATCTTCTTAAATGGGGTCACATTAGTGGGGAATCTATTTGGCATGTTTCAAGATAAAAAGCATTTGTATTTGGTTAAAGGATAAGTCCAGGATGTCATTCATTGTCAGTGAAGGCACCAGTTTTTTAATGGTTTCGGTTATATTCTGCAGGGATAATATGCTACGGGGCGGCATGGTGACGTAGTGGTTAGCACTGTGGCCTCTCTCCTCCGTGGACGAGGGTTTGTTTTCCACTGTGCTCTGAGTTTGGTTGTTCTCTGTGTTTGGTGGGTTTCCTCCAGTTACTTCAGTCTCCTCCAACAGTACAAGGATATAGAAGCAGAATAGGTTATTGGCATTCCCAAATTGCCTGTAATGTGTGTGATGGATTGTCACCCGCTCCAGGGTGACCCCCACTTTGTGCGCTAAGTCTCCTGGGAAAGGCTCCAGGCCCCCCGGTGACCCTGTATACTGTACATGATAAAGTCGTAAAGAAAATGAACAAATGAATGAAAAATATGTTCAAGTCAAACCGAGACTTTTCATTGTGCAGAATAAAAAAAAATTTAATGGGAGTTAAAACTACTTTTATTTCTCTTTATTTCCCCTTTCAATGGTTTCATCACTGTACTGTGCTTAAAGTTTTGTAAAAAATGTAACAAGTCAGTTTAACGCATCAGTTTTATACCTTCAATCAGTCCTGGTTTGATTCGAACGCCCCTTGTTCATGCGCACAAAAAAAAACAAAAAAAAAGACTCAACTGAATGTCTAAAAATTACTAAAATGTAAGAATTTGTTTGTGTGTGTTTGTGTGTGTGTTTAACAGCAATACTTCCATGCCGGTGGTGTGGGTCTGAAGAAGACATTTTTGGAGAAAAGCCCAGACCTGCAGTCTCTGCGCTACGCTCTGTCACTCTACACACAAGCCACGGACAAACTCATCCGCAAATTTGTCCAGTCACAGCACAATCAGGGTAAATTCATTTATACATACTGTATTTCATTTTATTTATTTATTTTTATGTGTCCTGCTATAAAACCTCCCTGTTTTTTTCTGCTTTCATCCTGGTTCCAGTCTGCCGTCTCTCTCTCTCTCTCTCTCTCTCTCTCTCTCTCTCTCTCATTGTACTTTCAGCTTTTCTTTGTCTCTCTCTGTTTTCATGTAATAATGCTCACTACATCGCTGTGTGTGCTGTGCCAACTGTCTGCCTTTTGTATTGCTGTCAACATCTTTTATGTTCACATGTCAGCATCTTATTCAGATACTAATGTGTTTTCCAGCAGTATTTGTTCTCAATCTCTCTCTCTCTCTCTCTCTCTCTCTCTCTCTGCCACTCTACTAGTTCATGGAGGTAAAGGAGTGAGATGCACTCCCAGTGAGGATGTGTACCCAGAGAAGGGTATGTGTGCGTTCTGTCTGTTGTTCCCTGCACGGGCATGATTTTAAACAAATCAATATGCAAGCAGAACAGTTTGCATATTCACATCCGCATGTGAGATTATTATTATTAGTACGTGGGTATTAGCGGGTTTAGAGGTTGAGTGGACTTGCTTCTTATTTACACATCTACATTAGAGGAGATGCCAATCACACTGTTTCTTTTCCCAAAAGGTACATTGAGGGGGATAAAACAAATAGCTTTTTCAAACAGCTAACTTTGATAACTTTCATAACTTTGATAAAGATTATGTAGAAACAAAAAATTCCAAATCTGCTAATTCCTTAAAAGAATAAGAACTATTTAGCCATCCAAAGAACACTTCAATAATGTAGAGTATAATCTAGAACCGGTTCTCAGGTGTTGTTTTCCATTTAGGAACCGTGTCATTATGACACCATGACAGCATCTTATTAAATAATAAGCTACAATAACTACTAATAACTACAGTAAATCCATCAGCTGTTTATGGAATGGACTCCATTACTAAGGCTAACAGAACTTCATTAGGTTCATTCATTTGGTCATTTTTTCATGCAGTTGTTGTCTAAATGTTGATTTTGTCATTTCTTTTGGTACAATTAGTAAAATTCACGTTTTACTTGTTACATTATGTAAAGGTTTGGTCCACTGCTTCCTGTGAGGCCAATGCGATAGAAAATGAATAAGTGTAGAGCTGAGGAACTCAACAGCGCTTGAGGGGGATAATTTCAGGGCTGGAATAAATATAAATAGATATCTATGGCACAAAACTAATAAATATAAATAGATATTTATTCCAAGAAACTACCCCAGATACATTTTGCATGGTAATACTGTATATACAGTATGAAGGGCGTTCAAGTCAAACCAGGACTTGTGATGTGAATGAAGGCATGAAACCAACTGACACTTACAGAAAACGTCAAGGATAGTACGTGATGAGACTCATAGAGCAGTGCAAATGTTTTAATGAAGGCAGTACGTCCGTGAATGATGATGCCGATTGAGGTTGTTCAGAGTTCACTGCAGCTGTTACCAAGTGGAACGCCTGGTCCTTGAAAATGAATGGATAACTGGTCACCATCTTGCAGAGGAGACACATCTGTCCGTGCGAACTGTACACAGAATCATTCACCAACACCACTTGCACATTACAGAAACCCGGCTAGTTATTGAAATATCCCGCAGACAGTGTTGAACCCACGCTAAGCCATTCTCACATGGGCCATTAAAGGAGTTTCCCGGTAGGCCAGGGTTTCAGACATGAAGCAGGCACTCCGATCATGGCTCCGTACTGATAAGCACTATCCAAGCACTAGTAATCCTTATAGGTCTAGGAGCAAATATTGGACTTCCCTGAACAGCACTCCAAATGTATTGATGGAAAAGGCATTTAAATCTGTGTGGGCGTGTCTCGTCTATTTAGCGTCAATGAGCTGTAATAGAGAGCAGGTCTTGAAAAGGCAACAAAGGTTACAGACTAGCATAAAGCCTGGCACACATTCAGACTGCTCAATTTAATTTCTGTTAATGCAAGGGAAGACCATCACTGTGCTGATAGTGTGCATAGTGAGCGCGAGCGAGCGTTTACTGCTAACGCAGGAGCTTCACAGCACTGTTTTATGGCTGTGCTTTTCTTTAGCGGATTACTTAATTGCAGTTATTTGATTCAGTCATTTTGTTACTTTAATCAGTGAATGGAAGTGGAGCCTCATCTTTGCTGTCCAATACAATTCATTCATACCCAGTATATCTGTTGGCAGCGTACTCGGGCTTTATGAAGGCTTTTGAAACGTGGCACCAGGTCACAGGAAAAGGACTTTAGCACCATCTGGTGGATTCAAATTAAAACACAGCACAGAGGCGTTTCATTAGCAAGTGATGTTTTCGAAGCGACGGTGCTGTAGGACAGAGTTGAACGCTGGAAGATACGCAACCCGTGACGTGATCACGTTTCACAAAGTGAAGCGACACCTAACAAGACCTTGATTATAAAAAGTTTATTAGTTCTTTGTCTTTTTGGACAATTTTCTAATTTTCTATTTTGAAAAATATTACAGATATAAAATTCAGATTTATTTAATAATCAACTAAAACGTCACAGCCCCAACAACAACTCCTGGTAAACCAGTGTTTCATGAGTTTCATTTGCATATGAGGACATGATTGGCTCATGTATTTTATGATGTAATAATAATAATAATAATTTTTTTTTTAAAGCCTGCAACCTTCTGCAATTTTGTCCCACTTAGTAATGTTTTTAGAATCCCTAGAATGATCCCCTCCATGTGTATATCAAGGAATATAAGGATAATTATTTATACGTGTTATTTTTACCTGGAGCTGTGCTTTTTGAATCTGTTACAGTTCTGAAGCCTTAGATTTATCACTTATTTATCGAATATGAGGATTTTTATTGCGCATGCAATGTTACATACAGCCTAGTTGTAGAAATAGAAAGAACATTTCTCATTCAGTAAACCCTTAAGTAAATAAGACCTTTAAAGATGAAGGAAGGATCGGAGGTGAAAAGCTACTATATACTGTACAGTACATACACTCGCCAGCCACTTCATTAAACCTTGCTAGGACTGGGTTTGGACTTCCTTTTGCCTTTATAACTGCCTTAATTCTTTGTGGCATAGATTCAACAAGGTGCTGGAAACATTCCTTAGATTCCTCCACATTCTAAAGATGCTCTGTTGCCCTGAGATCTGTTAACAACGGAGGCCATTTCAATACAGTGAACTCATCGTCATGTTCAAGTAACCAGCTTGAGATGATTTCAACTTTGTGACATGGCCCGTTAACCTGTGGTAATAAAGTGATGGACATGGTCAGGAATAATACTCAGGTAGGCTGTAGCTTTTAAACCATGCTCAAATGGTACTGAGGGGCCCAAAGTCTGCCAAGAAAATATCCCCATACCATTATGCTACCACCACCAGCCTGAACCACTGATAGAAGGCAGGATGGATGCAAGCTCTCATGATGTTTACCCCAAATTCTGACTCTCCGGTCTAAATGTCGCAGCAGAAAACAAGTCTTATGGATAGTTTATCTTATTCAGATTATTCTATGTAAGTCATAGTGATAGTTTTGTATGAAAATCTCAGTAGATCAGCAGTTTTGGGAATACCCATACCAGTCTGTCTCGCACCATACCACATTCAAAGTTTACTTGATTGTCTGATTAGCTATTTGAGTTGAAAAAATGCTTGTAATGAAGTGTATACTAAAAATAAAACTAAAGGAATTTCTCACACTCTCAATACATTCTGTAAAATGTATTATTGTAAACCACATTTTTTTGACTGTTTCCCCTTCAGCCTCAGGTGTGGATGACCCCGTGGGAGAGGTGTGCATGACACTGGAGATTCTTAGCGACCCCAACACAGGAGGACACAAAATTAATATTAAAGGTTAAACATTTCCTCACACTTCACCATCATTCCTCTTTGGAACTTTGCATTTGAATGATGACTTATGAATATGTGACTGTAACATTTTCACTCCTTACGCTTGGTGATGTTGTGTTTGTCAGTGGTGGCAGCAAATGACCTGCGCTGGCAGACTCAGGGCATTTTCCGACCCTTCGTGGAGGTCTACATCATTGGACCCCACCTCAGCGACAAGAAGAGAAAGTTCGCCACCAAGTCCAAGAACAACAGCTGGTCCGCGAAATTCGGGGAGGCCTTCCAGTTGTACGTTTTTGCTTTTTGAAATGCAGAATCATGTAGATCATAGTTTATTTAATAATTAATGAAACCCAAAAAATCTTGATTGACTGAAAACCATGTAAAAGGTAGCATAGCCTGATCTAGTAGCATACATTATTGCCATTATTGAATTCATTTAAGAAAACTTAAAACAGCGATGGGAGATATGTTTAGCGACTAAATAATATGTCATGGAATTTTATACATGCAGTTTGTTCCCAGTGTTGATATCGAGGATAAAAGCACTGGGACATTTAACTATATGTATCAATCAATCAAATTAACAATCGTTAATTTCACTAATTGTCGAACACCACCGTGGGTAGGTCCATCATACTGGAAATAGGGTAGAGCTGCTGGTTGCCAAAACCTACATTCAAAACCAGTAACAGAGGCACTTCAGATATCATCATGTAAACAACACTTTGTTTCCTTGGTAAACAATGACTTGGTTAAGTCGTTCTGATTTACCTCTGAACTGCACATGTTGCTCTGTGCACGGCTAACGGAAGCTGTAAAGCTAACTAGCTTCTACAAGGCTGAATCCCAAATCCCTCTCTAACCCCTGATCAAAGGCACTAATT
Organism: Clarias macrocephalus; assembly: GCA_011419295.1. Classification (NCBI taxonomy): domain Eukaryota; kingdom Metazoa; phylum Chordata; class Actinopteri; order Siluriformes; family Clariidae; genus Clarias; species Clarias macrocephalus. The sequence goes on along the minus strand of JAAGKR010000006.1, from coordinate 219,295 downwards.
GGTGTGTGGAACAAATTAGCTTTCCATTAGCTGTTTGGGATTTAATCCAGAAACATGGAAGTTAGCAAATAAAAAGCAGAATCATTGGAAAAATAAAGTAAATCTCCTAAGTTTCTCAGGAAACCACCACCTCCATGGTACCGGTAAGACTACTTTAAAACTACTTTAATTACACTAACTGTCAGTTGCCCACTTTGACCAGTCACGGCTAGTCAGTTTCAGTTTAGTAACAGGGACAATGCGAAAAAATCTTGAACAAAATTTTCTTCTTTGCCCATCCCTTGTCTTGCTGTAGTGTCCTGGGCAGTGAACTGGGCCCTGAGGGGTACGAGCTACACGTGTGTGTGAAGGACTACTGCTTTGCCCGAGAGGACCGTACAGTCGGCATGGCCGTGCTGCAGCTAAAAGACCCTGCATTGCGAGGTGGTGGAGCCTTCTGGTTACCCCTGGGCAAACGTGTGCACATGGATGAGACAGGCCTTACCGTGCTGCGAATCCTCTCACAGCGCAACAACGATGACGTGGCCAAAGAGTTCGTGAAGCTCAAATCAGACCAACGCTCGGCCGAGGAGGGCCGAGGGAGTTAGGAGGCTGGAGTTCTGTGTCCACACACTGTACACACGCACAGGAAATGGAAAGATGCACACATCAACACACACAATCATGCTACAAGTGAACAGAAAACACTCAGTTCAGTAAACACTGACTTGTATAGAGACTAATTTGATTTAGAGAAACACTGTTGTGCCTCACCAGTGGCATAACCTAAATCTCTGCATAAGCACTAAAGCAATCAAACCTGATTCAAGCAAATAATGATGTCAGAGGTGTCGCTCTTTCATCTTTGCCTTTTTTTTTATAAAGGGAACTCTGCTGTGACATCCTTAAATGCAACAGTATAGACACACACACACCCATTTTACATTCAGTATCCTTTTTGCATTCTGATTCTGCAGTAGACATAAGCATGCCTCAGAGCTTATATAAAATGGAGAATGATGTGATAAATGCCATACATATTGAGAGCGATAAATGCCATACGTACATCACACATACAGTACAAATCCTCTTATGTGCCGAAACCCTTTTCACCCTATTATAAAAAAAAAGTCCCTGTAAAAAGCATTAGTTCATATTAATATGTGCGATGAGCAATGCTATAATGCTATTTTAGCGTTTCACGCATGTCTTGAGTCACACTGCTTTCTTCTCTTACATGCTCTTGCATGCTGCTCCTACCTGCTTACCCACAATGCATTGCTGCTTACAGGAGATACATGAAGTTCATGTACTTTCTCCTTAACTTATGTTTTATAACCAGACAACTGTAAAAAAAAAAAAAAAAAAACATGATGGGGCTCAATATTTTTCGTGTTGTTTTGGAAACTTAACTTTGCACTTAAGCCTCTGTTGCATGTTTTTATGTCCCGTCCCAGTCAGGTCTTTTTATTCGTCTGTCAGAACGTTCTGTTTCTGCTGTTCTCTGTTACGTTGTGCATGATGAAGCCTAGCCACTTCAACACTGTGATTCTCTCCTCATGCTCGCCTCCGCTGCTGTGCGTTATGGAGCTTTAGGTTTGTTTGATTTTGTGTGTTCAACGGTTCCTGGATAGCCAAACGTAAAATGGTAGTTGGAATCATGAAAATTTATGAAAAATGTTGTTGTAGATCTTGAGTTTATGGAAATTGGATTAAATGGGATATGATAATATGGGGGAAAAAAAGTCATAATATCCTAATACAGTTTGACGTTTCACAATATTTAAGTACACGAACAAAGTGTTAACTAAAATGTAAGGGCATGATTTAAATAAACAAAAATATATATATTTTTAAATGTTAAATAATGCTAAGGAGTAAAAGTTTTAAAATTTTTATCTACCAATCAGCTGCTGATCATCAGTAACGATGACACAAGAGTCTCAGAAAAGCATTTGTTGCTAGTCTTTCGGCTGCTTCCATCAAGGGATCGCCACAGCAGACCGTTCGACCCACACAACAACGGGGCACGCGTTTTACAGCAGATGCCCTTCCTGACGCAACCCTCCCATTTTACCCGGGCTTGAGGTCGGCACTGCATCCAGTGGCTGGGAATCAAACCTGGGCCTTCTGCATAGGAGGCAAGAGACCTACCACTGAGCCACCAATGCCCTTGTCTTAGAAAATATTGACTGAGTAGAGACTTCAACAAACATCTGTTACTTAAATTGACCTATAAAGAGCTTTTCCCTTTTATTTTACCTTCTAAATATACATAATCTTTAAGTTAAATAATAAGTTTAATATCTGCTTTACATTGAAAACAACATGTATTTCAAACTTTGCAAAGATGTCTTTTTAAACATCTTGGTGCTCTCTGGTGTCACATCACCCAGCCTTTTTGTAATATAATATTCAGATTCATTGTTCTAATACACAAAAACATTAATGGAGATGTTAGAAATGAAATTGAATGGAGAAATCTGTCTCAGGTTAGTGTTAGTAGTGAGGAATAAGAAAGTTAATGAATTTGGCTTAAAAATCTTGTTAGAAAGTGTCGGATTAGCTCATGGCTAGCTGTGTAATGTTGGCAGTTATGATTATTAACAGTCATAAACATGGCTTAAATGATTTCACAATTCTGCACAATTAACCTATTTTCCTTTTTGATCCTTAAAAAAAATGTTGACAAGAACAATATGACTTAAAATCTCAGACATCCTGTCAGGTTAGCTTATTTGGGCTAGCTAGATAGCTTAGCACTGAGTATTATGAATGATTATGAATAGCCTCTTAAAAATCTTGTCAGTTTATTTATGCTATCTACTTGTGTAAAAAGTAACAGCATTACCGTACGATTATGTCTTTAAGAATTCATCAGGTTAGCTGGTCAGGTTTGGCCAGTATTATCCATACAGATAGGAGCAGTGGTGGCACGGAGGGCTAAGGTACCGAGTTACTGATCGGAAGATCGGCAGTTCGAGCCCCAGCTCCATCAGGTTGCCACTGTTTGGCCCTTGAGCAAGGCCCTTGACCCTATCTCCTTCAGGGGCGCTGTATCATGGCTGACCCTAACAGAATGTCTAACTATGAGCTAACTAACAGAAGAGGTTAAAGTTGTATTCATAATGATAATAATTTGAAGTCCATCTTCGAATATCCCCATTATGAATACAACTTTAACCTAGCCTCAGACATTCTGTTAGTTAGCTCACATTGGCTACCTGACTCACCAATGAACATTATTCAGATTAAGAATACAATTTTTTTTTTTTAAATCCTCTCAGAAAACCTTTCAGGTTAGCTTAACCTAGCTAGAATTCCGTGTTAGCAAAGAATATTTTTTACATTCCTCTTCTCAAATTGCCTTAGATTCAATTAATTGATTTAGCCAGCTATCTAAAAGTAATAATAATAATAATAATAATAATATAGTTCCAGAAATCTTGTCAGGTTGTCCAGCTATACATATAACTTTTAAAAATCCTGACAGCCTAGTTCATTTTGGCTTGCTAGCAATGGCTAGCAAGTGTTTATTTATTTATTACATTTGTGAACCTCCCCCGAAATCCCTTAAGAATTTGTTTATTTATTTTTAACTAGCTAAGTGACCGTTACATATTTTGAGTTATATGACTTTTTCCTCTTGGATATCCTGTCAGGTTAGCGGTTAGCTCACTGGACAGCTACAGTATAAATTGGACAAAAAAACCTTGTCGGGTTAGCTCATGTACTGGCCAAAGTTATGAATTCAGATTTTTAATACATCTTAGCTATTGTTAACTATTAGGCTAGTATTAGTAATGAAGATTGGCCTTAGCAGGCTAAAATTAAGATTCTTAAATATTAATGAATCATCATTTCTAAAAAAAAAACTGTCAGGTTAGCTTGTGCTACATAGCCAGATATAAAAGAAAACATACAGTATGTTTCAATGCCAAATACTTTTTCCTTCCTTTCATTTTATGAATGAAAGAGGTTTTATCGCGAATGAATGAGTGCCTCTCCAGCACACAAATTAATTAATTAATAACTAGAAATTTATTAAAATCGGTCGACTCCAGACTGGATTTTCAAAAAGAATAGTGTCAATGGTGTGTAATTCAATGCAAGAAGTTCATTTCATGGCACATTTCTAATAGTGTTTCTCTATAGAGTTCATGGGGCTGGATGTTTAGTCCAGTATTCTGCCAAATCCACGCACCGTCTATGTCATGTTTAAGTCCGTCCTTGTCAGATTATCCAGAATGAACCAGGCTATATGTCCGTGGCATGAGGGCACAACTGCCCTTTGTCCATGTTGTAACCTAGTGTAAAGTTGTTTGTCTTAATTCTACAGCAATACTATAGACAGAGACGAAAACAGAACCGTGTGAAGAGTAAACCTGAAACACAAAATACACACAGGCCAAAAATAGTCTCTAAGTCAGCCATCCATCCAGGGAGATGCACGGGCCTATATGAGCAACAATAAGTCATGATAAGTGTGTGCATTATATTAGTTTTTACAAACTAGTGTGTGTGTGTGTATTTAGGAACAGCTTGAAGCACAGACTACTGATTTAATATCAGTTATGTAAGTGTTTAGCGGCTGTTCCAATAAACTGAAGTGCATCATTAGTGCTGTTCCTGCACTTTTAATTCACCCAGTGATCAATTCCAGAAGTGGTCTTGTCTCATTGAGGGCTATGTATGTGGGCTTATGAGGGAAGACAGCCAGTCATGGATACATAGCCATCCACGTTTGCTATTTTTACACCTAAACCATAGTGCAATTAAATGCAGTCACAGTGGTTAGCTTTGGACTAGAATATTAAATGAAATGTTTACAAGGCCGAGTGTTTCAGCACAAATAGCTCGCACATCCTTATTTAATTACTGTTTCGAAGCAAAATAACAAAATGGATCGAGTTAAAGAATTAAGAAGCAGTAGGTCTCTTAAAAATATTGCAGTGGGCTTCAATGTCCAAACCAAATCCAACACAGCTTTGAATGTCTCACAATAGCCTTTATTTGTGGGAAACATTTAGGGGATGAGCAAAGTAAAAAAAAAAAAAAAAAAAAAAGGTTCTATGCTTAAAAGAATAGTTTAGTAAATAACCTTAAATTTTTGTTGACTTCCTTGGGGTTTGAAGTTGACTTTAATTTTTAAGCATTGTGTTCCTGATATGTAAAAGAAGCTTGTGGCTACCAGTTTAGTATCATACATACTGCATTTAACCAGGATCTTACCGGATCAGAGACAGATACAAAAAAAAAACTTGAATATTCCATTTGACGATTTGTATCTATATTAAGGAGCAAAATGTGGAGGCGAATTCATATGTGAAAACAATTCCATATGCCCCCAAAGCCACACTTTTTGAAATACACCCACACAATCAGGGGAAGAAAAACTAATTACCTGGTCCTACAGTGCATCCAGCTGACATAATTCTATTGCCGCAGAATGTTGCTGAGCCTAGACCTGAGTAACTGAAGCAACCCCGGATCACAACACTTCCTCCAGAGGCGCACTATGCATGATGGGTGCAACACTTCAGGCACTTCCTTTCTAACCCTGACACACCCATCGCCCTGGAGTAGGGTCAATCGGAACTCATCAGACCACCTGACATTTTCCTATTGATCCGAAGTCCAATCTCCCAAGCAAAATGAAGACTTCTTTTTTCAATTGTTTTCTTATTACCACTCACCGCTATGTAAACCCCATCCTTGTTATCACCTTGTATGTGTGGAAATGCTCTTGCGTTCACTATTAAACACCAAGCGGATAAGTACTCTATGATCACAATCATTCCTCCATAAAGTTGAAGGTTCAGCACTATCCATCCAGTATTTAATCATGCATTGGACAGTTCTTAACCCAATTCCAGTCATTTCAATCATTTCCTTAGTTGTATTCTTTGCTTGATGGAGATTGCTGATCTAAAATAACCAACCTCCAGTCTAAATTTTCCCTCTCTTTAAACTTAATAACACACCCCAAAAAAGTCCTCAAGACTTCCTGGTGGAAAACCTCCATCAGCGGTTACAAACCTCTGACACTGGAGACTCCTTCCCTAAACGATAAACAGCTCCATACATAATCCTTCACCGCATCAACCGTAATATGCTTTCATTTGTTAAATGACACAAAGTACATAAATGTAGACTGTGCAGTATCATATGTATAGAGTCGAGATTTCAACAGCACTGTGATATACATGATGATATACTTTCTATTTCACATTTGTTTACGTACTTGGCATACAATCTTCTCAGTGAGAAACTGGTAGCTATAAGCTCTAAATAAGGGTGAAACTTGAAAAGCGAGCTTCATCCACCAAATAGCTGATAGGCTGATGTTAAGTTTGAAGTAAGGGAAATGTTGTCGCGTTAATGTTCAGTAAAACTATTCCTTTAACAAAGGCAGCAATGCCGTCCCCATGAGGGCTCGCACTTACACGCACACATATATCCTCGCGCACACAGAAACTCGCACTTACAGACCCGCTCAAGCACAAACAGGCATGAAGATTACCCCATATGCATGCGTGCATGCCTGCTGCCGTGCGCTCCACGTGCTGCCCACATTGTGAATAGAAACTAAAGTGCATGAAGGGGAATCGAATGTTAATTGTGCCAGCACGTGTCTTTTTCTTTTGGTGTTTATCCTGCCAACTATCGAACGATTGATCTTTATATTTCCGTTAGTGTTCATATTTTCAAATGTATTTATTTTTATCAAAAAATAAATGTAAAAAAAGCTTGTGAATAAATAAACGTGTCCGAAAACGAATGTAGCGTGTACAAGCATGAGAGGATGTTTTTATACCGGGGATGTTTATAATTTTTATTTTTAATCATTATGATGGTTTCTAATCAAAACAGTAGTGGATTATTGCAGCATTGCTTCCTATTAAAATATGATCACTCAATCAGAGCCTGTGCACTTATTTCTTTTCTTCTATACCTAGTTTAAAATTAATACAGAGAAATGGGATTGACAAAGTTGCCTTTTTAGACAAAACCTAATTTATCTAAATCTGCATAATTTTCTGGCCCTGAAATTAGCCTCGCTCATATCTGGCACTGAACTAGTTGAGGCCAACTGCACGACAGAAGTGATAGAAGGGTTAGTGTTGTCCTTGGTGTGGTATATGCCAGCTCCCAGTGAAATGAACAACATTCAACTATACACTAGCATACTGGTGACATGATTCTGACCTAATACATTACGACTACCAACCTAATATTAAGTAGGTCCTCCTTTTGACACCAAAACGATAATGTTCTGCCCTCACAAACTGGCACTTATCAAAGTAACTCAAATCCTTAAATTTACCCCTTTGTATGTTTACAACACATCAACTACAGTGACAAAATATTCACTTGCTGCCTAATATATCTCACCCACTTCCAAGTGCCATGTAATGAGATACATCTGTAGCTATTGTGACACAGCCAAATCGTGATGTCTAGACGACTGGATCGGAGCAACTCCAAAACTGCAGCTCTTGTGAGATGTTCCCGGTCTGCAGTGGTCAGGACCTTTCAAGAGTGGTCCAGTGAAAACAAACCAGTGAACCGGCGACAGGGTCATGGACAGCCAAGGCTCATTTTTGCACATGGGGAGTGAAATCTGGCCCGTGTAATCCGATGAAATAATAAAGCAACTGTAGCTCAAATTGATGAAAGGGGTAATGCTGGTTCCCATAGAAAGGTGTCAGGGGACACAGAGCATTGCTGTTTTGGTGGCAAAAGAGGGGAACTACTCAGTATTGAGATGGAGCCCATAATGTTCTGTATAAAATTGGATTATCACAATACAATATTAAGCAATGATTAGAGTTTAAATTTCATACAATATTAGCCCTCATGAGGACCCACAGAATTGCACTTATTGTTATATTGTAATTTGTGAAAAATTAATAAACAAATGAATTGAAGCAGGGAACTGTCCCGGAGTGCGGATCCCAAAACGAGTTCCGTGGTGTCGCAAATCACAAACCAAGCATTTTTTAACCAGATTATATTTATTACACATTCTTATAATTATTTAAATAGTCACCTGGATTAGATCAACCTAATCCAAACCTCGCTAACAAAGAAACAAGGAGGTTTTATAAATAATGTTTGCTTGAACCTAATGTGTTCTGTAATTAACTATTTCAAGAATAAAAGCCTCGAGGGCAGCAATAAATAGCAAAAATAGCACTGTACATATCTGAAAAATACTCTTAAGCATCCAAATAGTTGCATGAGATCAATGATAGAACTGACTTTTTCTTTTACTGGGAAAATGGGAATCCGAACTTTTTTAGTATTTAGCAAACAACTGATTGACGATGTCAAAATAAGTTTCATGCTAAATATTAACGTTTTTAAAAATAAGTCATCTATTAACTAGTTTCTAACATGAAGAAATCCATAAAATGGAAAAGTCATAGAAAGTCTGACAAAGAACACCGTCAAAACTCAAGAGGAAAGAAAACACTGAAATTTATTTATGCTCTTTGCAATAAAAAAAAAAACTTAACTAATGCCAATTTCCAACATGTCGAGACAAAGAAAAAGAAAAGTGGTTCAGGAAGTAATAACCGATTTCTTCCATTTTAGAATTAAAACAGACAAAAGAAAAAAAAACAATTCTCCATTATGCAATGATTAATTAAATACAATGGAGATGTGGTTCTTAAGGAAAGGTCTCACTTTCAATACCTACACCCTCAACACAGACCGAGCAAAAGGCAAGAGCACTACTTATTGTTGTATTCGTATAATCTTAACGCGCCACCGTTACCATTTATACTGTATATATTATCAAATAAACAAATGAATCAACAAATAAGTGCAATGTCATTGTGATGTTTACACAATTTTTTGGATTACAGTAAACGTAATTAAATGCATATTTTATATATATGCATGCCATACCAGGCACAAGTGTACAGTATAGTGTATATTATATAGTGCTTTTGTTTATTGGGTTTTAGTGCCTCCTATCGGCCACATGAAATACTGCAGTTCAGATTTCTAACGGAAAAGTTGCAGACTATAACAAACTCCAATGATAAAACTTTTAACAGCTCCATTTCCCACATGGCACTTAAACACAACAGTTTTTTTCCTCTTCTTCTTTTATTAAAGTTGTGTTCTGTGGGTTTCATAAGACTCAAAGCAATCTCGCTCTCAGAGACCAGCCCATAAACACCGACTCCTCAGTCTGAGTCGCGGTTCCTCGTCCAGCCTGTACCGAATGCCTCTATATTGTCCTACAGTAACCTAAATGAAAAGCACCAAGACACTGAGGTTTATTGTTTTACAGTAAAAAATGAAAACAAAAAAAACAAGATTTTATTAAAGAAGCATAAAAAATAAAACTCTTGATACATTTCTTATAACCGTCAAGTCAGTTCAAATTATAAGGTGTATACAATTGTTCCGACTCGCGGCTAAAAGGTCCATAAACTTTCAAATAAAATATATTTCAATTTTAAATTTTCTTCAATAGTTTTCTCATTTTGTTATAAATTGCCTATATGTTTTACACAGGAAAACAGAAATATGAAAAATAAAAAATTAATTTGCAGTAATAAAAGGGTCACATTATAATCTGGGATATTTAGGTTAAAGTAAGCAAATAAATTGTAAAAATAAAATGTGTAAAAAGTTTATCCTTTTTTTTTTTCCATTTTAACATTTAGAAAATTTTTAGCTAATGCCTGATGGCTTCAAGACATGCAGATAGTTAACTTACAAATAATGATAATGTTTTAAAAACTACTAAACTTATCAGTTTTGTACGGCTGGAAGGAAAAAAAAAATCCCAATGATTGTTTCTCAGGGTATTTACAGTCAGGTCTAAAACCTTGTTACTGAAATGACTTTTGGTTCTGCATATAAAAGAATTAAAGCAACAAAAAAATAAACCAAACAAACACTAGAAAGGAGAGCAGAGTTACAGGGCTAAGTGATCTATGTGAGCGTGGCATCTTGGTGCCAGTCCAATGCCCGAGATCAGATCTCCCCTCCGAGCTTTCCTCAGTAAACCCTGTTTATGAACCTTGGGGCGGGGGTTATGGGGGGGGATAAGATAGGGGCTACACACTAACTAAGCTCCATCTCGAGCTTGTGCCGGCTGTTTCCAGGTTCGGAGTGGCGGACTGACAGAGGACTGTTCCTCACTAGGCTGAGGCCTGGAGCTTGAGACGGCACGCGCTCGAAGGGACGTTTACAGCACGCTACTGACGAATTCTGTACCTTTATACCAGTTCTGCTACTGTACACATCCAGAAGAAAAACTGTTTTGAGCGCCATTTTTCAACACATCTTAAAACTTACCTTACTAAGATCTAATCTCAATCAGATGAGTCTCCTCTCGCAGCAGGCTCATACTCTGGACAAATACTTAAAAACTTTCCTTTCCTAGTTTAATTTCTGTAACAATCTGCAATCGACGGGAAGGAGAAAGGACTTAAAACGTTTGGATAAGACCACAAGAGCAGGTGGATCCCTGTTACAAAGACAAAATCAGGGGCAGGCGTTTCAGAAAGAGACTGAACATCAGTAGTGATCTGCACCACCAAGGCACCGAACGCTTTCAACTCTGAACTGAAAGTGAACCTGCTCTACTGAGTCGTTTAACAACATTCTGTATCCGGGTACCCCTTAATGAAGCAAAAGAAGACTTTTAAAAAGAGATACAGGAGAAATTATGGACCATTTTTGAGGCTTGGTTTCATACACGCCTGATTACTGAAACTGAATGGACGACACAGATCAAACCATGTAAACCAGAACGATAAAGATCTGACCTCTGACCTTGACCTCGGCTCTAGAGGTTTCCGTTTCAAAGCCACTGCATCTAAGCGTCGGTTCTAAAGCTCTGGACTGCGACCCTACATCTAAACCTTGTCTGCGGCTCTCGGACATGTAGCACAGAGTGAATGGAAGCCCTGGGTGAACATAGCTGCCAGGTTCTGATTGGTTCTCAATCCTGGTTATTGGAACTGAAGGAGACCTGAATCATCACAGGAAGCCCTTTTAGACTGTACGGTGTCATGGCTTGTCGCGAAAATAATAAATAAACTAAATTAACCTATTCACTGGGCTACCAGTGCGAGTTTCATCCAACCGAAGCACTAAAACAGCAAGAGGCAAAACATGGAAATGTGTCTGGGCGCAAGAGTGGATTACAGCAAAAAGCCTTCGTGCTCCAATTTAGAGCAAGGCCTTGTGGGAAGGGCGGAAGACCGACGTTTCTCCAGGCTGGCCAGAGACCGAAAGAACATTGCAATGTGTCGCAGTGCACAAAGTGGGATGGATTTAAAACTGTCCACGAAATAAAAAAAATCAAATAAATTCCCCACTTCACCTTTTTCTCCTCCAAAATACACACACGCACACTCAGACACACAGAAAAAAGAGACATTCGTGTAAAGTTATAACGTCCTACCTATACTAGAATCCGGTATTTTGGAACAGTGCGATGCCACGGAGGACGTTTCTGTCCTGGTCCGACAAGCACACCATTCATATTAAAAGAATCTTTTAAAAGAACAATAAAAGTGTAACAGATAAAGTTGTCCGTGGAGTGAAAGGCGACTCCGCCGTCTCCGTGGTGCTGTAGTGGCCCCCTGCCGAGACGGGGAAAACGCAACTGGAATGAACGAACCCGAACGTATTTAATCAAAGCAGTAAAAATACAAAAGTGTGTGTCTGATGATGAAGTGTATAGGACATGTCCACCCTGGGTAAAGTCCTCAGGAACGGTGTGTGTTCTAGTTCTAGCTCGAGGGTTTAACTGCGCCCTCTTCTGGACTGGAGTATGAGTGTTTTAAGATTGCGAGACAAAGACGGGCGGAACGGCCGACCTCTTAGCATCGTAATATTTCTTATGCAACGATAACTATTCTATCTACCTACATAATATTGAACATTAACCATTATGCTGGATATCAACTCTTAACTTGAATAAATATTAAGTGTTTCATTCTTCATCGATAATAATAAAAAAAAACAAATAATTCTGTACTATTTTGGTCTGACGAGTGTGCAGGCTCCGCAGTCTTGCGTTTTTTTCCCCTTCTTCTTCTTCTCCTCTTCTTTTTCCTCTTGGGGGGGAAAAAAACGCAAAAACGTGCGGGATTAAAAACAGACTGCGTTCCCGCCCCTCTCGAAGTTCTCAAAATGAACCCTTAGAAAAAAGTGCAGACCTATGCAGCTTAAATCGAAAAATATCTGCAAGTAGAAAAAAGTCTCAAGCAAAAAAATAACCTGCTCAGAAGCAAGAATGAAGGGGAGGGGGGAATGTATAATACACAGACAGACTCATCGGCGGTAGATTGAATTAATGCCTAAAGATAGATAAGACACTGGTTTCTATCCTCCTCGTCCATCTCGAAGGAAAAAAATAAAATAAAGTACACTGCTGACCTGCTGATTCTACAGCCTGGGATAAGTACAAGAGTCAGTTATAATATTGACATTACCATCATCGTTATTATTATTATTAATAATAAATCAACATCAGAATAGTGTCATATTCAATATAGTAATTATTATCAATCCTATGTAGGCAGGTACACATCTTTCTCTCTGTGTATAGTTTACTGTAGACTTTCTAAATAGTGGAGTTGTTCTTCAGGGCTTGGGATAACAGCACCCCGGTAACTGTGTGCCATTAAGAGAAAATGCGAATGCACTGAGTGGCTGGGGTGTGGCACACAGGGCACTCGGGCTCCTGTGACTGGCAGATTTGCCCAGCGCAGTCCATGCAGAACAGATTGTGGCCGCAGGGAACGAGAGCAGCTGTGACCTCGCTCTCGAAACACACGAAGCAGTCCCTGTTGCTACCGCCCGGCACCATGCTTCCCAGGGTGCTGGCCTTCAAGCGGCCCAGCATGCTGGAGCTGGCGCCCATGCTGCCGCCACCCTCGGAGTCGGTAGGCGAGCCACCGGGCAGCGAGGACGCGGAGCAGGATGAGTACCCCGTAGTGCTGCCACCGCTGCTGCTGCTGCTTCCTCCTGAGAATGACGAGCCCGTGTGTAGCCAGGAGAGTGCGCTGAGCGGATCGCTCTGTGCCCGCCGTGCCAGTGGGTGTTCCAGCGCCGAGCCATCGCCAGGCAGTGTGGGTGAGAGCCGCGGTGTGACCGTTCCCCCGCTCAGGCCGCTACTGTTGCGTCGGAGAGGCTGCGCCTGCTTGTTGCCGTTGGCCAGCGGCGCCCAGATGTTGCTGCTGCCAAATTCAAAGCCGAGCTCGTCAGATGTGGGTGCTACGCCAGATGGAGGGTCATTGTTGAAGGTGAAGGTACCTCCTCCGCCACTGCCCGTGCTAAACGGACTGGTAGGGCTGGCGCTGTCTGTGGGTCGCCGGCTGCTCGGGTAGAGCTCCGAACCCAGACCGCCGTTGTGATAGGATGTTGTGGAGAGCTTGCGGCCTGAGGGGTGAATAGAGAGAGGGAGTGGAGGAGGTGGTGGTGGAGGTGGGGGTGCTGTATGTTGACCAGAGCTGCTCCCACGCCCCCACAGCGTTCCCGCAAGACCCAGAGAGCCTAGGCCTTCGAGACTGACATCTGTGCCATTGGTGTGAAAGTCGTTGTGGCCCTGAAGGTCGACAAATGCGCCTGTGCGTAGCGTGATGTGCGTCTCGATCTCCTCACGTGCACGGTCAACATTCTCTGGCATACCCGTCACCTCAAACACGGGATCCTTCTCTCGGCTCGGTGTCACAATGTACGTGTGCGTCTGCTGCTGGATGCGTTTGATCGTGGCCCCTTTAGGTCCTACCACCAGGCCCACCACACGGTAGGGCACACGGACCTGGATGGTAGTCTGGCCTGGAAGGTGTGGCGGCCCCGGCAGAGAGCCTCCGCTCCCCCCAGCTTTGCAGCGGGATGCACGGATCATGGAGAAGTGATCGGCTGCAGAGATTATCTCACGCTTGGCCATTTCCACGTCCTCACGTCTGCCGGTGACTATAAACACGGGGTCTTCACCTCTCACCGGGGTCTTGATATAAGTGTTAGTCTTTGCTCGCAGGGCTTTAATCTTACAACCTACAAAGAAAGAAACAAAAACAAACAAAAAACATAGCAACAATGGATACTTAATTCAAAGAAATCAGGGCACAGATATCACCATTTAAGTTTTTTGCCATTTCTACTTGTTTCAGTCAAAGCAGTGGTAGTTTTGTGCAATGCATATACAACTAACATTCAAAAGCTATTAGGCAAACACATTAAGCCTTGCTCTGTTTACGATTTATTAATGTTGGCATAGGGCATGTTTTTTGATTAGATTTGATGTCCAAAATAACAAACGAGTATTGTAAAAAGGGCAATTTATCTTTTCATCTCAATGATAATCAATATAAACATCACAAATGGTGTAAAGCGCAGCTGAGGAGTACATTACATAGTGGGGATAAAACATTAACATATACTTGTGCATCGTATTTTTATATTTTGAAAATTCACTTAAAATGAGGCAAAGTTTATTCCCTCAAACAAGTTGATATAAATATATGAATAATTTTAGGTTAATGCAAGCATCAAAACAATAGAAAGCTCAAGACTAGAATTAATATATAGGATTAGTTTTATTAAACGAATGTATCCTGCGGCGATACATTATCTGCAAAAAATTAAATAAATAAATAAATAAATAAATAAATAAATAAAATAAACGAGAGAGCCCAATGTGTTGCTCTGATGGTCAGTAGCAGCGCCACTGTGGTACACGGTGTACTGTTTCTTTAACTATGGCTGCCTGTCCTCGCGCAGCCAATCGTGTGCGCGCGCCGTGATGTCATCGTCCGAGGCAGAAAGCATGGCACTTTCAAACAAAGAGAACAAAGCGAGAAAGCGCCGCGAGCGCGCACGTGCCTCGACTAAGCACCTGAATCCGCATCGATATTAAACATAAAGGTTTCTATAATCAATACGAACACGTCTAATTATGTAGTGGGACATCAGGGTGCTGAAATCGGATTCGGTACAGAGTTGATACGAGGAGAATCCCGCCCTGTTTTAGCACAACATAAGAGCTGTTTGTGTTTTTCCCGATAAGAAACAACACCATAATCATGAACTTATCGGTGTCACCGGTTGTAACCGGGGCTTAAGGAAGGATCCGGTGCATGGCCTTGACCGAGCGTGCAGTAAAAGTGTATCGATCGATGTGTTTCTTTTGTTTAGGTGTGGAGGGACAGACTGCTTAGACATGTGCGGCTTTGTCTGACCCCTGAGTCTCCCCTCCCCCCAGACGCTCCATCTGCCCCAACAACACATGATCATGCAATACACAACTATAACAAAAAAAACAATACTATCTCTAAAGCAGTGCGCCATGACAACAGGACTTTCGTCATAAACACCATCACCAGAAATGACAAAGAGATCCTGTTGTGATTAGCGCAATCACAAAGACTTAAAACTGTAATCCAACTCACCTTGTCTCCCAACTATCTCGGCGACATGTTCCGAGCTGGGCACGGGCACGCACTCGGTCATGTTGACGCTCCTCTTGCGGTTGCACAGCGCGGCAGTCTGGTCTCCCAGCGCTGGGTGCGTGTGCGGGGCCATGTGGTAGCCCCCCGTGCCGTAGTACTCCGGAGATGGCGAGCAGGAGGACGGCGAGCCCCGGGAGCCGCCCGTATGGTCGAGCAACGGCAAGTCCACGTACCCGCCGCTGCCGCCTCCTCCTCCGCTGCCGTTGCAGTTCTCGGACACGCTGCTGCCAGTCGTGGTCCCGTCTACCAGGGAGTCGACTTTCTCCAGCGCCATGAGCGAGAACTGATCGAGGGCGAAGCGCAGCGCCTCCTGGTGCTCCTCGTCACGGGACTCCGGTTCCGGTTCTCCCGAGAGCGCGACCCCGGTCTGTTGCGCGCTCACCACGGCGTCGTGCTCCATGATCTCTGGGTGGAACAGGGGGCTAGGCATGCTGCCCGCGGATCAGCATCAGATGGGATGGGAAACGGCTTTCTGTGTGGGGGAACAAAGCAAACACTGTGATAAATAAAATATATATATATAATAATAATAATAAATAGAACACACTGAATGAAAAAATACATCCCAAACTAATATCTAATGTGTGCTATAAGACTGAAGAAACTCCATCCTGCTTTGTCCTCATTGTTTCTTTCTCCTCGTCCAGCAGCGGTTAGCAAACTAGCTTAGCACCACCGCTTCATTAGCTAGCATGAGTTAGTAACTTAGCCTACATGGTAGAAGAAAATCAAATATTATTGTCAGGGTTATATATTAATCAGAGGCAAACAGGAACGGGTTTCTTCTCTCCCTGCGGAATGACAAAAGCGACAGAATAAAACCAGAAACGACTCGGCATTTTTTGTTGTTAGCAAAATAGCTTTAGCCGGCTAGCACAACGGAGGTAAGTCACGTTGTCGCCGCCTTTGCCTTTGTTTGTGGGGAACAGCCTGAGCAGCAGGCGTGCACCGCGCCAAGCAAACATCAACCACCAGACTAATAAAAACAACAAAATACGAGCGAAGAACACGCGTTTTATTTACCTGTTCGGCTTCCCGCTCCTTTATTCAGATTTTTTGGAGAAGGAATACTTAAAGTCCTGGCTACAACGGGTTAGCCGAGTTTGCTAATTTGGGGGGCGTTCGGAAAAAATATATACTTGTTTAAAAAAAAACATTCAAGGCGCACGCGAGAATAAACAGGCTAGGGGAAAAATCCGCACAGATTCCTACTCAAATCCCATGACTCGAACTATGCGTTGAGGCGATTCTTCACATCTCCATGAGCGCATAAATCCCAAAAACACACACACAGAGAAGAGCAGCAGCGTCTCGCCTCGTCTCTCCCGCTGCCTGGAGTCCGCCGCCTTTGTCTAGCCAGGCGCACGCGACGCCGCTCTCTGCCTGCCAGTCTCTCGCGCACAAGGCGCTGACGTCACCCGCGACACAACAATGGAGTTCAAAGGCCACGCAATAGGCGCCCACATCAGCGTCGTGTGTGCGCATGCGCGTCCCGGCTACACCCGGTCATGTTCAAACCGCGAGCGTTAGCATCATAAGTCATTTATTAGTTTCGATTTCAACTCATAAAAACAAGCAATGTGGATCGGTTACTAGCCGTGCTAAAAAAAAACGAAGATAGATATATTTACTGTAAATATATTACGCAACGTTAAATGCTGAAGGGATTTCAAGTTCATACCCAAAGTCAGAGTGTAGGGCTGGACGATATGATATGACGATATAATACAGTAGGATTATGTTCAGCTGTGGCATTTTCATGGATATCGTACATAGTTTTGTTTCATTAATTTCTTAATGATTTTAAAGGTTATTACAGACCACCTGGGAGTTCAATTAAATTTTATTTGTATAGTGCTTTTAACAGTGGTTATTGTCACAATGCAGCTTTAGGGAATCAAAATAAATTTATGGAAATGTGAGAAAGTGTGTGTGAATCAAAATGATCAGGTTGTCCCTGATGACGGGGCAAGGAAATAATCCCTGAGATGGCAGTAGAAAGAAACTTTAAGAGGAACCAAACTCAACAGGGAATCCATCTAGAACCCATCTATATTACATTTGGGTTATAACTCGTAGCAGGGATTGTTGTGCAGTCATATATGTTTGATTTCTGTAGCATAAAACCCATACATTGTGATACACAATTTGGGCAAAGCTACTGTAAGTGCAAACCTACCCGTGACCCTGTCCATTTTATTTTGATCAGTAAGAAAGAACATAATCGTTCCGCACTCGGAACGCTTGCAGAGGTAGTCAGGGTGGGCGGGAGACGTGTACGCAATTGTGCTCAAAAGAGGAAGTTTGCTGCGATGTGACGTAATCACTATTCAATTTCGTCACCATACAAAAAAAAAAAAAAAAAAAACGTGGCTGCAAAAGGATCTCTGTGGCGTTAAGGTTACATTCCATTTTTATTTCAATTATACAACCATAATAAATCGGCAAAAATTTCGAGCATTCTTTAAATAAATATGTTTTATTTAGTTAAGTTCAACAAATTTTGGCACTGTTCTACCTCCATAAAGGATGACGCACAATGTTTGTTCAAAATTTGAGTAGACAAAAATATTAAAAGACAAAAATTCGGAAGCATGTTTGCCTAGTGTAAACACTTTCTAAGTTCTGCCTTTATGTGCGTTAGGGTTAAACCCCCTTTACTATAGTTGTTTATAATCCAAATTAATTATGTTGTCAAATGATTGACATTATTTACACAATATCGAGTACTTGATCTTTACAAAGCAACATTGTGCAAATAACTGTTCAGACACAATATTATAGCAAGTAACTAACAGTGCAGACATGATCTTGACTAACTGACATTTCAGGCACAGTGGAGTAAAATACTTCGAATACTATCAAAGGCCACGACTCATCCTCGGTTATATATGCAGCTCTCCTTCATATCAGACTCACTGTTCACAATCATATTTGTCTACTGAAGATTTACTCTAATCTGTAATGACTTTCTTTACCTCAGTCTTGCACCACTCACTTTTTGAACTGCTGTCACTTTTATTTGCTGTAATTCAGTTGTGCTATTCTGTCTCCTGAATATTCATCCTCAAATCATTGCCTATATTTGCACACGTTCATCTTTTTCCTTACATATACTTGATTTTTATGTATTATTTGATATATTATAATCCATTTTGTCTTACTGTTAATTTCTGTTGAAACATAGGTCATCTCGCAGAAATAACCTCAACCAGGCACTTCCTGTAACAGTGGATCAGACCTGTATATCATTCAAGAGTCATTTTCCTGGCAGAACTGCTTTAGCTCTGTCATATTCTTTGGACGTCTCGTGTGTATGACTCCCTTCAAGTCATTCCATAGCATCTCTATTGGGTTGAGGTCTGAGCTCTGACTTGGCCACTCCAAAAGGTGGTTTTTATTTATTTATTTTTTAAGCCATTCTCTCCTGGAATTGCTCTGGTGTTTTGGTTCATTGTCCTGGTGCATCGCACAATTTCTACAGAGTTTCAGCCGACTTACAGACATTCTCACATTATCATGAAGAATTTTTTTAACATGCCTGGGAATTCATTTTCCCCTCTATGACTGCAAGCTGGCCACGCCCTGATGCAGTAAACCAGGCCCAAATCATGAGGTTTCCTCCACCAAACTTTACGGTTGGGATGATGTTTTCATAATGACATGCAATGCCCTTTTTATGTCAGACGTAGTGCTTTGTTCTTTTCTAATAGTTTTATTAGTGCACAAAATAGTTTGCCAATACCGCTGTGGAGCGTCATTGTGCTCTTCCGCAAACATCAGGTATGCAGCAGTGTTCGATGTAGTAAGCACCCGCTTCTTTTGTGGTGTTCTGCCATGGACACCCTGCTTGTTCAAATGTTTTACATACTGTAAACAGATGTTAGCCAGTTGCAATGATGCCTTTAAATGTTTGGCTGTCACTCGGGCTTTTTCCTTTACCTCATTGATGAGTCTGTGATTTTTAAAGTCTTTTCTGAAATCACTTTGTAACCCTTTCCAGGTTTATGTAAATCAACAATTCTTGATCAAAAATCCCCTGAAAGCACTTTTTGGTGAGGCATGGCTCACATTAGCATATTCTTGCACGAAGCAAAAAAAAAAAAAAAGTTTGAGTGGTTTTTAATCAGTCAAAAAAGCTCTAGTCTTCACCTCCAAACTCCTTTTTTTAACAAGACTCCAGGTATGACAACACCAATGCTGACTCCAATTTAATGTTTTGATTCACTTATCTCTTCAACAAGCATTATGAGGTTTTTATGGATATTCTCAACTTTTTTTGTTATTATTGTGGGCACGGTATGGGGGGGGGGGGTGTTAGCTCTGGCAGCTACGGCTCTAGGTTGTTGGTTTGAGAATCCAAGTTCGAGCCCTGCTGTCGATGGGTCGCCACATCTAATATACCCAGCCACTGTATGCAGTGCCAGTTGCAAAACTGGATAAAATGGGAGGGTTGTGTCAGGAGGGGCATCTGATGTAAAAACCTGTGCCAAGTTGTTGTGCGGTCCACTTACAACATTTTACAGCTTCTTCCTATTTGGATATGTTGCTCAAGTTCTATGGTTATTAGATGGTACTGTACAAGTGAAATTCCAGGACACCACAGCCTGGGTCTCAAGACCTTTTTAACTGCAAAGAAAACCTATATTAAAACAATTTTAAGAGCCACTAAGATAACGCCTTTATTTCAGTTTTTGTGACCTTATTTGTGAAAACACAACTAAAGTCATGTCTTTTTTTTATCAACTGTTCATGATCAAAACTCATATGTACAATGATTTTATATAGAAAACAGTGAATCACAAAACAAAAAAGTTTAGCTGGGTTTTCATAGACAGGAGCACATTTTTGCACATTACTTTATCTAGAAGAACGAGAGATTTCTACCTGAAAAATAATCACAGACCACAGTTAAGTTAATCAAAATTTAATTTTATTACTCAAACGTACAAAATTAAGCTCATTTCAAAGAAATCGTCTCAAGCATCCAAGACAGCATGAAGCTGATTTCATTTATTATGTGAAACCCCAATCCAACAAAAATAACTAGCTTTATAAAATACAAAATCTAATTTAATTTAGCTTTGACACCATTAAACAGCTTATATGTAAAATAAACTAAAAAAAAAAAAACACGCAATGTACACATAAAAATATAAATGTGAAGATGGTTCATGGATAAAAAAAACCTAACAAAACCTTCTATGCTTTTTTGAGCTCAGAGTCCCAGCTGAAACCGTTGACAATGACATGGACGAGGGGAATTAATCATCCTTTATTGGTGGATTTGGTTAACAAAGCAGTACCCATTTTCAAACATTTTCAATGTTTTGCTTCTTTTGCCTTTTGTGGCTGAGCAGCATTCCCTGTAGCATAATAATATAAAATTTTCTGCTTGTCTAACAATTATTAAACATGTCTGTTAGACTAAATCGACCCACAATGTTTACCCTTAGTTTTTGGCAATGCAAACATCTAGCTTTTTGCACAAACCTAAGAGGAACCTTGTATAACAACAATTGACCTATTGAATGAGTAGCACCACACAAGCGGGATTTATTTTAATTATATACACTTTCTTCATGCAGAAAACAAAGTCAACAACCTGTTGGAAAATTAGACCACAGATAAAAAAAAAATTAAAAGCCTAATAATTAAGAAAATCACATCAAAAATACATCAATTTGAAAGCAATTTATTTGAAAACTGTGCTCAGAACCATTTTTTCCTCTTAGAAATAAAATATCTTACTATTAGAAGATATTACAAGTGCAGTATATATAAGAACCGCCTTATTAACAGCTTGTGCCACATGAAGCCCTTTGTTTCTGAATTATTTTAGAGTTTTATCACATCACTGTATGGCTATTAAATTACCAAGAGTTTTAGAATTACAAATACTTTTAAATTACCAACATTTAAAAGAAACATGACAACACGATTGTGAGCTGCCATTTCGTACAATATTGTAGTTACTGTATATTAACTGTGTTAAGCCCTTAAACATTACTGACAGGAAGAATGACAACATAGTGGAGAATGGAAAAGAAGAGCACCATATTGAAAATATTAGTTCTAGTCATGTTGAGTTAATTGATAGGAAATTTATGCAAATATAATCTCTTCCTATCCATCATAGGTCTAGCAAAAGGCTCTCATCATGATGTGATGTGTTTCCTATAGCACTTAATGCAAACTGTGTGCATAGGTGAAACCAAAATACATCTCTCATTTAGTTGGAGTATGGCAAGATATCCACTTAGATTTAAAACAAACCTTTTTTTTTATACAAAAAGGTGAAAAAGTTCTTAGAAACCACCTGTGTAAAAAGCACAGAGCTCCACAGTTTAACTGGAAGATTACTGCAAAAAAAAAGAAGAAAGTGTTACTTTTCCATCATGAGCTTTTATGTCCTGGGAAATATCCTGTAGGTCAGCGCAGGAGAAGAACACTTCAATCTACGGTTACAAAGAAACACAAACTAAATTAGAAACTGAAATCAAGCATGTAATAACATGTTGTATAACAACTCAATATAACCAATCATGAAATGTGTCAATCATTTGAATCATACAACATACACAACGATACTGAAATGGTTTCCCCTACAAGACGCACTTCCCAGTTGCTTATCACCTGATCGACACTGAAGAGCGAGGCCTTTTTTAACAAACTATTTTTAGTTATTTGAAAAGTGTTAGATTTAACATATCACTGTAATATTTTCTTCAAATAGTGCCATTTCTTACCAACTCGAACACAAACCGCTCTTCATTCACCTTGACAGAAAGCAAGGGCACAATGATCCTCAACCAAATCATTATCAGTGTGAGAGGAAGGGGAGGGGCTTCCAGAGTGAGTTGGTTAATATCGGAGTTCTGAAAACACCTGAGTGAATGTCAAGTGGCTCATCTGCTGTTTCCCCCCTTTTTTTTGCATATAAATTTTTTTTGACAAACTCTGCATAGATTCCACACTATGCTTAGATGTACTAAATTGCAGCCTTTTGCGATTGAATATCGACCTTGGTTCATATTGTGATTAATTTTTTTGGTGTGACTAATTGTGCAGCATTAACTATATATACACAGAGGGACCCAAAAATGTACACACTTCTTTTCTGATGGTCACATGACAGCATCAACAATTGTGTAACTACTGACACCTTTAGAGGAAACATAATACTATACACTGATGCCTTAATTCAAGTTATTAAAAAGGGCAAAAGACAACGTGGATTTTTTTGGGCCACTGTGTGTGCGTGTCCATCCGTCCACATACATACAAACATGTATATGCAAGAGGAATCCCAGAAGACGTCGGGGGAGGACACTGCTACATGACGTTTATTGCATGCTTGAACCATTTTGTCTCAGAGCTGTGAACGTTGTCTCGTTGAGGATTTTCCGAAATCAGGATTATTCACCATCAGGACAGCTTTACAGGACAGCCATTTTCTATCATCATATTCCCGGTAAAACCATATTCATCGTATAGCCACTTTCAAATTTGATTGCATCTATGAATGTTTGTAGATCCGCGGTCCTTTGATATGTGCGGAAATGGTCGCACATCCGGAACTTACTTACTTTTACTTTACAGTAGTTTGTATGTACTGTATGTACTGCATGTATGCACACAGAGAGAGAGAGCACGACTGAAGCAGATTTTAAAACACAGCATCCACAGTCAGCCAGTGCTTCCTCTAGTCTCTATGTGATTGGACAGGACATGACTGACCTCTATCTGTCATTTATCAGAAGTAGTGAAGAAAATTTGTGTATTTATTAGTAGGTGTGCAACTATATGGTGGTTTCTTACCGTAGCTATACTGTCTCGATTTCACCACTGCCGTTGGTTTCCTCCTTTACCGACTTTGTATCACTGGCAGTCTCTTCTGCTTGAGCCAGCATGTCAGCCATGAGAGCGTCCTCCAGCCTCTTCCTCACGTTATACACCAGGTCCTCTTGCTTCCTGGAACAGTGTTGTAACAGCTCAGCCCACCACACCAGTGCTCAAAATGGCAGAAAATGCCAGTACTCCTACATGCTCTCAACTTGCTCACATAACCACATTATACTATTAGTATGGAACCCAATGCCCTTTTTTTTTTTTTTTTGTATGAACGTACCTGATGTCCTCATCAGTAACCATAAAAGCCTTGCAGAGGGGCTGCGTGCTGTTGAGCCAGACCCCGGGGTTTTTTTCCACAGCAGCAGATAGCTGGCCTGTGATGGGAGCGCTGCTGGTGTGCAGGGCGCTGGCGATGGCAGACAGAAGCGTTTTATCCGAGTAGCCTGGGCCGACCCCTGCGGTGCAGGACACTTTCAGATACAATTATACAATTTAAAACCCAAACACTGCACTTGTTTGCGGTCATTAAAAGACATTTAAAATTACATTGCATGGATGTGTTTACCCTCTGGTATGTTTTCATTTAAATTAAATGAGACTGTGAGCAGATCTGGGCACCTGTAAACACTAGGATAAATATAGCATAATGTTGCATTGTTGCATTGGTGAGTGAGGGAGACTGATGGCGGCTAAAGAGGTTTGTTTGCACCCACAATACTATTTGTGCTGGATTCCTTTTAGGGTGGATCTGTAATTAAAGGGCTCATCACTGAAAACTGTGATTGCAATTTGAAAACACAAACTGACCTCCTGTGAGGTTTTGGCATTTAGTCAAAAAAACTAAAATTATTACAGACTCTGCTGTGATATTCTAAAGTCTGTAATAACTCTCTCATTTACTTTGACCTTTATAAATTACATTACTGCTATAATTCCTCACCTTGAAGACCTTTGGGTAGATCCATATTCTTCATCAACTCCTCCGCTATGTCATATACATTTAGTCCACTTAGCTTCTTTTCCCAGAAGAGCTGTAAATAAGTAGAGACCTTATGAGAGGAGGAAAAAAAGGCTAAGCCAAAATCTGGCACAGTGATGAGAGGTTATATTAACCTACGATATTAGTAACATCATACAGGCAACTGCTTCTTACAAACCTATCCCACCCACGCGGTTTGACTCGTGGTGAGACGGAGTGTAAGGCACCGCGAGTGATGCCTGACGTTCCACTAGGTTCCACAAGGACCGGCAAAAATATTAAACGTTTTATTTTTCACACAGAAAGACCAGGGTCACCGTGAAAACCGCACTGATGCTGCGAGGTGAGATATTGATATTAGCAATGTCTGATGTCTGGGTAAAACTCAGGGCTGTGTGCTTACCTGTCTTGGCTGATCAACGGCTTTTTGTGGGTCTGTCTTCACTTTGTTGTTTGGGTGGTTTGTGACTTTTGTAACAGGCTGCTTAAAAATGGAAGCTGTCTGTCGCACTGGAAGAGAGGTATTTAAATCAGGTTTTCCCTTAAAAAAAAAAAAGGACAGAAAAAATTAACAATTGTACGTTTTTGCAGATGTATAAAACTAGTTTTTAAAAATGGTTTAAGTTCATTTCCTGGATTCTTAACATAACTGTCACTAATATTTCAGAAGTATATTTATTACTACAAACAAGACAGAACTCAGAAGTTAGCACTGCGGTCATCTGGGACAAAAAGATTTTTAAAAATATTTTTTCACAGTTGCTCCACATCCAAGTTGGTTTAGTAGGCCACCAGTATATCTTCATGTCTTGTTTAATAACCATAAAAAAACACCTACTTGCTATCGACTTCTCCAATGAGGAGCTATGAATAAAAATAAATAAATAAAGTGAACAACATGTTATAGATTACCCCGAGTTAGTGATTTGTCCACTTCTAATAACGGATACGTAACCTAGCATTTCAGGAAACAATAGAACTAAATGCATGAAAGCAATGTTTCCTTAAGAAGCATTCTTCTTATTTTTTATGGAAAAATGGAAGATGAGCCATAACATTATGACCATTGACAGATAATGTGAACAAATACTTATTTCATTACAATGGCACCAGAAAGTGGGTGGGAGATACTAGGCAATAAGACAACGGATTGCCACTGAAGTTGATGTGTTGGATGCAGAAAAAAATGGCCAAGTGTAAGGATTCAGTAAACTGGATCAGAACAAATTCAAAGCGGTAGCTCTTGTATGATATTCCCCGCCTTAATCATGTAACCCAACAGTGAACGAGCTTACTACTTTTCAATCGTTACGCTACACGCAGGATGACTGCTGAGTGTGCGTAACCTACTCTGTTCTGACTGCTGTGCTCATATCGGAGGCGGTGTCTGTTCTTGTTCAGTTTACTCATGATCATTTTGCCAGTACGGAAGTCGAAGGAGCTCAGGTCCATGGAGTTGCCGAGATAACGGGCGAGTTGGGGCTTACTCCGAAATTTCTTTCCTGTAGGACTGTGGGTACAGAGAAAGACATAGGGGTCAAAAAGATCTCTAAGCAATATCTCAAAGATGCAAGCGATGCACAAAAAGGTAGAAAAGTAACAGTGATATTTGGTGGAAATTTAGGCGGTTAATAAGTAAATTAGATTTAAAATAAACTGAGGTAGACTTGAACCATATAGGAAAAACATACAGGAAGTGAAAAAAAAATCAACAAACAATTATAAAGCTCTCCTTGAGATCATTTGAATTCTTCTGTAGTCGGTTTGACCATACAGTATATAATGACATGGATTAATAATTCAATTAACAGTTTATTTTATAACCGAGTTTAATCTTGACTTTGGAGATTGTTTTTTTTTTTGCGTCCTCGTTTCACTTTGTTGATGTTGCTATTAAGGTCCTTAATGCCAACTCAAAAACTAGTTAAACCTTCAGCAAACCTACAAACTAGCCTCCTAACTAAACTTACTCTCATAGTAAAGTTTACCGAGAACTCGAATTAAATAAGAAGCGAATTATTAAATGTTTTTTTTTTTTAACGGACAGCTTATGAAAAGGTTAGCTTAGATAAACCATAAATGCTAACACTGGGTAGCGTGCCGGCTAGCTAAGTTAGCTTAAAAACAAAAAAAGCCCCGTGCAGAGTAATATTATCACATAACAAAGACTGGAGAAGCGAGCATGTGGTGAAATCTTTTGTTTCTGTTTTTACATAAATATAGCGGTTCAAAGATCTATATTTTTTATCGTAATGTTGCTAACGCTCCCCTCCCGAAAGCTAGCAACGGTGTCCAGCTAAGCTAGCTAGCTTTTATCTCCACTGGCTAATCCAGTAACAGTACCTAAAATAATAGACATCGCTTTTCCCCGCGGACAAGCCCGACTTTCTGGTCACTTCTTCCCTTTTCCAACCATTTGGGAGAGCCGAGCACTCCCACCTTTTCCTCTCCATGTTTCCCAGCGGAGTCGGGCTTGTAGAAGTGGACGGAAAGTAAATAAGGGACCTGATGTTGCTTGAATTGTCCCTTCTTTTTTATTATCACGCGCCGTTCTCCTCACCTTATGACCCCCCCTACCCGAAACATCCGGAGTCGACTCCTAGTTCAAAAGATTCGACACCATAAAATGAATAGAATTCAGAAGCAACCGTGAGTCGATTCCGTGAACACTTTTTTTTTTTAGTTTTGGAACAATAATGTAATAGTTAAATAATTTTGGGTTATTCAAAGGCAAGGGCTGTTAAATTAAGTGAAATCAAGAAAGAAAGGAAATAAGTTATCAAACTAACATATTTGATATTGTATTATTGTTGTTGTTGCTGGTTTTATTAATATTAAAAATGTATAAAACTAGCATGTAAAAATGGTTTAAGCCTATTTCCTTTTTCATCTTCACTGCTACTTTAACAAGAACTTTTTACTGTTTCTCATCAAGTTACTTGCACTACCTCAACTCATTACCACAGAGTATTGGATTGTGTCATGTTGTTGCCGTGTTGTCGCTCTTGTCTTTTGCTATCATTTGTATATTACTTAAATAGTTTTTGTTAACTTATGACGTTAATTAGTTTAGTCTCAGCTAGTCAGCTAATTAGGTGTCTTAGTTATCTAGTTAGTTTTGGTTAATCTGTGTTGTATGTATGCAGCACCTTGGTCCAGAAGAAACTTTTTGTTTCATTGTGTACTGAACTGTCTATGGTTGAAATGACAATAAAAGCCTACTTGACTCGACTTGGTTTTTAATATTCAGAATCAAACCAGTGATCCTGGAGCTGCAAGGCAGCCACTCTACTCAATTAACCATCATTCATTCATTCATTCATTCATTGTCTAAACCACTTATTCTGTGTACAGGGCCATGGGGGCCTCAATAATATGGACAATAACACTGATGCTGACACACACCACTTCATTCCATACTTTATGTGCCAAATCTTTTATTCAATCACGGATTATCATGTACAGGGTCACAGGAATCCTGGTAGCAACCCCAGGCGACTTAATGGCAATAGGTGGGGGGGGGGGGGCTAATCCAGTGCAGAGGAATAATTACACAGGCATTCATTATGGGGAATTTAGAAATGCAACTCCTACTCCTCATGTGGGAGAAAACCCACAAAGCATGGCAAGAACTTGCAAACACACATGGATCGATCCTTCGACCCTAGAGGCCACAGTCTGAACATTTACATTTATGGCATAATAACATAACAAAAAATCATTATACATCTGAGCAGTTGAAGGTTAGGGTCCTGGCTCAAGGACCCAACAATGGCAATATGGTAGCAGAATTTAAACCTGGGACCTTCCTATTAACCCATGCCTTAACCAGTGAGCTACCCAGCTGGCTCTACCCCTAATGGCTAGCAAGCTGCTAACCTATACGCCATCATGTTGTCTCCAATTCCTTCATCCATCAATAAAATTCATGTGATTCATCAGTTGTATTTCAGATCACAGAATAAATCTATGGACCTCCAATATGATACTAATAGGCCAAGTTCACAGCTTCCATACTGTTCCATCTGTTTACAATTAATCTGTTATTTTTCACAAAGCAACAATGGCAGAATGTCTTATTTTTGCTATGAGCCACTATAATGTATTTTATATTTATGTAACAATTATCCATTTAACACCTTAAACATTTTTAAACTAAAAAGTTTGTTATTTTTATATTTATTGACAATAGTTATTAAACCCATACTAGTACAGTAGGTGTTGTGTATTAACAGGCCGTAACACCCAGGCAGTAAAAGTACCGCAGAGAGGAAAGTGGAAACACTTTAGATAGACTCAGAAATGGGTCTTATATAATTGTAGGTAATCATCATTGAATGTTTTATTTAAAGAAATGGTTTAGAAATGCAATACATTATGTAGCTAGTTGATCAGTGTGTTAATTTATATTGGGTCAGAATTCATATTTGTATCACAAGAAATCACTTTATGTTACATTTACAACAACATAAAAAACAGGAAGATGGACTGTCCCAAAAATAAATCACCACCCCATTAGTACTGTTAAACAGAATAAAGATGGGGATGAGCCCGTTGCATGTGGCGGAGCTGTTGCCATGAATCTCCGGGTTGGGATGTCCGTCTCGATCTTTCACTCAGCAGCAGAATGTTGGACCTGCAGACGAAATTCACACCAGTGTGTCAGTTTCCATTGGGAACCATAAGGTTGTTCTTTATTACACTGAAGTGAGGCTTATTTTAGAGCACACTCTTGCAAACCATCTGTTTAACTCTTCTTGTGCTGAAACTGGGGTTCTTGAACCAACAAACGATACATTAAAAAAATGCATTTCAGTTCTAAGCCTTGTATGACATTTAAGCTTTTTTTTTGCCACAAAGAGCTAATTAATGCTTTGTTCAGCACACAACCATGCTGATGTAATAAAGGCTCAAACAATACCCACACCCACTGGTTTTGAGGATCTTACCAAAACCAAATGTTATAATAAAAGCTACCAGTTACTTATATATTGTACCACTAAGCTGCTGTATTCTTGAATCATTAGTCATTAGGTGTTGATGAATTTTTGGCTCTCATTCAAATCATGTGTTTTATCTTATGCACTCTTATTCCTATAGTATCTGCTGATTCTCTCTCCCTCTCTCTCACACACACACACACACACACACACACACACACACACACACACACACACACACACACACACACACACGCGCATGCACGCGCGCACGCACATAAGTAAAGTAAACTTCTAAGTAATGATTTTTAGAAGGAGTCTCCAGTGTTTAATCAGAGAACTAAGTCCACTTTCCACCACTGGAAAAATATTCATGATGTTGCATGTTAAGGTTTCCTGGTATAAAGCTGCAACTTCTGTTCATGACCTTATTTCAGGGATGTTTCACAAACTTGGAAATGGATCAAAATGTATGACTTTTATTAATGCAAAATATGTTTTTGAACAACTATTAGAAGTAGTTTAAACCTTGCTGCGTTAGTACCTAAATATCCGTTTCATTATTTTAATAAACACCAGGTGGCAGTAATGCACACCATGTTGAAACGCTTTGGGCTGTAAATCCCTTGCAGTACCATGCATCAGCAACAACAATTATAAAACTAAACTAATTGAATACATCATGCACAGCACAGAATCTTACAAATAAGGTACAGGACACTTGCATTCTTTCACTCCGTCTGAGTGCATAACCATTAATGTCTGCTTTGACACGAGATTAGTTCTTCACTGTGACAAGATGCATACCATGAAAAGGTCACTCTGAACCTTTACTGAAAAACAACGCATGACACTTACCCAGAAATTTGCACACACCTAGTCCTTCTTGAATTTTCCGTTGATGTAGGGCACATAATCCAGGATCAATCGCCAGTCTGTAAAGTGGATGACGGCGATGCCTCCGACGCCTCCCCATGCAGTCAGTGTAGGGACCCTGTAAGAGCAGTGTGTAAATTGGGACACACACACACACACACACACACACACACACACACACACACACAAAACAAACAGTCAGTTTAATCAAATTTGATGCTTGATTAGCAGAACTTAACATACCAGTGTTTCAACAAATTGGGCATTTGGGTTTTCATGTAGAACCAAAGTTATCATTAATTGTACAAGTGTACATTTCACTAGAATATGGGAATGATCTTGGGGGAAAATATTTTTAAACTCACAAAATGCACATAATATTATTATTACTTTTGTTCACAGAAACAACCTAAAACAATCATTAAACACATGATCTTATGAATCCATGTTATTTGGTAAAAAAAAAAAAATTAACTGCATAATACTGCCTAGGTTATGCTGAAAAAAAGAAAAAAAAATGTGACTATATTGCACAATCTTAAAACGTAGTAGTGCAAAAAATGGCAATTTTTTACAATTAGTGCTATGTGCTCTGACAAACATCACCACCTTTGTATACCAAAGAGCGTTTGGTAATTTTTTTCCCTTTGTTTTACTCTTCACATATGGGTAGATGGGGGGAGGTTTGGATCTCTAAAATGTGAAATTAATAGAAATATCTAATAAATAAATTAATTGTTAAAGGTCATATGAAATTGTTTGTTGTATGTAGTAGACCACTGGCAGGTAATGACTGGCTCATTTCCTGAGGTACCACCGCAAGTATATTTCAGACCTCTCGGGAACACTGCATACACCTTCATAAAACAGCAATGATCATGTGTGGAGTACCTCAGGGTTCCATCTTGGGCTCCACTTTGTTTTCACTGTCTAAACTTTTTTTTGCTTTGTTCTACTGCATTTGAAACGTATCTAACAATGCCAATTATGTCCTTTCTTATGCTTATCCAATATTATGGGAAAGCTATAATGGACACTGATGTCCAGTTCAAAATCTTATTTAATTTAGCAGAGAATTTTAAATTTAGCTTAAAGTTAATTTGTAGCAATTTGTCTCAATCTGTTGCAAACCTCTACTGACTATATTATCTGAAAGATAAGCATTCCCATTCAAATGTCTGCAGGTGCTTTATATGGATTAATCATATCCTGAACGAGTCCTGTGCGCGAGCTCAGGAAACCGACATTATAACATAAATGTACATGTTTTGTTATTACTTATTAATTACCTCACAAACTGACTATAACTTGACTTAGATGCTGAAATGAAGAGAGGGAGAAAAAGATAAACTGTAAAAATACATAAACACTCCAGAGCCTCGCCGTCCTTCTTGACCGAAACACGCCAATTAGCAACAAGCTAGGTCAACAAGGACACAACCGTCTCATTGACTTATAACCTTCAAAACAATACATAATAAAATATATACAATATACAATCACAACCAGCAAACAACTTACCACGCCTTTCCAATTTGGATATATTTCTGTCCTATTATTTTGGAAAGCATTTCTGCAGAGTCGGTCTTAGCAACCTGACAGAAATAAAATTACGCTGAAGCGGAAGCAATATGGCGCCTGATTGTGACGACAAAGAAAGGCGACCGCAACCGGAAGTTAGCTGTTAGAGGGTCAACGCTAAAACAATCAAGTAAACAAAACATGTAAAACGTGACAAAGACGTTTATTATTTAAAATACGAACTTAAATATAAAAAAAAGTTTTTTTTTGTTGCCCCAAACACTCAAACGTCCAACCTCCATGGAAGCATATTGGCACAATAATAATAATAATAATTAGATGTATATCACCCTCTGAAAAACACATTTGGAAATCTTAGCACTGCTGAATCGTTAGTTTTGAAATGGAAATTTATTAAACTGAAATATCTGATCAACAGCTAAAAACTGTGCCAAGTTCTATGTTGATCGGAAGGTCTGCTGTGGAAACCCCTTGATGGTGGAAACAATCCAAAGGCCAACAACTTCTAAGACCAGAAACTATATATTTTATAGTTATATTATGAGGAAAAACACATTGCCATCAAATTTTAAAATATTTATTTTAACAGACTTTGGACTCTTCCTAAGGTTGGTATGTGCATCAGGACAACAAAAATGCTGTATTTCTATCTTTCATGCAAGCAGTCAGATAAAGTAAACATGTTCAATTAATTAATTAAGAGTGTCTTTTACTTGGCGGTTACTTGCTTATTCATATTTCTTAAATGCTTTATATGGATTACCTCAGGGCTCAACCTTGGTCCGTCCATTTCTTCCATTGTACCAGTTTACACTTGGTGGTATGTGCACACAATTTGTGATTGAGCTTCAATGGCAATCAGGTAGATTCTTTGTTCTATGTTCAAAAACCTATTTATTTTAACAAACCTTGGACTCTTCCCAAGGCCCACAGTGAAGGTGTGCATCAGGACAGCAAAAATGCCTGATCCTTTAATTTAAACTTTAATGCAGGTACAAAGATAAAGAAAACAGATTCATTAACCCAACAGTGCATTTGGCATGGCGTTTGCTTGCACTGTATTTTTACACTTATTCATAGGTTTCCAGGTTACATTTCTAATTTATTTATCTTTTAGGGGGGGGAGGCAGCCAAGGTTATTAGAAAAAATAAATAAATTAACTGTCCAAATCAAACCAATAACTATGTACTTTATATCTTCTGTGGAAGCAGTTGCTCAGATTCCTTTATGGAGTAGGTAGGATTTTAAATAAATCCCATGCACACTTCTAGTCAATACCATAGAATGTTTTTCTCGTTCTGTCCAGTGATTGTGTTTTTATTGATCAATTGAATTATTTTTACCTTCAACTTTATTTTGCATCTAAATCAAGTTCAACAGTGTTTGAATTTACTCAATTTAAAAATCTAAGATTTTTGTGATTAATGCAAATTATCAGGATTTAGATAAATGGTTTTATCCAGTGATACAGTGCAACACTCCGACCATAAATGTTTCCATTCCATTGGACAGAACAAATATGGGGTGAGGGCTTTCTTAAGCAAAAGAGAACATACTCCCAGAGTTTGTTAGATTTTAAAATTGCCGTTGTTGATGGGAACTGTAGTAGTCATAAAAAACATAGTCCAATTAGACAAGTTACATGAGGGGTGTTCAAGTCAAACTGGGACTTTTGATTAAGCATAATAACAGAACAGTGTTATAATATTAAAACTTCCTTAATTTTTCTATATAATTTCCTGATTACTAATGGACCTACACCAGAGGTTTACGAGTGCTTGATTACCACCAAGGCAGAAAGTTCACAGTATACCAGAGCCATAATCGGACTGCATGATTCAAGTCTAAAATGCTGGCCTCCTAGGAACATGTTGAAATGCCTTGGAGCAAGATCAGGACTGTATGGGGGACGTGACAAAAACTCCCTGCCGAGTTCCTGTAACGTGCAAGTGGTGTTTGTGTGTACAGTTCCAGTTGCTATGCATAGATGCTCAAGGATCAGGCGTTCCTCTTTCTGTAAATATCAATTGATTGTATGACTTCATTCACGAGAAATTTCATTACAAGTCCTGCTTTGACCTAAACGCCCTTTGTATAAAAAAAAAAGCCAAAAGCTATACAAATAATTAGCTGTGCGAAGTTCACATGAAATTAAATTGTACACTCTTAAGCGCATAAAAATAAAATAAAATAAAAAACGTACACCATTTGTTGAATTTTGGAATTAACTGAATTTTTTTTACATTACCGTGAAGTGCAATGAATGTAGGTATGAGATCATGTTTAAGTAGACTTCAATTGCACACTCAAGCATGTATTAAAAAATGTATAGCACTATCTGTTGAATATTGAGATTATATATATATATATATATATATATATATATTTTTTTTTTTTATAATAAAAGGTTTCCCATTTAAATTTCAAAGAAATGGGCCAACTGTGATGAAATAAGTCCTATATGTTAACTCAAGCTCGGGTGTCTGTGAAAACCTCATTAAAATTCATTTAGTAGTTTTCACGTTGAGCGCACAAATGAACAAAAACTCTAACAACCACCTTGATGTGTTCTATTGCTCATCTTACCTTCCCCAAAAATACCCTTTTCACAAATATCTTCAATGTAGATATGCCAACTTTACAGTTTTATTATAATGTACAGATTTTTAGCTAAACAAATTTGCCATACGTTTGACTCTTCAAGAGTCTTGATATTAATTATGTCCAAGTTATGCATGATCTTCTGACTGCAACGTTAATGTACAAAAAATATTAACATTTGATGATGAATAAACCCTTTCTTACTGTGTGGTGTTCTTTATTTAAGAATATAATTAATAATAAAAAAGAGACATGGAAAATGTAAAACTTCTGTTATTAAAAATGGCACATTTATTGCTACTTTATATACATAACAGTTCTGAATAGCTACTTTATATAAAAAATAGGAAAGTGGAGGCACTTTGGGGAGGTTTTCTCAAGTCCCCAATGATATGGGTGAACAGCTTCTGCAAATGAATATGCCAAGTGACTGAGCAGGACATCTCAGCTGAACAAAAAGTTTAACTAAATAATAAAGTGAGCACTTAATATTGAAGGACCTTCCATCGAGAGCCAGGTTTATCTTCGGCTCAACCTGTCAGGAAATGCTATCTTGTGCACTTAAAGATGCTCATACGTCAGTCATAAAATCAACCCGAATTTGAGGAATGGGTGAGACCAATGGAAGTTGGAAGTTTTTAAAAGAATATCTGCCTCAATTTGAGACAGCAGGTCGAGTTAAGATAAGGGAGGAGTAATTTTTCCTTCTCCAAACCTGAATAAGTAAGGGACTTTTTATATTAAAAAGACACAAACTGTCTTGTGAACTTAAATGATTCATCTTTACCAAATAACCAATTTAATCTCAGTTATCGATACGCTTGTATCGAGAATAAGCACATCACCGTGGTCAAGGGTTCTACTGTCTCCAAGTAAAGTTACTGAGATAAATACATATACTGATCAAAACAAAAACAACAAAAAAAAAGTACAAAAGCATCATAACTCAAAATCAGGACAGAAGTCACTGAGCATGTAAAAACTAAACAGGGATCACATTTACAAAGAAAAGTACTTTATTTGCTCAGCAGAGCAAAAGTTCATTTAAGATCCGCTAAAAATCCTGCTACCCCATCTTCGTGTGAATTTTTATAAAATATTCCATTAGAGCCAGCAAAACATCATGACATTGCAATTAAAACCTGATTCCAGGATTGAACTGAAAACAGCGTGCAGGCACTAGTACGGTCCTCAAC